>JAHLSL010000044.1:6746809-6893757 GCA_025920805.1 Petroica traversi
CGGTGCCGGCCCTCCCGGCCGCCTCCGAGCGCCCTCGCCTCGGCTGAGGAGAGACGGGCAGAAAATGGCAAAGTCTGGAGGAGGAGGAGGAGGAGGCGGCGGCGGCAGCGGGGGACTGACTTGGGTGGTGAGTTGTGGGGCTGCGTTTTGTTGTTCGTGGGTTTTTTGCTGCTCGTGTTTTATTATTATTATTATTATTTCTGTTTGCGTCCCTCGCGTGTGTGGAAAGAGCGCGGGTTGGCTTTGAAAGGAGGGAAGAAGCTGAGGGCTGGCGTGGAAAGGGAAGCGCTGTGGAGCCGCCGCTCGGTGGAGGGCTCCGGGGTAGGAGGAGGAAGACTGGGCTTGGAAGTGGTGTTACAGGAGGGGCGCTTTTATCCCTGGGGTCTCCTTGGGCTCTGGGAGCCGTAGGGAAGAGGTTAGTCTGTGAGCAGACAGGTGGGAATCTCCTGGGGGAGCGGGCGGGTCATCAGAGCTGTCTTGAAGTCGCTGTCCTCCAAAGCGAGATGAGGTCGGTCTGTCTGTCTGTCGTCCCGCCAGAGTTGCAGGTCCTCTTGTTCCTAGAGCAAAGCCTTTGTGGGCTAGCAGAGGGGCTCTGTATCGATCCCGTCTTCTTTTCCGGCTGTGTGTAAGGACAACACCTAAAGTTCCCAAATTTCAGAGATGGGAAGTAGGAGCTGTCTGCTTGCTATTCCATCTTGGCGTTCAACTTCATCATCTTCCAAAAGTTGTAACTCTGTAACAGACCCGAGAGGGGGTGTTTTACTGACTTTCCTGGATTGGTCGGAAGTATCAAGATTGGAGAGGGTGCTGGTGATAAGTGACTCCAGAATTGGTGAATGAACCTCTTCATACTCATTTGAGAGTACAAGCTCTGGCTCCAGTGCGGAGGTGCTCCCCTCCTCTGTAGTAAGTGTGGATGCTCTCAGGTTTTGGTGAGACCTGAGAGGAAGGAGGAGCAAAGGTGACCTGGAGGGGTCTGATTCGGCCAATCAGTAGCTCCTCTGCCTTTCTCCTGCTCAGCACAGAGGGGTAACTGCTTTAATGTTTAAGCAGAAGACACTATATCTTGATGGATAGGTTATGAGGTATCTTCAGTCAGATATATGTGCTTCACAGAGGTGGGAACTTTTAAGAAGTCTTGTTAAAGAGAATAGAAGTGAGCTTGTTCCTGTGTCCCTCTACATCTGGGAGCTGTTGGAAAAGTATTATTGGAATGAATATATTTGTGTGTTCTGATGGTGGACTATTTCCATGGCTCTAATTACTGCATTTTGTGTTGGTAATTCTCTTTAATTTTAAGAAGCTGGCAGCATGGAAAGGTATATATAAATAATGTGCAAGTTTCTGGGTGTGCCACTTGAAATTAGACAGTTTAGGCATGAGAACACCCCTAAGTTGAGAAACTAAAATTATTCTCCTTTCTTTCCGCAATACTTTGCGATCTTTATCAACTGTGGTCTTTGGATGGCTCTTCAGAATTAAGATTTTTACCATCTAGGTTTGACCAAGTAATTGAAAGTTTTACAGCTCATACAGAGAACTGCAGAATGAAGTGTGAAAATTACCGAATAGGCATTTTTATTGAAACATGTTCTTAAATGTAATGGGGTTGAAATTATGGTGAGTCAACAGTTTCCTACAACTGGAAATGATCAAACTTTTCATCCTCTAAAAGCAGTAAAAGCTAAAAGTGTTTTTGTCAACTCGGAATAGTTGTAGGGAAATGATCGGATTTTAGTTAAAACGGTGTTCATTTGTTTTCTCAGAAAACAGTGGGACATTCTTTCTTTCTCTCATGTGCATTTTAAATGGTGAAGGTAGGATTTCTGAGCCAGCTCCTAAAACCTGACCTGTTCTATGTCAGCTGTAGAGCACTGGCATACAAAAGAACAATATTGTTGTAGCACTGAATTAGGTGGGCCATGGCCAGTGTGCCAGGCTGAAAAAAGTGTTGGTTTAGGTGGTGTTTCATTTGTAGGTGATCATATGCTGTCCTTGAGGAGGGTGAGAGGTACAGAGGTAGGGACAGAACAGTTTCAGCCATCTGGGTTTCATCTGCTAACCATATATCTGGATATGCAACCACTTGTTTTGAAACCACCTTGATTTCTTTAGAATTCTTGCTAGTGTGTTGAAACCACTGAGATGCTTCTCTGTCTGAGTAATGTATTCTCTGTAGTTTGTGGTTTCTTAATAAGACCATGAGTTAAACAATTGAAGAGAAACAGAAGAAAGTCTGGCCCTAAGATGGGGAAACATTTAAAACTTGATGGGATGGATGTTAATTTATGTTTCAAACTAGCAGATCCTGTGTATGCAACCTAGTTGCTCACATTTTAGTGAAGAGTTGTGTGTGCAATTTCAGCTTTGGGTGTGATTCAAAGAGCACACTTCTAGGTAGGAGAGAATTGCATGTAGTTGTGAAAAAGGAAAGGTACTTCCAATGATAGAGAATTTACCCTGGAGTGGATTTCATAATGAGACATCATACAAACAGCGAGTGATACCTACTTTTGCTTTTAAAAGGAAGAGGAATTAAATGTTTATGGAAACAAACAGCAAGTCATCTATGTTTTCAGCTGTAAGAGGACTTGAAGAAACTAGTAAGTTGGTAATAAGTAACTAGTTAGCTGGTACAATTACCAGTGATGGGGACACATGAGTGTGACACCTGAAAATGTTTATTGGGAAAGTAATTTAGCAAGAGAAGAGAAACCAAGATAATGTTGATTTATAAAATGTACTTGCTTGGTTTTTTATTAGCATTTTTTTTCTTGGTCTTGTTGATAATTTTTTGAAATCATCTTGCGGCTCTGCACTCTAATAGTTGGTAGAAAGTGGAGTTTTGACCTAGAGAGTGATAAAATTACTATTGGTGGGTGATCTTCAAGTGTCACTCACAAAAATGTTAAGTTGTGTTAAGAGTTAGCTATAACAGCAAGGATTTGTAACTGGAGGAGTTTTCATTGGTGAAATGTACTGGCATTTTCTAATGCTAGAAAAACTTACTTTGAACAGAAAAAATAATTCTTTAGCGTGGAAAGAATTCTGCATGTGTTTAGGATCTACAGAAGATGAATTGTGATGGCACAGTAATAGTACTTAATTTTATATATAAATATTTCTTTCATCGTGAAGATGAAGTAATTGCAAGTAACACTTTGAAGTGCATTAGTTCTGATACAATGGTAATGCCCGCAAAACGGAGCATTTCAAACAAGCAGCAATATAACCACTTACTTTTGTCAGTGTTTAAGACTTTCTCCTCCACCCTAAGAGCTACACGAGCCTGATAAGTGGAAGCTGAGAGTCCTGATAATAATTTATGACTTTGAACGCCACTTCCGTTTTCCTGTCCTTGGTGAAAGGGACAGGTTTTGGCTCCAGGAAATGTTAGCTTAAAGTGAATTTATGCTGAGTGTTCATGTGACTTCCTTTTAAAAAAATACTATTAGTATCTGCTTTTGGATGGAGTGGAATGGAAATAATGTGTATGATTAGTAGATGGAAATATTGCATATATCTAAGTTATACTTGTTTGGCTAAATACAATTGCTGTATATTGGTAAGCAAGAAGAACCAGCCTTTCAAATAATCTAAATTCAGATATAAGCATCTTTCAGAAGATTCGGAGTTAACCTTAAAAATAACTTTTAAATTAATACTGTCATTTTTTAAAAAAACATGAGGAGTGTATGTAATTGATAAGTAGACACAAAATAATTTTTTTTTAAAGTACCAGCAAATAAAGTCCACCCTAGTACTGTTAAAGGGACCTTGTCTTTCTTTTATAGTTTCATTTGAAATCAAATGCTTTTAACTGTAATAAAGGGATGACTTTCAGTTTGATTTGGCTTTTAGTATGTGCTGAGAGGATTAAAACAAGTCTTTCTCTTGAATAATGTCCAATGACTTCTAGTGGTGTGCTATAATTCACTGGTTATGGCTTCTGCACTGGGTGGTTTTTAACTTAATGGGCATTTTGCATCTGAAATCTGAAGTGGATCTCTCCTGCCCCGAGGATTTGACCATCACTTCTGCACTGAGCTTTGACCATTCCTCTGATTTGGGAGTGGGGGGCTTTTGGATGAGAGCAACACAAGGGTTCTCTTCTGCCAACGTGTTGCTTGAAGGGAGAGCTTTGGGATACGGGAGTTGTGTCACTGCTCCACCATAGGTCTGTTTCTAAAAGCTTCAGGATTCTGCCTGCCTGAAGTACAAACAGTTGGCAGGCATGGCTCAGTAATACGATTGAATCCCAATCAAATCTTCTGGGTTTAGAAATAAACATACTGTCCTAGAGGTGAACCAGGGGTAAATAGTGCTGTATACTTTTAATTGCTGTTTATTACTATGCTGGTCATTTCAAAGGAGGAGTGGGTGGTTGAAGTTCTTGCTCCTGACTCCTCCAGACCTCTTTAGTTGTGTCTCCAGACACATGTTAAAGCTCAGGATTAGTTCTCAGTTAATTCAATTTTTTTTTATTTTTTTAATCTGGATCAAGCCTTGTGTTTCTCTGCTGGCTGCAGCTGGGCTCGGCGGCAAATGTCACATATGTAACACTTGTTACATGTGCTGTTAGTTTGTCTTATCTTTGCTACACTGTGGTGTCTGCAGAGCAGGCTGGGCGTGGGGGAAAAGTCTTGTGTTGTTGCCAAGCCTTGTTTCAGAGCTCTTCTCATGCTTTATACGAGTGTCTGTCTTTTGCTATTATGGTGAACAGGGAACTGTGAGGTTTTTTGTCCCGTGTGTCCTTCCCTTCCCTCCCCCTCCTTTCTTTTCACAGTTATACAATGAAAGGAAGGTCAGACCTGAAATACTTGTCCCAGTGTATTAATATTAATATTTACTTCTACTAAACAGAATGTGTTTTGTAGGCTTTGAGCTATATACTTATATCCAGCAGTTGAGGGGAAGCAGCATTCCCTCCTGGTCTTGTTGTATTTCTGATTCCGCTGCCTTTAAGGAAGCAGCGCTGTAAAAAGATATCATGACTCTCCTGGATAGTCTAGTGCCAGAGGGAAATGTTTGTGGCTCAGTTGGGTGAGTCAGACACAATAGTTCTGAAGAGGGATTCCTCAGATGTTTTGGTTTGCCTGCCAAAAAAAAAAGTGGTTGCTTCTTATCCTCTACCCTCCACACCACCATTCATTAAATACTTCTGTTGTCCAGTCTTCTCCTTGTCAGAGTGCTGAATTATGCAGGATCAAAGAAGTGATAGAGGTGATATCAAGTGGAGGCTTGGTGCTGGAACAGGATCGGGGCCACCTCTTTGGCAGCAGCTGAGGCAGTCCCACAGCTCAGTACGAGCATCTGAACACTCAGTACTCTAAGCTGGGAGGAAACCTTGTTCTGGCATAGGTGAAAGAGTGATGAGTGCATAGGAGTGGGGAGCTAAATTGTAATCAAATCTAGGGAATGTATATCTCAGGGGTTGGGGAGGAATTGATTTTAGAAACTTTGTGGGTGATTAGGTGTTCAGTGGGGTAAGGTAACTGTTCAAGCACCATCCTTCTGTAAATATATGACTTGTGTAGATTTGTGTGTGTGTACATTCAATTTCTAAGATGCCTGTGCTGTATTAAAAAGTAAGGAATTACTTTATTTGGACAGATAAAGTAACTGCTCCAAATAAAAGAGCATATAAGTAGTCTAAGATAGCTTAAATCTGAAAAAAATTACTGACTTCATTGACTTTATTTTTCCATAAGCAGGTTTTACCTTGCATCTAAACTGTCTTGTGTGTCTATGTGCAAAGGCAGTCTGCAAATGCTTGTTTGTTTCAATTAATGAAAAGCAGCACATGTGATTCATAGCTTATGGATGGGGGGATTCCATCCCTGGGAGTGAGTTTTATATATATATAAGTAAGAGATTATGTAGAGAAAACTTAAGAATGAAAACTGCTACAGAAAACTTAATTTTCCTCATTTGAAACGGTAAATTTCTTGCAAGCCACTCACGGTGAAAATATTATTCTGCAGTAAATATGTGCTTTAAATGTTTTCAAAAGCAGATTGAGCAAAAAAATACCTAGTTCTAAATGAAGTCTGTTTTGAACATTGCATGACTGGAAACATAGTGGTGTCTTCTCAAGTACTTGCACTGCAACCCAGGTATTTTGGAAGAATGTATTTTAAGTATTCCAGATTTAAAGTAAATACTAAATCAACACATATAAAAGGTTATTGCATAACTTTGAAAATAAATACTAAAATTTTAAGTGTGTTTTAAGTTCTAGCAACAAAAACAAAGTGTCAAGATCAAACACCAAGTATTTGTGTTGCAAATGTAGATGAAAACTGTTCCTCAAGTGAAATGATAAACCAGCTCTTAGTAATTTTTATTCAAAAGTGTTTCCTAGCCATTTTCTTCAGATATTTTAGCAATGAGTACTCAAAAATTTGGTATGAAAAGCAGGGAAATATTCCTCCCCTCCTTGACAAGTGAGCATTAGATCTGCTATTTTTATGATGTCAGTGTGATTGCAAATGCTTTTACTCTTATGAACTAAGTCCTTTTAAGTTATGTTTCGAAGTGAGTTGTTAACGTATTCTGTGGTATCAGCTCATCTAGTTTCATTTAATAGGGCTATTTTAATATCCTGTCTGTCTCAATGCAATTCCAATTTATATAGGAATACAGTTTGCCACTGGAAGTAAAGTACTACTTCTATTTTGTCTATTTTGTGAAAGTGATAAATCTGTGTATTTGTTACACTATCCACATCTAGCAATTTTAGTGGTATTTTTCAGCAAGTAAGAAAAAAGGGTGTTAATGAAGTTAGTGTAAAATCTATTTGAGCTAGATCATGTTTGAAAGGTTCAGATTTAAACATCAGATCTATATTTTCCTTTAAAAATTTAAAATTTAAAAAGCTACCTTAAAGAAAAAAATATGTAAAAGAGGATTAACATGCTTAATCTACTAATTTTTTTCCTTATTTGTGAAGCAGAATTGCAGTTGAGGTATTAAACAGTCTTCATTTCATGGACACCACATGTCCTGAAGAGGTGCTGATTTCTTTTGCTCTTTTTTAGTGGATGAGTAGGCCTGGTTAGTCTTGGGCTTCCTCTTCCTTCTTTAAGGCACTGGAAAGTTGTGAGAAGAACAAATGTATGAAAACCTGGTCAAATGTCTACCTTAGTGAGGTGTCAAAAACTCACACCATCTTTCTCAATCTGTGAAGGAATCTTTAAGGAGTGAGCAAGAAATAATATTTTCTTGTCATGACAAAGTACAAGAGCCATAAGATAACACTGGAAAGTTATTTTCCTATAAATCAAAAGAAGCTGAGATAAAGGGGAAAAAATAATAAAAAAATTCTCTTGCAACCAGATAACTTGATATTTAATGTTTCCATAAGAGCAATTAGAATTCTGGGGTCATCCCCTAAGCAGAGCATCTTTCCTTATGAGAAATGGGTAGTGTGAGCTTCACTGGAGATATTTCCAGCTGTGTAATCCATGATAGCTCTGAGCTGTTTGGAGTGTTTAGGGAAGATAGTGTAGTAGTGTGTGAGCATTTCAGTCCTGTGTTTATTTCCTTGGTTGTGTGCCATGATATAAAGGTACGAGAATGGAAAGGTGTCTGGGGAAAAATAACTTTGTCTCAGTCCAGCTGATTCAGAGAGTTCTGCTACCTGAAGTCATTGAGGCTGTAACTCCATGTATCAGCAAAGAGCTTTTTGTTGGCTGATGTAGTGGTTTTTGTCATACTCTGTTTAGTATCCTAACTTAGTGTTTTCCACCACTGTTGTGTTACAGCAGCATCATGAAAACTGTGAAGTGTCATCTTGGAGTAAAAGAGGCAAGTTGCTTGGAGGAGAGCAGTTGCAAGAAGTGAGGCAGTTATTCTATTTTGGTATTAAGTAGACCCAGAGGGTTTTTCTTGAAATCACAAATAGAAGGCTGTAAAAGCATGTGAGAAACTGGCTGGGGGGGTGGAGGATGAAGTTCCATACTGGTTTGCTGGTGGAGAGGGAGGGAGATGGTTCAGATGCTTGAGAGAAAACAAAACTAAAATTGTATCTTGTTAACCTGCCCTTCCTGATATTGGTTAAGTCTTTCAGAATATGTCATGTAGACTTTCTTCTTTGCCAGCTGAGGGACAGCCGTAGATGTCAGGTAACAGAGAGGTGATGAAAATGCAAAACATAAATTAATCTGAAAATATATTGGAAGTTATTTCATGAGTCTTTTATATGGTACCTTTTATGCAGATGTGGATTCTTCTGCCTGCCAAGACACAGTTCTTAAATTGCAAATTAAAGGGTAGAGTTTTGATGATCTTCAAGATTGTCAGCACTTTAAGTGAACAATCCTGAAAGGCTTTTCCTAATGGCTTCTATAGGAATGTTGCTGTGGGAGGATGAGTGGCTGAGGAAGAGAGGGGAGTTTTGGTGCAGCGTTAAGGCTTTATTGACTCATTGATGCCTCTGTTTTCCTCCTTCTGAATTGCTGTAAATATCTGGAACACCAACCTTCTGTTTTTTTCTCATGGAATTTACTACAGGATTGAGACTAGAATATATGTAGTATATTTATGAGGCTTATAAAACATTTCAAGGCTTGTAAAGTCTCAAGAGGAGGAGTAGATGCTGCATAGTAGGAGCTGAGGAATTAAACTCAAGCTACTTTTATTTAGGAACACTGGATTTGTATTTATTTCAATGTGGCAGGAAAAAAATAGATTTTGAAACTAGAGAATACCAGAAAATGTGGCTGTGTTACCATAGGTGCTTCTAATTATAAAAAAGTAGATTTTAGTGTGGAGGAAACTGGTATGAATGTGTTGAGTTTGTCCAATGCTTGGGACAGGTTTTTTTAAAAGGAGAAAAGCTCATTAATGAAGATAAGTCAGCAGCGAGAAAATATCTTCCAGTATGATATGGGTTCAAGCTGACCATAGACTTCAGAGCATCTGGAAGAAAATATCACAGTGCTGATGTGATACTTGATGTACAGCCTGTATGTGTTTCAAAGATTTTGTTCTTCAGAAACAAATCTATCAGGTTGGGGCAAGTAATCCTTGCAATTGGTAAAAGGAAATGTGCTGAGAGTCTGGAATACTTTCACAGTGCTCAAAGTGGTGATGAAATAAAACATTAAAAAAAGCTCAAGGAGGTGGGAAACACTGAGTTATAAAGAGGTGCAGCCAGATATGATAACCTGAAGTTCAGATGTCAGAATCTCTAACTTTTTGGTTTCTTGGCTAGTGGAGGGCTTGTGTCTGAATTGGCTGGTGGGACAGTGGACCAAGTAGATTTGGTTGTTCTGTCATCAAACAGCTTCAGTCGGTGGTTCCGAAAACCACTGTTGTCAGCATCTTAGGAAACAGTCCTAAGATGTTTTAAGGTTTAACATTAATAAATTCCTTATTCTCTTAGAGTATTTTTTCCCCTTGTTTGTCTCTGAATTTTATCTGGAAATAAGAGAGGCTTAGAATATTATCTGTTACCAGATCATCCATGATGTACTTTTTGATACTGTGTGAGCAGTAAAAAATTCAGTATTGGATGAAACTTGTCAGTGGATAGGCAACTAAAATTCTCAGACCAACAGAAAAAAATTGCAATAAAATTAAATTTAATAGTCATTGTGCAAGGGCAGATGTTAGACAAGTTCTTTTAAAGAACATAGTAAAGATTAGGATTGTAAGTATTGCTGACTGTGTACAAGCCTGTGCCAAATAAAGCATAACTGTTGCTGTACTAACTTAAAATGAATGAAAGCAAATTCATACTGAAAACAATATACAGAATTTTCTGGTCAGGAGTAATTACAGGGAGCGTACAGATTTGCACAAAGGTGTTATTCTTCAAAAAGAATGGAGAAAGAAAATCCCTAAATTTTTATTTAAATCTGGTGTGCCTCTATATTGTGCATTAATAATCCTAAAATAAAAATGATGCTACTTTTATGTTTTTTAAGTATTGACTAGGAAGATGAAGCTCTGTAATTCCAAGAGTGTCATTTTATTGTGCAGCTAAGCAATGTAGCAATACCTGTTGAAAACTGTGGGATTTTTTTTAACCATATCCTCCTAGCTGTGTATTTCTGCTCTTCTCCTTGCACCACGAACTTGTCTGTTTCTCTAGCAAGCTTGTTCAGAAAAGTGAGCCAGTGGACAAGTGGTTGCTTCTGGTTGATGAAAAATTGGGTAAAGCTGTGTTTCCTCCCTGTACCAGATTCTTGTGAGGTGGATTAGATTCCACTATAAGGAATGGAAGAGGGAAGACAGAAGAAATTTTTTCCTTTTGGCAGCAATTAACTGTTTTGGTTTTCTATAACAGGGAAATCTGACTACTCTGAAGCTATTCCTTAACTGAATCATCATCACTAAAGCCTATGTAATGTGATGCTTTCAGAGTCCAGAGCAAAGTGCCAGATTCAGGGGATTAAAAAAAAAAAAAGGAATTTAAAATAAACTGATTAGTCTCATTGGTGAGACTTGTTCTGGGTGAATTTACTGGGAACTCCTTTCCACGATCAGCTTTGGGAAGGATATGATAGAAAGATTTAGTTCATGTCACTAATGGTATGCAGCAGTCTATAGAAATTTGCTGTGGCAAAAGGGAACTGTTACTTTTGTGTGTTTTCATCTTGGCAGGAGAGCCCAACCATTTGTTAAACACAGCAGGGGAGTGGTTTATTTTGAAACTCCCTCCAGTTTTGTTTTCATGGTGGGAGGTATTCTCAGCCAGAGTTTTCTTTGGGAAGATGAAAAAATGTTTAGGTAAAATTTTATTCCTTGTCTATTTTTCTAGGGCAAGGAGAGGCCATTATGATCCAGTATGATACACTACAGTCAAGTGCATGTTATCTATAGAATTCCCTAGTAATTATCATATTGCACCTATACAAGTTTTTTTTTTTTTTGAGGTATAGTAAATCTCCTTCAGAAGAGGTAGTTTTGTTTTGAACTGTAATCCCTGGATTTCATTACTTAATTAACCTCCCAAGGTTTTACAGCTTAATTACACTCAAAATTTACTGTCTTGTCCCACTAAATGTGCTTATCCTACACTTTATTTAAGGAAATGTAGGACACATGGCGTGTACTTCTCTAAATTGTTATGTCCCAGGGCTGCATTTGCCTATTCAGGAGTGTGTATCAGGAGTATTCATTATATGGAGTAGTTTTATGAGGTTAAGGCAGAAAAGACAAAGCCAAAGGGAAGGAAACTTCTTGTTCACCTACATATTCTCTGCTATGCTCATTTATGCTTTCCTGCCAGTGTAGAAAATGAGCCCGTTTTTGCCATCTAGTAGGGGTAAGAAGATATTTTGCAGAGAAGATGGCTGTGGCCAATACAAATGAAGTTTGTGAGTGGGGAGAGACATGAAGATTAATATTAACATTTTTCAGGTTTTTCAACTTCCTATCATGTAAAATACATCTGCTTAAGTAAGAGTAAAGCTTTCACTTAAAGTAAGGCATCAAATCAGGGATGTGTATTCCAGCTATAGCAAGATTGAAACTGATGATGAAACGTGCCTTCTTTGTTGTAGCCTTACATGTTATTGTGTGTTTAGATAGGAAAGGCTTTTCTCTGGTGCTGCCGAACTCTCCAGATCAAGTGTGTATTAAGATTTAGCTGTATTAAGTACAGCTGTTTGCAGCATGAGTAACCAAACTCAGCATGGTGGCTCAAAATGCAAAGAAAGATGACATGACCCAGTTTTCATTACAGAAAGGCAATAAAAATCTCAGACTTAATATGGATGTCACACATGCCTTGTTACACACAGAAATGTCAATGGGTGAGAACATGGCATGGGGAAAAAAAAAGGCAAAATGTGAAGAAAGAAGAAGGCAAAGTGAAATATGAGTTCATGGGTTGAAGGCAGACAGTTAAAAGCCTTGTTGCCAAACTGTTGTCTATCAGCAACTACTTGGGTTCTGACTCTGGACATTACCAAAGGAAAGAATGACTGCACCTTTCACACAGTACTAGATAAATTCACAGCAAAAATAACTTCTAAAGGGGAGCTCTGCAGACATTGCAATCATCCTGGGGGAAGCAGTTGCCGTGATAAGACCTGGTCATGACAGCATGCACAGTAGTTCTGATGTGGTAACCTGTGTGGCAATTGCTGTCAATGAGAACTGGGGGTTTTCTATCCAGTTGTCATTATGCTGGGTTTTTAGAGCATGTGGGAAGCTGGCACCATCAGAGGTCACTGAATGAAGTATGACTGCATGTCTTTGAAGAAGGATGAACAGTGCAATAGGTTGTAGCTTTCCAAACTACTTAAGCATATGTGTGTATTTGTCATCAGTCCGGAGGGTTAGAAAGTCCACAAGATTAGTAAGAATCTGTAAAGTCTTGAATACCACAGAGCATTAGGAAAGTCATACGCTGTGTCTAAAAAAACCCAATAAAAATTTAAAAATTGCAACATTAAAATTGCAAAGCAGACCTTGAACATCGGGTAACCTATAAACAAACAAGCAAAAAGCAGTCTTACTGTGAAGCAGAAGACTTAAGCCCTTTGTGACACTGGTTAATTCTCTTTAGGGGTTTTCTCATGAAACAACGGCTGGTGCTGTTTTGTGAAGTGTTATTGTAGCTTTAACAATATGAAGAACTTTCATACAGGACAGAATACAAAAGGCATTCTTGAGACAATTCCAAAATACACAGCAGAGATTGTCAGTTAAACAGCACCGTGGTTAAGTGCTTGCCCAGTTCGAAAAAAGTGGGGGAGGACTTGCCTGCTGCATTTATTTGTATTTTAAGTAGTGGAAATTCAGAAGTTGTAAATACTTAAATTTTATTTTGGTTTTTTATCAAGGAACACAAAATGTGAATGTGGAGGATGTTTGTGTCCATAGATCTCTATCCTGTGGTGATGAAGATTTTCACTTTCTTGGAAGGAGTTCTATGCATCACTTGAACTCTAAAAATGTCCATTTGAGATGGAGATAAAGAGATTCAGAATTGGTTTTCTGGGTACAACACAGCCAAAAATGCTTGGCCTGGGAAACTGCAGTTCTGTGGACTTCTGATCCTTGCATACCTGCATAATTACATTCATTTGCGTAGTTGAATACTTTTGGGCTTTTGCTTTTATACTTGTGTTTCAAAAGCGTGTTAAATAAGTTCTGAATGTTTATAACACAAGGGTTTTTTGCATGCAGAATATGTATGATACTTGGAGTACGGTATGAATAAAATTCATACTTCATGAATAAAATCTGTCCTTCTCTATGACAATGAAACAAACATTTAAGTTCGGCATATTTTGTGATGTCTTAATAAAACCTACAGCATTAAAGTTCAATTAAATTAAAGACTACTTTTTTCCTTTTTTAAAAAAAATCATTCAGCAGAAGGAAAACATATTGTGCTAGGCTTTGTGTATTTTTCTCCCTTCTTAAATCATACATTATCATGTTCCAATGAGTATGTTATAAACAATTATAGACAGAGGTGTCCCAGGGTGTACAGTAACAGAAGATCCTTCCTAATGTTGGGCTACAGCAAACCTTAAGTATCCCCAAAAGGGACAATTCTGCAGGGCTAGCTCTTTTTAGGCAACAGAGTTTGTTTAGTTGTGGCCTCCCTTGTCTGTCAATGTGACAATCTGAAAGTAGCATTTCAACAGAAGATAGAGTCTTGATGCTCTACATTTATTACTGATAAATTTGAAAGTACAAATGCCTCCAAGCTGTCAATAAGACTTTGAATAGAAAGCAGAAATGCATTTCCTAGTATTGTATTAAACACTGTATCTACAATAGCTTGTAGAAATCCCTTCCCACTAATTCTATTCTGTGATAATTTTTCCCAATTTAGAGTTACTTGGTCACAATAAAATGGACTTTTTCTAATCTTCTGGCTCTTACTCGGCTTGCCCCATAGCGTTTTTGCTATTGGAGGTAGGAAAATCGTGGCCTAAATTTTCAAGCTAAGATTTAACTTCTTACCTTGTGTTAATGTGTTTGCTGAGTTGTGATATGTGGTTACATACCAGTCCTCACACACTAGATGAGAAGAAGCTTTTTGGAGAGCTGTCTCAGAACAGTCCTGAGAATACAATACTGGTACACACATCAGCTGAAGACCTGGCATGTGGTAACTGCCCATCACATTCTTCCCTGACTGTAAAAACTCCTTAAAGCCTAAGAACTGGGAGCAAATGAAACAGTTCTGTTTGAACAAGATTTTGGTGGTCTTTGCACCTGGAATTCTTTTGCTTTCTATACTAATAGCATCTCCTCTCTTTCATTTTTCCCAACACTTATTTAATCTGAGAAGTACTATATAATTTTCCTGCTAGTCGCTGGTCCCTTTAGAACAAGTGAACATAGTAAAACAGAGCCGTGGGACCAGTAAGTGAGCTAAGGGTAGTTCCTATGAGATACAATGTCAAAGATGGTAATAGAATAAAAAATATTTATATATATGTACAGCGAAATTCATTGGAAGCCTGGACAGAGCTACTTCAATAAAAAAAAATATGTTGCAACTATTAGCATTACTGCTTTAGTTGCAATTCTTATTTCTCCTCTCCCATGTATCAGTTTATATGTGTCTGTTTGCAAAGTTCTGTTGTGTTTCTGCTTGCGTAGTTGATCCATAACTAATATTTTTAGGGTGCTGGGTGACAGGGTTATCACAGTTTAAGACAACTAGCTGTGAAGGCTAAATTAACTTGAATACCAAAGCCCTCTAATCATCCATGTGATTTTACAACTTCCCTGTTTGGCAGAAAATGAGATAGATTCCAGAAGAAGTCATGAGAGCTGCTGTTGTAGTTCCAACTCTGCTGTGTGTAATCCTGGTGCCAGACTATGAGGTTCCTTGGGTTCTTTCCCCTTTTCCTGTGGATGCTGTCAGATACAGGAGTACGGAATAGAGAATTTTATCCTTGTTTGGTGTGTTCATTTGGCATATTACTCATGGCCAAATAATTGGTTGTTGTCATTACTGGTGCACACATCTGCTTGTCTCAAAGTTCTGGAAGTGAGTTTCCTAGAATTTTCATAAATAAACTAAAAAAAAGTGATCTCTGAATGTGGAGGAGAAAGGTAATTTCCCTTGTTATGAATAGAATTAAATGCTTTATTCTTGTGCTGGCTGGGCTGGGGGAGGTGTAGAGGCATCAAAGCCCAAGTACTAGAAGCTGGAGAAGATAGGAGGGATTAATATGTAGAGAATTGTGTGCTGTAGGATGGTGTTTGGTCTTTTTGATTCTGCTGAAGTTGTGTGAGTTCTGTATCCTTTGCTCGCTTTTCCTGTGGATTTATGTGCTTTCTTGCCCTTTGCTTTCAGTGCTGTCTGAGGCTGCAACAAAAGCTATGCCAAAGGAGAAGTGATTACACTTCCTTTTGGCCACAAAATTTGCGTGTTGACTGGTTAATTGAGGGTTGGAGTTTAGCCTGTATTTACTTTATATAGACACATAATGGAAACAGCTAAATAAGAGGGAAAAAATTTATCTGAGAAGCTAGTGGGTTTTGTCCTCATTATTTGTCTGGTGATGGTTTCTGCTGGTCATGTAACACCTCTTCAGAGTTGATAATTCCTCAGAGAAGGAGGCTATTTCAGGTACTGGGTGGGTGGGGACAGAATTTCTTATGTCTTCTAGCCAGGCAAATACATCATGTGAGTTAAAGTTATATTTATTGTCATTTTAAAGATAATTCAGATAAGGACTGAATTATGTTTAAATTCCAGCATTAGACTATGTGATTCTCTCTTTTATAGTCCTTGGCTTATTTAATAGAATTATAGAATGACCTGGGTTAGAAGGGACCTTGAAGATCATGGAGTTCTGACCCCCCTGCCACTAGACCAGGTTGCTCAGAGTTCCATCCAACCTGGCTTTGAACACTCCCAGGGTTGTGGCATCCACAGTCCATCTGAGCAACCTGTTCCAGTGCCTCACCACCCTCATAGTAAAGAATGTCTTCCTAATATGTAATCTAAACCTGCTCTTTCAGTTTGAGGCCATTCCCCCTTGTCCTTCCCTTGTAAATAATGTCTTTCCTTTCATCATAAAGCATTCTGGGATTGTATCAGGTTTGATCAGTTCAACAGAGAATGTAAATTTTAGTAATTGAGAGGCCAGTGGGAGAGGCATTGCAGTGCTTCTTAAGTCCTGCTGAATGAATTGTCCAGGCTGTAATGTAAAAGTGTACATTATATAATTATTAATATATAATCTAAATAATTCAGTGATTTTAAATGCTTTTACACCAAATGGATGTTATCAACACTTAACCTGAAGAGTTTGGTGCCTTTTTTACTGTTGTTTCCTTATTTTGGTTTATTGTGCTTAGTAAATTGCTGAAGTTTGAATATGCTACAATTTGTTAAGGATCTGTCATGTAATCTGTTGATTTTTCTCTGTTGCAAAGATAGCTTTATTTTAATACATCTGAAAATTTAACATCTAAATTACATGACAAGTTTTGATTGCAATTTAAATCTCTGTCAGATTTTGTTTATATTTCAAGAGTGACAGATTGAATGAGGTTGATTGTTGGTTTGGTTTGTTTTTTTAGACATTATTTGATAATCAGATGAATGCTTCAAAAAAGGAAGACTCAGAAAGCATTAATAAAAATGACACTTCAAAGAAGATGTCTGTTGAGAGAGTTTATCAGAAAAAGACTCAGCTTGAGCACATCCTCCTCCGTCCAGATACCTACATTGGCTCAGTTGAACCCCTAACTCAGGTACGTGTCACTAAATTTACAGTCTCAGTGGCATTTGTTGTTTTAATGAGGAAATGTCTAGTCTGGTTATGAAATAGATGCATCCCTTTTTTTTTCTCAGTATTCTGAATTAGAAAGTTAAAACCTGTGGTCTTGTATATATATGCATGTGTAGGAAGGGGATGAGATAAGACTTACTTTAAGGCATTGGGTGCTTGGTTCACGTGAAAAGATACAGTCAGAAATATTGAAATCCATTCAAAACACAAGCACACACCTATGTGTGTAAACACAGTTGTGTGTGTAAGCCTGTGCTTACAAATATGCTCTATATGCACACACATATGTGTGCATTTTTGTAAGTAGCGTTTGTCGTAGGTCCAAAATTGCTTTGGTCTTTTGATTAGGTAGAGAACAGAGAATTTAAGCCTCCTGCTGGCACTTTCTTCATTTGTTTTTGTGAAGTTGCAAATTGCTTTGAACTTCACTGTCTGTACTGTTGGGAGTTCCCTGCCAAGCAGAAAATAATGGATTTTCATTAGGAATTCTTTGTGGATACAGCTGTAATTTTTGCAGAAGCAGAAAATAACAGATTTTCATTATGGAACTCTTTGTGGGTACAACTATAATTTTTGCAGACTTCTACTTTTGTCTTGTTTGGCTGTAGTAATCAAACTGTAAGAGCAAAGTTCCTGAAGGAAATAGAGAATCATAGACTGGTTTACCAAGACAGTAAATACTTTTATTTTATTTTGTTTACATATAGTTAATGTGGGTTTATGATGAAGATGTAGGAATGAATTGCAGAGAAGTTACCTTTGTTCCAGGCTTGTACAAGATCTTTGATGAAATTCTTGGTAAGTGTTTTTAACAATAATACTGCCTTAGCATTATGGAGTACAAGTTTTTCTGAGTGCTCCCAAAGTACATTAACATGTATCTAAGTTTAAATCACAGACTTGAGTCGTGCTAAGCTATAGGGCATAAAAAATTTAGTGCATTCTAGAACTATAGAACAGTTTAAAAGGGAAGAGTTTTCAGCTGAACATGTAAGAAAATGTAAATATTTGTTACTGAATATCGAGACTAGATAATTCTTTATGATCAATACTGTTACAAGATTTTTAATCTGTAAAGTGTTATTAGGGCTACAATTTTAAGTGACATTTAAAAGATTATTCGTCTGAAAGAATGCAATTTCTAAATTGTCTGAGTGTCCACTTAGATCACCCTTTCATCAATCATTAAAACTTCATCCTTCAGAGAGTTTTAAAATAAATAAGTATCATACTGCCATTAAAAAGCACTATGACTGAGGCACAAAAAAATTATTTTTAGAATATTTTGAAAAAATTCTCTGAGTTACTCTGATTTACTGGTTGATGATATTCTGTTGGTGACAGGTACACACTGATGAGCAGTAGAGATGTGGAATATCTGAATACTGTGTTTTCTACTGAACTGATATTTTGGCCTAATTGACATGACGTCTTGGATTTATCAGCTTTTATGAAGTTCTGTTTTGAGGATTGGTAGGATTACCTCATAAATTATGGTCACCTGAGGTCAATTTTGTTGTGACCTTCATTACTTCTCCACATCTCTCAAACTATGCTTTACAGCATCGCTGTCTTTGAGGCAATAAGGGCTGTATCTTTACCAGATAGCAAAGAATGCTTAGGGATTTTTTTTTAATAGTACTTTGGACTTACTACTTGATTTGATAAACAACATGGGAATGAAAACCTTTAATTGCTTCTGTTACAAGTGGTGCCTCATAGATCTAATTTTTTTGGCTTTTCGTGTAAGGGACACCACTTCCATGTTGTCCTAATCAAAAGGAAGATCAGTATTCTGTCATTATTGTAGTATTTCATGGCTTATTGGTGCTTTATGTAGCGCTGAGAAGTACTCCAGAGAGTGTGGTTTGAGAGCTAGGGGATAGTGTATAACATTATGAAAATGGGACATTTTAGCTATGTATGCTTTTGAATGAACCTGCACTTCATGATTTTAGCAAAAGCAGCTTGAAATACCTGATCTTACACTGAGGTCCTTGTCAGCTGTTAGGATATTGTAGTTTTGTGTTTTGGGGTTTTACCTCATTTGTTTCGTAGGTGATGTGACAGATGCTGAAAATGGCTGTAACGTGTTTTCATGTTTGGTGGCCACATTTCTGCTTTTTGTAGTTCATATTCATGGCAGTGCAGTTTAATTAAATTCTGATCAAATGTCAATTTCTAGTTATCCTTGTTTTGATCCTAAACTGTGTAGCCTATAAATTAAAATTCTCAAAGTCTCTTTACAGAGAACTTTTGCTGCAGTCAAAAGACTCCTGAATGGGTGTGACTTTTTTGGTGGGTTGCAATGTGCAAACTGGTCTGGTGACGCATATAAGTTTCTAGGGTTTTTCATGTACATGCTGCAATAAATATCCAAACAAGAACAAGAGAAGAGTGAAGTGCTCAGTATGTTAAGATCAGTTGTGAGCTCACAAAATTCACTTCTGTATTTATTTCTGAGATAGCCTAACTGCTAGAAATAGAATCAGTAATTATAAGAAGGTTGAAAAATATAATCTTCTAGGTGCTTGGTTGTATTTATAGACTTGAGTGTTAAGATACAAAATATATACAAAGAGCTAGCAGATTAAAAAATACCTGGACTATTGTATGGTGGTGGAATATATATAAAATCAGTTTTACAGACCAAGAGATTAATAATTGCCTATGAAGTGTTAATTTGTGCTACTTTGTTTCATAGTAAATGCTGCTGACAATAAGCAGAGGGACAAGAATATGACTTGTATTAAAATATCCATTGATCCGTAAGTAAAAACATGCTTTCATTTGCTTTCCCTGCCAGTGCTATTGCAGCTTAGATATGTACAAATGATTTTACTAATGAAATTGGATTTCTTGAAAACAGAATGTTTTTGGAATTATTCCATTAGTTTCATGTGTTAAGATGAAGAGGTGAATTAAAAGTGGTTAACAGTAAGTGCTACCATTCAGAATTTATAATAATTGCTTTCCTAAACCATTTGTTAATATTTGAATGAAACTTAAAACCAGATGATCTTAAAATGTATGATAAATGGAAAGCTTGGCAGTGCATAATTATAGCTAGCCAGGTCTTTACAAATCTTGAATATCACCTTTGAGGTTTTGTAACACAATTTTGCCCCTCTTGAACTTCTATGTTAACTCCTTTAGCATTAGAATAAGACTGTTTGAATTAGTAATCTATGTCACACTGAAACTTCATATTACAAATGCATCATTACCATGGTTTTTGAAACTCAATACATGAAGAGATAATTTCTAGTGAGAAGTACTGTGTTTAAATAGGTGCTGATTGGGTTCCTTTAGTAGTACCTTTCCAGTGACATTTAACTGAATAATAAATTATTTAGAAACCTAGTTTTCAGACCTAACCTTTAGGATAAATATGCTGAGAAGTGATTTTTCTACTTTCTTCTTGAAGTGGGAGGGAAAAGGTAAATGTGTAAATCTGCCTGACCTCTCCTGATTTTGAAAACTCTAAAACTTGAGAATGAAAATTCTGTGTAAGAGCTAGAAATATTAATGATGCCTGATATTGATGGATTTTGGCACTGATACAAAAAATAAGTCACAATGCTTATCATAACTCAGAAATAACAGTTTCAAACAGATGATAACTTATCTGGATGGACTTAAATGAAACCTTAAAGCTACATCTCTAACTTGAATGTAATTCTGTTAGTAAGCTTCAGAATCCTGTTCCAGTTCATATTGACAGTGAAAGCTCTTTCAAACAGATTTTTGGAGGTTATTTTTGTGGTATCAAATACTGGCTTGTATGGACAAATAAGCTCCTTCTTCCAAGACACCTAATAAGCAAAAATGAGTGGGGTTTTTCTAACTAAAATTGTTAGAGCTCTAAGTAAATGTGGTAAGAATATGGTCTTTTGCTATATTTTTATGTAGTTATTTTATTTACTGCATTTGAACAAGTATGCAGAAGTCTGTTTTCAAATTTGCATTCATTTGATTAATGTCTTCACTATTTTATAGGGAATCAAACATTATCAGCATATGGAATAATGGAAAGGGGATACCAGTTGTGGAACACAAAGTAGAAAAAGTATATGTTCCTGCTTTAATCTTTGGGCAGCTACTAACATCCAGCAACTATGATGATGATGAGAAAAAAGTTACAGGCAAGACTATTTGATGTGCTTTGTTTTATTCAGTTATGTCTTTGTGTAGGCTTCCTCTTCTTAGTTCTTCTCTTTTTTTTCTGCTTCATAACAGCAGATTACTTAGTCACCATTACTATAGCTCTTAATTGGAATAAAAAGACTCAAAACAAATATCTTACTTTTCCTTTTTTAATACTTTACATTTACTTCTCTAATGTCAGTAGTCATTATTGAGTAGCAAACAACATACTCTTATATTTTAATTGTAATGTGTGTGAGTATTTAAACACTTTTTCTCCTGAAATGCACAGAAAAATAAAATTGATAAATTAGGACATGATTTATTGTCCTAAATTTAAACTGATCCTAGTTTACTATATGTTGGTTTTTTTTCAGGTGGACGCAATGGCTATGGTGCAAAACTTTGTAACATATTTAGTACAAAGTTTACAGTTGAAACTGCTTGCAAGGAATACAAACACAGCTTTAAGCAGGTATAGAAATGTTCAAAACGTCTTTTCTTTGCTATAGTTACAGGTTTAAAATCTAACACATGTATTTCAGGAATATTTAACAAAATTGATAATTTCTCATACAAATGAATGTGTAGAGTTGGCAGGCTAAGTTAGTTCAGCCAGTATAAATTGATATTTCTATGTGTTATGCTTTTTGGGTAAAATAACACTTCCTCTGTAGTGCTAGGTGACTAGGAACCCCCAAATTTCAGTTAAAACTAAATTATATTCATGCATATATGAAAAAGAATTTTTTCAGTTGAAAAATTTTGAAGTTGCTGT
The DNA here is from genome assembly GCA_025920805.1 of Petroica traversi. NCBI lineage: Eukaryota > Metazoa > Chordata > Aves > Passeriformes > Petroicidae > Petroica > Petroica traversi. The sequence continues at coordinate 6,768,464 of JAHLSL010000044.1, forward strand.
TGTTCATTTTGTCATAAAAATCTTTCTACATAGCTATGCAAACATGGAAACAATTATCTGTGTCATTTTGTATGGTGTTAAGAAACAGATTTTTCAGTGTTTATGTCATGAATTTAATTAGCCCCACATGGACTTAAGTACAACCCCCTACCTTTGAACCTATTGCTTATTGTTAGTGTACACACCAAGGGCTAAATGTAATCAGGCCTACTGTATATAGCTTTGAGATGGCCATCTTTCTAAAAGTTTGAAGTACTTTGGCAGAGTATGAGATACCAAAGTTCCTTGGCTTTACACTCTTTCCCAGCTTGTGGCTTTCTTCTCTTACATTCTGGACAATTAATTAATTTCTGGTCATGCTGTCATATCACTACATAAATAATACACTTAATCTGTTATGCTTATCTCTTAAAAAATGTAATATTTTCTGCTGACTGCCAAAGGGCAAATTAATATTGGTTTGAGTGTACTTTTTGAAAATGACTAAATGCTTAATGACTTAAAGTGCTATTTTTTCCAGTATTTTCAGAATCTGTGAAAATTTATTAGAACTGAACTTTGATATATGCTGTGAGCAGACGTTCTGCTTGATCATGCAGATGTGTCCACGTTCTTAATCAGGGAACAATACAAGACTCCTGAGTCAAGTCTAACACCTTGGGGTTTTTTTTTTTGGCACACTGCACAGCCCCTAAGGTGCTGTCTTGGAGACGACTGAGTCTCTGCACAGGGACTAATAAGCCTCTCTGTAGAGTTGTGTGGTAGATTGAAAATGTTAAATGGATGGGTGACAAAGGCTGTAATCCCATGTCATTTGTTCCTAATTTAGTAAATTCTGTGAGAGGCTCCATTTGTATTAGAATCATGTCCATCAATGTAATAGTAGGTGCATGTTTACAGAAACCACAAATGTGCTGTCACCTGTGCTTGTGCTTACCTTTGTAAAACCAATTAACTTTGTGTAGTGTTTTACAAGAGGAAGGTTCTAAAAGAAGTCAGTGAGCTTTTTGTTCTGTAACTGTTGTAATCCTAGCATAGCCGGAAAAGGGAATAAAGGAGGAGGATAATGTGTTGTAAACTGATATTTAAAATATTTTGTTTCCAAAGACTTGGATGAACAACATGATGAAGACCTCTGAGCCCAAGATTAAGCATTTCGAAGGTGATGACTACACATGCATTACATTCCAGCCAGATCTGTCTAAATTTAAAATGGAAAAGCTTGACAAGGATATTGTGGCCCTCATGACGAGACGAGCTTATGATTTGGCTGGGTCGTGCAAAGGAGTCAAAGTCATGTTGAATGGGAAGAAACTACCTGTAAGAACATCACTTGATCTATCTTGAGTTTACTGGGTATTTGGTGCAGAGAGTAGTGACTGTTTTCTGTCACTTGTAGGTGAATGGATTCCGTAGCTACGTAGATCTTTACGTTAAGGACAAGCTGGATGAAACCGGAGTCGCGCTCAAAGTCATCCACGAGGTCGTGAATGAACGATGGGATGTGTGCCTCACTCTGAGTGAGAAAGGGTTCCAGCAGATCAGCTTTGTAAATAGTATAGCTACCACAAAGGTGAGTGGTTGGATCAAATGGTACTAAATGGAAATGATGAAGTGCGTGCTGAGGCTGTGCCCAGTTTGATAAAAAGGTGTAATCTGGGTTGCTATAAATAAATATGTGAGGTAATCCTCTGTGTGAGAGGAACTGGCAGAGCAATTGGGTGCAATTAAAATGCATTCATAGCAGTATTTCTACATAAGCACTGGTTTTGAAAACACTAGTTATCATTATTGGTGATACTGATGTCTTATGTGAGCTTACATGGTGTAGAAGAAAATTGATGGAACTTATTTACTTCTTCCTTTTTAACACATTGTAATAAGATAATTCTGAAAGTAAGGTTAAAAAATGTACAAACCCTTTTGAAGTTTGCAGTAGCAAGTTTTGGGGGGCAAAAATTGCTTTTGGTGTCCTTGAGAAATGGCTATCCATTTATTGCTTTATGATGTATAAAATTGGCCTGAAGTGTTGAGATTTATTTTTGTTTATTTGTGTATCTTCGTAAGGATATCTAGGTTTTATTTTCAACTATAGTAGTAGTGATATAATAACAAAGAAAAATCCTAAGTCGTGCTAAAGCAGAAGTATGCTCAGCATACCAAATGAAGTACAGCTCAGTGCTTCTCAACTTGTGTGGGTGGTCAGGCACCAAGGGAATCACCTGAAATCAATCAGCATAAATCTCATTTATGCCCTTTTGGCATGAACCAGGTTTAGGGATCTGTGATGCACCATGGTGAAAAAAAGCCTTTGTCACTTCTGCTCTTCACAAATTTTACTGGATGAGTGACCTAACAACTAGGCAGTTTAGTTGTTAGGTCTCACTGAACAGTCTAGTTATTAGAGGTAGCAGTTCCAACAAGCTAGATCTAACAAGACTAGAACAAGTAGTCCTAGTAATTGGTGAGTCTGTTTCTAGAGAATCTTAGCTGTGAGCTTTCCAAAAGATGGGAAAGATAAGAATTGGTAATCAGACACTTTGAAACTTTGCTCAGATCTCTGTTGAAAGAGTCAGAAGAAAATTCTAATGGTGTCACAAATGGTTCATAAGCACCAGTGGTTACAGTGGTTAACACTGGTGGTCAGTGTTAATCTTGGTGTTGGTGATGTGTAGCCAGTGTTTGGTGGGATGTAATTTTTACTATGTAACTTCTTTGCAGTCGCTCTCAGTGTGACTGAATGAATGTTGTGTGGTAACAGGGCAAGTTTATTTCATTGCAGAATATTTACTAAGTGAGTATTACAATTAAAAACTTCATCAAAACTAGGGATGACAAAGCTGGTAGTTGAAGGGTTACAACTTTGTTTTAGTTCAGACCTCTTTATGCAACATAAAGGAGAAAAACAACATGACCTTAAAGATGCGTACAATACTTTTATGAAGAAACTGGCAATATAGAGAATCTTGATTAGACTTGAATCCAGGCTAAAAAAAATTGACTGAAAAAATGGAATGCTTCCTGACTCCTAAGTAAAATATATTGCATACAGTTACTCCAAAGATTTTGAATTTTACTCTTCTGGATCAATTTTCACCATCATGCAGTTACATATGCATTGTTATTATACATTCTTTTGGAATATGCATAGAAAAACATTCTGTGTATTCTTCAAAGGTAAGTTTTAATTTCTAGTTTTCCACACTCTCTTGAGTCCATGCCTTATGTGTGTGACTGAGTGTGGGATGTCTGGGGCCAGTGAAGCCCCTCACCAGCAATTGGTGTGCAGCTACCCACTGATGGGACATAATGAGTAGTCATCAACTGCATCAGCTGCCTGCCCCCTTATCTGCTAACAGGTGAGGAGCTCATTCCAGCTGTTAATTATCACTGTTTACTGACAGCTTTTTGTTTCTGTGACTGGGCAGATTTCACCCAGACGTAACTTCCCCCCACACACCTTTTTAAAACTTGCTATAAATTCCAAATACGGTTTTTTTAGGTTTTTGGTATGGTATTTTTTAAGACCTGTTTGGGAGGTCAGGCAGTATGTTGAGGTGTAACTCTCTTGTTTAGTTCTTGGAAATTTGTTACCTTGGTCAGCTCCCCATTTATTCAAAATTTTGCCATGTAGACCACCACAGAATTCAACTTCAGGCTCTGATACAACATTTAAAAGAATGTTCATACATTATGTACAGATAACCTTCAGTGAGACTTGAAAACTGATTAAACATGGTCTTCTCAAGTCCTGAATTTCAAATAGTAGCTGTGGTTGAAATTGCAGTAGAAACTTCAGCTTTTAATGTAGCAATCTAATGATAATTTTAATATGGTGGCACTACTAACTGTAATACTACCAATCATTTTAGCAGAAATGTTCCATCAGTACAGTTGCAGTGTCAGAAGGTAGACTTGCGTGGAGAGAGAACCCCAACCTGTTAAAATTTGCTGGTGTTCATTAAGAAATTCAGGGTTATTCTAGATCTCAGATTTATTTTATAAAATAAATATAATGAGAAAACAAATGCAAAAGGAAATAGGATTGAAATTTTATAACTAATTAAATGAAGACTTTATACTACACTTCTGAATTTTCACCATATAAACCATTTTTCTGTCCATGGAGTTTAAATATAGCTTACCTCCAAATCAATGGAAACTGTTGGCTATGAGAAGAATAAAATGTATATAGGAGGCAGTCAAAGCTTCGTTGTTCAGATTTTTGTTAGCCCTTAATTAGATACCTTTGCATCCTGAAGTTTTTGAGACTGGGATTCTATCATTACATTCTGGGAAAAAAGGAAGGTTATGCAGTTCTAGCACTCTTTCCCCAAAATTCAGAAGTTGTAATAATCTTTGGCAGCCATCTAGATTCAGAGGGTATTTTTGCCTTTGTGTCTTGCATGGATTTGTTCTGACAGCTGGGGCAGTTCCAGGCTTTGTTGGTCCCATTGTGGGTACATTTGCTACCTGCTGGTGAGAGGGTCCCAGCTCTGAACATCCCTCACAGCTGCACATTTCAGAGTGGACTCAGGAATGGGGAACAGCTAGAATAACTATATCTCATAAGAACAAGGATTACTGGTAAATTGCTGGTTTTCTTGTCAGATGCTACTTCTAGCAAAATTTTAAAATTGCTAAGGTTTTAAATGCAAAAATATACAGAGATGTTCCCATAAGTTTTCAGTAATGTGATGAGTAAAAGAAATGCATTTCTAAATTGCCATTCAAGTGTGGAATGATTGTGAAACGTGTAATTTGATATCTTCCTGTAATAGCTTTTCTTTACAGTTTGGAAATGGATTTATTTTTCTTTAAAGTGGCAGGATATTGATAGATCAGCTTTCAATTGAATTCTCCCTCTGCTGAAACTCTGTCATCCATATGTGGCTAAAAACAGTTGTGTTCTAATTTTGGCAGCTTTTGGGGTTTGGATGTGGGTTTTTTGGTTGATTGGTTTTTTTAGAAGAAATGCCATTAAAAAAGACATTGTATGGTTCTTCTAATGGTTTGTATTACTGTTTTAGTAGATGACTGTAGGAACTGACAGAAACCATAGATGGTTTCTTTGAAGTTCAAGTACTGGTTTGGTTATGACTAATAATTTTTACTAGCTTAAACCATTTTGGTTTTATCCACTCTTTTTTTTTTATTTCTTTTCATTTAAATCTTTGTTTTCTGCATGAAGCTGAGAAGACAGCTGCTATCCCATCAATTCAAATTCTATACATCTTCAGTCTTTTCAGATGCATATTCTTCATTAAAATGTAGACTCCTAACTTTTGAGGGTTGATTGTTAGTTGTTTTCTTTTTCTGGCTGCTGTTTTTTCTTGGTTTCGTTTCTCTTACTTATTTTTTATCTATCCTGTTCTTCCTCATACCCATCAAAAGCTTTTTTCCTCCTTAGTTCTGTTTTAAAAACAGCTTTAAAGAAGGAGGGTTATTATGTTTGTTGCTTCTTGATGAATGTCTCCATAGACATGTGTTTTTTATTTTGTCTGTGCTATTGCAGACTGGCCTGAACAAGAACGAGTATTTGGTCTGTATTTTTGTAAGGTGCTAACTGATCTAGAGCAAAGGTGATCTGTGTAAAATATGGCATGTTGAGTCAGGTATGTTTTAATTTTACGGGATATACCTGCATCACTCCACTTTTTGTTACAAGATTTTAGTAAAAGTGTTATGAACTTCCTATGACAGCCACTAGAACTTATCATTTTATTAGTATTTTGGCTTTTTATCTACAAATTTAAAGGAAAGTATTTGAGTAATCAGTCATTTAACTTCTGTCATCTTTACTTGAATGAAGGCTGAATGACGTGGAAAAAACCAGATTTTTCTATCTATGCTGCAGCTCATTGTGCGTGGATTTCTATATTTAAGTTGACTACAGGAATTTTGTTAATACAGCTGAAAGCTATTAAGAAATTCAATGGTTATTTTGTTTATTGTTTGGTTTTTTCCTCTTTCCCTATTCAGGGTGGTAGGCATGTTGATTACGTGGTGGATCAGGTTGTGGGCAAACTGATAGAAGTGGTGAAAAAGAAGAACAAAGCTGGAGTTTCAGTCAAACCATTTCAGGCAAGTAACTTTATACAAAAATATTGAAAAATAGGAATGTGGGAACTTTTTTGAGTAAATTGGTTTCTATGTTTTCAACAGGTGAAGAACCATATATGGGTTTTTGTTAATTGCTTGATTGAAAACCCATCATTTGATTCCCAGACAAAGGAAAACATGACATTGCAGCCTAAAAGTTTTGGGTCCAAGTGCCAGCTATCTGAGAAATTTTTTAAAGCAGTAAGTAAAGCTTTTTTTTTTTTTGCCCTTTTCCTCTGTGAAGCAGGGATTGACACACTGGACCAAGTGTATGCATGTTCTGTGGCAGAAGGTTAATTATAATTCATTATGGTACTCCGGAGACATTTGCATACTCTGGAAGTGGGATGAAGGAACTCCGTTCATTCTCTTGTCTTAATAATGGATGCAGTGACTGTGTTTTGACTGTTGCCCTGGATTTAAAAGTGAGCTTATCCTGATCGACTTATTTTTTGGAGATTCTGGACTTTACATTGGTGAAATGAATTTGACTCTTAAAACCTAAAAATAGTCCTTGATCAATTTTTTTTGTGTGAAAATATTTTTCTGAAGTTGAGAATATTGTCTTGCCTTACTCTTTGGTATCAGTTCTGTTCTGTTTCACTGGAGTGAAAAGAGAGGGAGGGGATATATCACATTTACTTGTTCTTCCAGTAATCAAGGAAGTGCAAAATGCTGCCTGTAGTATTCAAGGTGATCATTGTCAGGCAGCAAGTTTAAAAAATTTTCTGTAGATGGGATAAGAATTGCTGTTCTAAATGAATGTATTTGTAGAAATACATCAGAGAGGTTTTTCCTTGACTACATTTTCATACAATGAAGGAAAAGTAGAATTCTGTTAGGCAGAACTCATTATACTAAGTCCTATTTAGTGCCAGCAGCCTAAAATGAAACTCCAGTAGTGAGGAGAATAGTGCCACTGCTATACTCCTGGCATCAAAACTTCACTGATTGTATAGTGTTTTGTTCCTCTAATTCTGTGTTATGGGAGACATTGCTTTAGAATTTAGAGGGGAAAAAAAATAACACAACGGTCTTGTATAATGAAATCTGAAGAATGAATACATGTTGTATTACCATCAGCAGGTTTGATTTGTAGTGTTTCTAATATTCCCAGAAGTAAACATTGATTTCCAGATGCGCTAAATGTGCAGTACCATCTCAACAATGAATGCTGTATTATGGGGATAATTAAAAGCCAAAGCTCACAGTATTTTGCTCCATCTGTGTTTTCTTTTGATGTGAAAGAAAACCTAAAGCAGTTTTAGTTTAGAAAATATGATATATGCTATTTTTGCTGCAGATGTGTTTCTGAAATTGGTGTCAGATTTTCAAGTGGTTGGTAGAAAGGTCATTCTCAAATAGTTTGATTGTCTTTCAGCCATTTTAAGTCATTTCCAAAGAAACTTTAAATGGTCATAAATATCCCATAAGGCTGCTTTTGCTGTCAAAATCCAGGAAACAGGTGCTTAGCACCTAAAATGTCTCAGCACATCAACTGTACAACCTAAGACAACCTCTTGTTAGGTCTCAGGCTTCCTTTGCTCTTTCCATTATTTATAGAAGTGGTGGAAAAGGAAGCTGTTTTTGTGTTGTGTGTTAGTTGTATGTGCATAAAGTGCTAAATAGTAAGGTGTGTGTTAATTCCTTGGCCTTTGATATGTGCAATTTTTAAAACTTAGAGAACTTTAGAAACTGTGTTAATGATTTAAAACTGAGATGTAAGAATTTGCTATCTGAAGCTTTATTTTTCTCATCCACAATTCTGATTTGTTGCTTGTAGGCCTCTAACTGTGGTATCATAGAGAGTATTTTGAATTGGGTCAAATTTAAGGCACAAACTCAACTGAACAAAAAATGTTCATCAGTGAAACACAGTAAAATCAAGGGCATTCCGAAACTGGATGATGCTAATGATGCTGGTAAGAGCACTTATTTTTAAATTCTATCATGCTTCTTCAGTTTTTCACAGACATGATGATGATTTGTAACATGATATTTATTTCTCATCCTTATGTGTTTTTAATAAAAGTCTTCCTAGTTTTTTAAACTTTCTAGAGCTAGAATTCAAACTTGATGGTGAGTTTGGTATCAGGAATGCTGACCTCTTTAGGTAGAGAGCTGAATGAAAGTGGCAGTCTAGGTTGGTATTGGAAGAGTGTGTATCTTCTAATTGTGATTTCCTGCTAAATAGTGTTATCAATATTCCATTTTGGAGGTCACTAGTCTTCTTAACCTTTGTAATGTAGAAAATATCAGAATCTTTGTAGGGTCAGAAGGTATAGAAAGTAAATCACGTTGGGTGCAGACCTGAGGGTATGGTTCAAGAGACTTTTTTTCATTAGACTTTAAATGCCATTAGATTCCTGTCTGGGAATATAGGGCAAACTGGCAATCTCTGCCGGCTTGCTTGCTTAGCACAGATAGGGATCAGGATCAGCTGGCAATCTTTGTGCCAATAGCAATGGGATGGGAGTTGTTCTTGAATGATTTGAGGGGCACACATGGCTAATGAGCTCAAAATATCGCCAATCTGTTAATGGCAGTTGATTTTTAATATATCCTCACATTAAGCAAAGGTAGAGAAATTACAATGAAGTAGGTGGGTGGGCTGAATAGGTAAAAGCATGTAAGACAGAGAAAAGCTTGATTTTGGTTGGGTTTTTTGTTTGTTTGATTTGTTTTGGGGTTTTTTTGTGCTTCAACGTTCAAGCCAACGATGACTTAATGAGATAATAGTTCTAATTTTCCTCCCTTTCTTTTTGGTTCCTTGGTTATTAATTTTTTTAATTGAGTTTTCTTCAGTATTTAATTGCTTTTTCATTTATTCAGATGTCATATTTTGCCTCAAAATTTTATGATCGCATCTACTCTAGTATTTTGCCTGTGGAATTTTCATTCCTCACTCAGATATATATTCCTGATACTTTTCTTGCCAAGAAGATTGTGTGCTGGAAGAAATTATATGCTTTCATGGATATCAAGCCTAGTGCTCCTAACTGGTATAATGAATGATTTTGGACACACTTTCTTCGTAGTTTTTTTTAGCTCTGCTTTGGAGACCAGGCTTCAAAATCACTTCTTAGTCCTTTTTTTTTCTTTTTTCTTTTTTTTTTTTTTGCCTGGGGGTGAGGGGAAGGGAGACTTTCTAACAGGGAAGCTACTAAAATATTCTATTGTTTTTCATCCTGAAGCTTCCTCAACTAAGGAAGCATGTAGGGCTTCATTTGGGTTGAACACTGCTGCCTAAAGCTTTGCATGGCTTGAATGCCTGTTACCCAGGTATTTCACTGATGCCTAAATATTGTTTCATGTTGAGGGAACTCTGCATCTCCTGAGGAGGAATTGATTTAGGGAAGATGTGGAAGATACTGGATTTCTGACACTGAAGGCATTGCAGGCTCAGGGTGGATACACAGGAACTGCACCAGGGAGAGAACAGTCTCTGGCCAAAGACCTGTTTGACTTCAGTCATTTGTGTGGTTTTTAGATTTTATCTTTACTTCAGAAGTGAATTTGAAGCTGAGGTCCAGCATCCACAGGTTTCCTTTGTGCCTGGTACCCGAGAATGTTTTAATCATTGCCAGTTGATGCCTAAGAATAGGAGAGAGGTGTATCTGTAGAGTCATGCACTTGCTGCAGATTTCCTGCCTCTCCTCTGTAAAGAAAGAGTCCTATACCTGGTCATTCTTGCTTTCTTGTGATCTTGAGCAGCTATACATAGTTGTGTGGCTTGTTGGAGGAGAAGAGGTAGAAATCAAACCAGAATTTAAAAATACAGGCTTGTAAGGGAGCAGCTAGATTCACAAATCAGGTGAAGCATGAAAAGCATTTTTTGAACCTGTCAGTTCATGTAGTTTTGTCTTTGAGATCTTTAGAGCTGTGCTCAGGAAAATACCTGGCATGTTGTATTTCTGGGAAATTAATTGCTGTTGATTGCATCCATTCTAGAAGAAAGTGAATCTGGATGACATTCAGATATGTTTTCTGCAGTTCATTTATAAAAAATATTGGCATTTATGTATCCTAAAACAGCAGGCTGGTATTTTTCTAGGTATTTGGAGTCCACCTTGCTGGTAGTCACTGTGCCAGTGTGAATAACTGCCTTAGATTACATTAAGCCACACATCTTGATTCAGAAAACCAAAGGTGCTGAATGTAAGTCCTGTGTAATAGGAAGTATGGGGTGGTTTTTACCTACCAGGTAAAGGCAAATTACAGCACAGATTTTAAATGCCAGTATATTCAAAACTATCTTATTTGCAGTAGGTGATACTCTACCAGCACAAAGTTTTTTTGGAGTCTTTCCTATCATAGGCCTTGATAAAATAGCGAAGCTACTTAATGAACATTTGCACTGTTGCAGAAGGGTGGGTTCCTTTTTTCAGCCTACTTGTTATTTAGAACATCAATTCCACTGCTGCAGTTGCAATAGGCAAAACATAAATGTCATTCCAGTTTTGAGCAAACAGGCACCGAAATGCTGTGTGTCTTGTAGAATCAAAATTACACTGTTACTAAAGATTTATTTTTCAGTTTGAGAAATTTGTAGGGTATAATAAGTGCAAGTGTTCTCATCGTTTGAGCTTTTCTGACAAGTTTTCCGTAGAGTTGCCTGGCTTTAGCTGATAGACAGTAAAAAAGGAAACCCACAAAAATGTGATTTAACAAATTACTTTTTAAAATACACTGTGAGGAAAGGGAAAATGCAGAATGGGAAATAACTCCTGTATGTAACTCAGACATACATAATGTATGTGTGTAAGAAATTTGCAGCTAGCAAAATGAAATGGTGAAGGTAGAGAAGCAATCTGTCTTTTTTTGTGCAGATATGTGGGAACCATTACAGAAGATGTGCCACCATTGCATCCCATTTTGCCTGTTTTGCTCCTTGTCCGTAGCAATCCATAGTGTACTACTAAAAGCAGGGATATTCATTGCTGTGCAGTTTTAGTGGTATGGAAGGCCATCCCTAAGAATAGAAATCCATCCTACTTAAATTAACTGGTGAGAGGAAATTAACTGTAGAGTAGGACAAATTCAACTGTATTTCTGTTATCTGAGTTACACTTTCTGGATTTTTGCCTTCCCTCTACTTCTTCCTGGCCTGCAGGTGGCAAACATTCCTTGGACTGCACGTTGATATTAACAGAAGGAGACTCAGCCAAATCTTTAGCTGTCTCTGGCCTGGGTGTTATTGGTAGAGACAGATACGGAGTCTTCCCACTCAGGGGCAAAATTCTCAATGTTCGAGAAGCTTCTCACAAACAGGTATGTAGTTTTGTCCTTTCCTTTTTGCTGACAAATGGATGTCCTCCTGTTTATACATATTTATATTCTAATTTTTAATCTTCTCATGGAAGTTTTGTGACTGAGATTTCATGAAGTACCTGGTATTTTGAAGCCTGGAATAAGCCTGTAAATATTAACTGCAGTAGTGCAGTACTGGGATGCTAAAGTTCATTTCTTCACAAGTGGAAGGAAATGTTGCTATGACTCATATTCATGTTTCACATGAGTGCTTAAAACCCCTAAAACTTTGTATTCTCTCTATTGCCATGTGATTTCATGGGCTCACAACGTGAGTCAGCAGCCAGCAGCATTACCCCATCATACTGTTCCTGCTGCCAACCATCGTTTGTTTGTAGTAAGAGGCGTGCTGCAGATGCCCATAAAAACAGTGGGAAAAGAAGGCAGCTTTGTGAGATGACTTTTTGTTGCACATGCAGTTTTCTCCCAGCTTTCCTGATCCAAGTTGCTCTGGCTGTACAGGAGAAAGGAAATGATACAGTCTAGAGAATTTACATGTACAGAACAAATCATTACAAGTGCAAAGACTTCAAGGGGTGGGAATAAAAAGTTTATGAAATTGTGATCAGGGTGCATTGAAAAAGCATCTATAAAACAAGATTGGGATGTTTCTGAATCTCTGTTTTTTTACACTGGCTGCACAAATAACTTTTTTGTTACAGATTATGGAAAATGCAGAAATCAACAACATCATCAAAATAGTTGGATTACAATACAAGAAAAGCTATGAAGATCCAGAATCTCTGAAAAGTTTGAGATATGGAAAAATTATGATCATGACCGATCAGGTAAGTCTGAAATTCACAGATTTTAATCTACAAGCTTCTTGCGATGTGTTTTGCTGCAATTTCATAGGTTATGAGGTTTCTTTAAGGGATTAATTTATCTATATATTGTTTTGGTTGCTCAAAAAGCACAACTGAGGTCTGCTGCTTGAAATAGTGAGAAGCCAAAGTAATAATAAAAACTTTCTATTGATAATTCAAAAATATATTGAAAGTAAGGACAAAGGTACAGAGTAAATGTGGTGATATTGCTAGCAAGTCAGGTAGAGACAAGAATGTAGGCAACTATTTTTGGATCATCTCATGGTTGAGCTATCAAGCATCTTGCCACCAATGAGAACTGTGGCCAGGTTTGGCTTTTTTCCACAAACATTCAACTCTGTGGTGTCTGGGAGAGCTGTCAGTAAAAACATGCCACAGGCAGAGAAACTTTGAACAGCCACTGTGCACTTGGCTTGGAAGAGCTTATTAATAGCTCAGGGACACAAACACATTCCCAGGTGGTTGTTTCATACCCAGGTCCAGTTTGGAATCCAAATTGAAACCAACTGTTCCTTTCTATGCTTTCTGTCATCAGACATTGTATTGATGTATTTAGGCCAGGAAGTGGGTTTTTTGGTGGTTTTGGGGATCTGATATTTTATAAGATTGCCTCATGTTTTTGTTTCTGATTCAGGATCAGGATGGATCTCACATAAAGGGCTTGTTGATCAATTTTATTCATCACAATTGGCCATCACTGTTGAAACATGGTTTTCTCGAGGAATTCATCACTCCTATTGTGAAGGTATGGGTTGTCTTATTGAGATTTTATGGATTACTTACAGCACAACAGAAAAGTTGATTTTGTTTGTTTGTTTTTTCAAAGGCAAGCAAAAATAAGCAAGAACTTTCATTCTACAGTATTCCTGAATTTGATGAGTGGAAAAAGCATATGGAAAATCATAAAGCATGGAAGATAAAATACTATAAAGGTTTGTTTAAAAACAAGTATGTGGATCCTATGAATAAATAATAATAAACGGGTGCTATGAAGTTTTATTTATAGCTGTTTTCATGGCAGTATCTTACATAATAATTTTATAATGTTCCCAGTAAAATAAAAGGGGTAATATAATAATACTTAAATTCTGAATATTGAGTAACTATTTCTTTTTATTGTACAGGATTGGGTACCAGCACTGCTAAAGAAGCAAAAGAATATTTTGCTGACATGGAAAGACATCGGATCTTGTTTCGATACGCTGGGCCCGAGGATGATGCTGCCATAACACTGGTAAGAACTCACAAAAGTGCTTCTATGTGATATATTTTAGTTCTCATTGTGTGCTGAAAATGGCACATGAGTCCTGACAGGGCTTGTTTTGGTTCTGGTTTTTTTGAGTACCCGAAAAAGATTGTTTTGGGCGGAGAAAGAATCTTTTGGAAAACATTTTAAATTTTGGAATAAGCTTAATCCACTCCACAAAATGAGCTCTACCTTCTGCTTTTAGCTTTGATAATTTTGTGTGATGTGAATATCAAGAAATGTTGTGGTCAGAATTGCTTTTAAAGACGGAACACACAAATGTACTCTGAGTGAGGCAATAGAGCCTAAACAAATTATGTTTGCATCTGCTTAGGGATCTGTATTTTGTTTCTGAGCAAATAAGATCAAATAAATATTATCTATTAATTGAAGATCTATCAGTGTGTCATATATATATATTCATGAACGTGCTCTACATATTTGAATTTGAAGTTTTTAAATAGTTGTGTGCAGGAAAGTACTTGCGTTTCAAAGAAAGCTTGTGGAGGGACACAGTATGAAGTGTCTGGAATGAAGCTGTTTTCTCAAAAGTTGAAATATTTCAACTTCTATCTACTTTAATTTGCTATTTTAATTGTAGGTGGCATTAGCGAGGAAAAAAGAGTAGGAGAGGAAAAAAAAGGAAAATGGAAAAATACCCATCTTAGGCAAAACAACTTTTTTCTTCTACTGTGTGTACAGTAGAAGATGTGGTTTTACTAACAGACTTGTGACCTTTATTTCTGCAAAGAGACCTCCATACACAGGCTGGTACATGAGACCGTGTAACCAATTATGGCTGATCCTCACTGTTCTCTAAAATAGTATTCTGTCAGCCTGGGAGGAAGCTGCTCATCTCTGTTACACCTCAGCAACTACCAGCTAGTGCTGGAGCTGTGTACAGAAGCTTCACTTCCACTTCCACCTGCATTTCCTCTGCTGGTCTCTGTAATCCTAGCCCCAAGTTTACCTCTGAGTGGTGGGTGATTACAGGCCCTGCCAGACCTCATGATAGCTGAAATCTAGAATAGCAGTTTTAAGTGGAGAAACAAAAAAAAAAACCCCAAACCCCTTTTTATTGTATTCAGGAATCAATATTTGAGAACAGACCTTAATTCTATTTTTATTCTATTGAAATAATTTTTATGCTGATCCAGCTCTTGGTCATTTGTCACTTCAGTGGTCTAGAAAAGGTATAGATATACTGAAAGGAGCCAGAAGAAAATGTAAGATTTTAGTAATGTTTTTCACAAAAGCCTTATCTTAAATTTTCAGATGTCTGGCATTGTGAATTATCAAGCTTTGTTCATGAATGAAGTCAGTCTGATGCAAAACAGGGTGATATCTGGTCGTCCCTTTCTCAGAAACTAAGTTACATTTAATATTTATTATGTAACATCGTGGTCTCCAAGGAATTGAAAGTACTCATTGTGTTTTTGGAGTGCTCCAGTAGGAGTCCTTTGAAAAAGATGGTGCTGATGACTGTTCCTATGCAGTCGAGTGGTTGAAATCAGGATATGATGAAGATTCTCTATGTTACTCCCAAAAAAAAAAAGGGCGGTACCTCAGCAACTCACAGAATTTCCCCAAAGTAGTCAAAATCTTGCTTAAACCACATATTCAGCTTTTATGTATTTTTCTCAGTTTTGGGGAAGAAACTCACTGGAGGGGAGCGCTGTTTCTGTAAGAGCACAAAGAACATTCCTGTGTCCTTTTGTAGTGATAAGTGGTTGCTGGAAAGTGATGCCTTGTCATCATTGAAGGCTGAGGCTGCCAGTCAGCTGGCCCAAACTCTGGCTTAGGCTTTTTGTGCAGTGTCAATTTTGTCAGGTTGTCAATTTTTGTAAGAGGACTAAGGATGGACAGTCAGGAACAGCTACAAGTTATTGACAGAGCAAAGAGGGCATGGAGAGGATAAGACTGGGATTTTTTTTCTAATACCATCAGTTGATTTTCTTGATGTGAGCTGGTTAGAGCTCAGTCTAAATGATGAACCCAACCTTAAAGCTGTGTGGGGGAAGACCTTCAAACCTGTTTGTCAAAGCACAACTCTGACATGAAGAGGGGAAGAAGAATGATATGATTTGTCTAAATGTGTGCAGATTTCAGGAAAGCAATAGAAATTTAAATTGCAATCAGTGAGAGATCTGTAATTTCAAAAAACCTTGTGCAAAAATGTCTGAAAAGTCATATACTGGTACTGCTCCTTAAATGTAAATGTTGTATGGATTAGCTTGTCCAAATAAGCCTTACTGAATACTTGATCAGGAAGTGCAATATACTTAAAATTCTGACTAAAGTAGCAAACATTTGTACAAACATTTATATGCTGATACTTTAGTGTATTTGGAATCTTTCCAGGCCTTCAGTAAGAAGAAGATTGATGACCGAAAGGAATGGTTAACAAATTTCATGGAAGACAGGCGACAGCGTCGACTACACGGCCTTCCCGAGGTGAGTCCTACATAATAGCAATAACTCTGCCAGGTGAGATTCAAATGTAATGTAGTTTTTGTATTGAATGAATAATGTATGTGGTTTTTTTCAGCAATTTTTATATGGTACAGCAACAAAACATTTGACTTACAATGATTTCATTAACAAGGAGTTGATCCTTTTCTCAAATTCAGACAACGAGAGATCTATCCCTTCCCTTGTTGATGGTAAGCTGATAATTCATTATGATTTGTTGGGATATTCCTATTTATTGATAGTTTTTAGAGCTATGATTTGCATTGGATTCAATGCATTCAAGTAGAGAATATAAGAACTTCCATGTACGTTTGCTATAATTTCGTATCCATGGTGTCCTGGGTGCATTAGGAAGAGCGTTACCAGGGGGTCAGGGGAGGTGGTCCTGGCTTTCTGCTCAGCCCTGAGGAGGCCACATCTGCTGTGTCCAGTTCTGGGCTCCTCAGTGCAAGAGAGACATGGAGCTCCTGGAGCAGGTCCAGTGGAGGGTTATGAAGATGATTGAGGGACTGGAGCATCTCTTATGAGAAAAGGCTGAGGGAGCTGGACCTGTTCAGTCTCAAGAGATGATGGAGAGGCGACCTCAACAATATGTTTAAGTATCTGAAGGGAAGGTGTCGAGAGGATGGAGCCAGGATCTTCTCAGTGGTGTCAAACAGTAGCACAAGAGGCAGTGGACAGGCACTGATGCACAGGAAGTTCCACCTGGACATGGGGAAGAACTTCTTCAGTGTGCAGTGACTGCACACTAAAACAAATTGCCCAGAGAGGGTGTGGAGTCTCCCCCACTGGAGATACTCGAGAGAAGAGATAGACTATATCCTGTGCAATGTGCTCTAGGATGATCCTGCTTGGGGAGGTTGGACCAGATGAACCACTGTGGTCCCTCCCAACCTGAACAATTTTGTGATTTGTGTGCTAAGGAATTGCCGTGTTTCTTCTGTGAGAAAGTTTAAGCTGTTGCTGTGCAGGCTTTTTACTTAACCAGACCTATTCCCTAGGCCCTACAAGCACTTTGTTTCTGCTCATACCATCAGAGAAAGCAAATCTCTTAAGTGCTTATAATAATTAACATTCAAGTCAGCAGCTGAGTGCAGATGAAGATGCAAATGTTTTCTCCCCTCAGTCTTGCACCACAGGCAGTGCTCTAGTGTTTACTGACCTGTAATCTTGCTAGGCTCCTGTCAGTCAGGTTTACTATCCCTCCTCCATTGCAATAGCATGAACATTAAAAGAAGCAGTTTTTACAACACTACAGCTTCATTTGTAAAACTGTCTGCAGACAGTGTGAGTGTGAATTTCCATCCATGTCACTGTGAGCGTGCATAAGCTTGCTACAGTCAGAAAAAAGGCCTTGAGACTTTGGGGATGAGTGAAGTGCATTTATCTCCACTTCTCAGTATATTTTATAGTGTAGCTGATCAGCCTTCTTGACACTACAGACCTGTACCAAAATATTCATGCAGCAAGAGCTTTTTGTGTTTTGGATGAGAGAGAGGGATTGTTCAGGGGGTAGGGGCAGTAGCTTCCTGGTAGGATGGATCCCCAGCTTTGATGTAGGATGAAACTACATGCAAAGTTAGGTATGCAGATACACACCTAAGGAACCAAAGCGTGTCAGTCTCTGTTTCAGCTTCTCCAGGCTTACTTCCTCCCATACCTGGGTCTTACAGAGCTGTCATTGCTCCTTACAACATACTGTAGCCAGATGCCTTCTCAGAAACAGCACAAAGGTTTTGCTGAATCTTAAAATAAAGAGTGAACTTGCAGTGGACTGTTTCTACAGAAATGTAAGAAAATAAGAAGGGAATATAGCTTTTCATATATTTGTGTGTGTCTCTGTATATATCTAACATAACGTAGGTGTATATATAATATTACAAATATTATATATAATTAATATGAGTATTTCTGCCAACTTTGTCTATAATTCTACATTCTGGGCATGGATATGTGAATTTTTCAGCAGGTGTAGTGCTCCAGCAATGGTTTTTGTCCTTTAGCAACATGAGGTGACAGATGAAAGGCTATTCTGGTGATAAATCTCAGGAAAAATAATGAACAAGAAGAACATTTTGACTGTCTCTTCACAGCTGCTAGTTTCAATTCTTACTACTTGGTGATTCTCCTGTGTGAAGGAAATCCTTTCAGTCTGTTGTATTGAATAGATTTCTGGTAGAAAAACATGATGCAGACCCATTGTAAAAAAATTTGGATATTACATATTTAAATGAAATGGAAATTGAAGTCAGCCTTTCTTTTTTTTTTTTTTTTTGTTGTCCTTGCAGCTTTTATGTTTGGCCCACTATAGTAATGGTAACTTTTTGAAAAATTATATATTTATTTTTTTGTTAGTATACAGCATGAATTTGCTCCTATTTAATGTTTAGACTTTGAGAGATTAGAAATTATAATAAGGCAAAAACAAGTTTATCACTTGAAAACACTTGCCTATGTATGTGTTGAAAATGGGATGTTCTTCCTAACAGGCCTGAAACCAGGGCAACGCAAGGTTCTGTTCACTTGCTTTAAGAGAAATGATAAACGTGAAGTAAAGGTTGCTCAGCTGGCTGGCTCTGTGGCTGAAATGTCAGCTTATCACCACGGGGAGGTGAGTATGGAGGATGGTAAACTTGAGAAGACTTTTAGCCTTCGTAAAATATTAGGTAAATGTTTCTGGTATTAAAATTGCAAGCTACTGACTCTAATTCAACTAATCACAGATGTACTTTTAAAGAAAATGAACCAAGCAGTTTGTAGCCTAATAAGACAGCATATTTCCTTTCTTTCCAAGTGTTGGTGCACAGTGTTATCCCAAATACGTTGTGAATTGTGGCAAAAGAGTAGATACCTATTTGCCTAGGCAACTTCTATATTCTTGAATCATAGGAACATGGGAACGATGTGCTAGGACAATTTCTGTCGGAAACAAGAAATACAGTATTTTAAGAGAAGAAGCAGAGACTCTGTTCTTCAAAAACCTTTCATGATGTTGGAGCAAAAACAGCTCCTGTTTTGTTAATATTTATCTGAAATATTAGCAAGAGTGGCCACATTAACAATCCATGCATCCCTTCTCCTCTTAGAAGCAATGAGCAGTGATTTGTGCATGCAAGTGTGGACAGTTTGTGTCCCTTCACTTCCCCCAGAGAAGTGCTTTAGAAGAAATTGAGAAGCCCAGGAGTTTTCATAAGCATAGAATATATATTCCTAGCAGCCTTTGTAATAGGCTACAACAGTCCTTTCTCAGGGAGACTGCTTTCTTAAAAATTTAATTCAGGTTAGTCACACAATTTTGGGCCATTAAAAATAGATTTGACTGGCTGATTAGGATTGACTGTCTTATACTTACCACTATGAATGTGTATTTTCTTGCAGCAAGCATTAATGATGACTATTGTCAACTTGGCTCAGAACTTTGTTGGAAGTAACAATGTGAATCTGCTGCAGCCTATTGGTCAGTTTGGCACCAGGCTTCATGGTGGAAAGGATGCTGCCAGCCCTCGCTATATTTTCACCATGTTAAGGTAAACTACTAATGTCAAGCTAAAGGAATACTTTTAAATAGCTTGTTATCAAAGTCATCATGTCACAACACTCCTTTTTTGGGGGAATGAGAGAGAGAAATGGAGAAAGATTGGAATATTTTGATAGAAGCTCATATTTTGCTTTGGACCCCTTAAGTGTGATTTTGAACATCCATAACATTTTGCTACCCCTGCAGTTAAGCAAGGAAATTTTGCAACTATTTGGGTGCTGTGTTGCTTTATTACTGGCTGCCCCAGTGTCTCACTGAGCTGTGGGTTCTGAAAGCTTCAAGAATGGTATTTTGTAGGTGTTAAATGTCAGCAGTTTCTGGTGTACCAGCTACATGCGTTAATTGTGAAGGAAACAAACATCATCTGTTAGGAACACACTCTTCCATTGGGAAGAACTTCATTATCTCAGGAGATGTCTACATTGGTTTTTCAGCTTCAGAATGGCAAAGAAAAAGGAAGATGTGAGAAAAATCTGCAAACAGATCACATCTGGGCACCAGGGCTGCTAAAGCAAAATGTTCTTTATTTACTGGACTTGAGGTTAAATGGTTTTCTTTTTTTTCTTTTTAAAGCCCTTTAGCAAGGCTACTTTTTCCATCAGTGGATGACAACTTGCTTAAATTCCTGTATGATGACAACCAACGTGTAGAGCCTGAATGGTATATTCCCATCATTCCCATGGTCTTAGTAAATGGAGCTGAAGGAATTGGTACTGGCTGGGCATGCAAACTTCCAAACTATGATACCAGAGAGATTGTAAACAATGTCAGACGAATGCTGGATGGCCTAGATCCCCACCCAATGGTAAAAATTATAGTATATACTGGTATTTTGTATATGTGTGCTTACAAAATTAGTTCCTATCTCTCTAGAACTTCCTGATTATTGGAACATCTGTGTTGGTTTGTTCCAGTAATTTTATGTAGAAGCTTTACTTGACTCTTGGGATGAGGCTGGGGAAGTTCAACTTGAACCAAAAATATTTGAATTTTTTGCAGTTATTTTAGAGGACTTTTTGTTCAGTCTGATGTCAGTTACAAATTTTACAGGGTAGTTGTGTCATGGCAGTAGAGTAAGAAATTGTATCACTCTTTCTTTTTTGAAGGTACTACTTAAGTATCTTCAGCCAAAGTTAGCATTTCCTTTCTCTTGCTGAATTATTTTCTCTTTTATATATCTGTAAGCAGAGGAGAAAATATTGCTGCTGTTCAACAAAATCAGCAACTTCTGCATTTAGCTTCTGTTTATTCAAAATTTTAGAAGAAGTCCCAGAAGTGGTGTGAAAAAAATTGGACAGGAAGAATACCTGTGTGAACCCATAATATCTGTGACCAAGAGATGAAATACAATTGATGTAACCTTAATTATTCAACTGATGAATGTTGCTGCTTGGCTGTGTTTACTAAGCCATAGAAGCAGAAACATCTTTTCTTCTCTATTTAGATCACACTTCACTGATTGTGCAATATTAGTTTTCATGACATAGTGGCTCTCCTTTTTCAAATTTTGGGAACAATGAGATTTTTTTTTAATTAATGCAATCCATTGGCCTTCCTTTAGGCCTCCTAGGCCTTCTGTGTAGTCTCACAATCAGCTGAAGCTCACTGTGGTTGAAAGAGGCAGTTCTGCCTCCATCTAGCTCCTTTCTCTGGTTTGGAATGTGTTTGTGTCCATGGTAAGCTGGATAAGGAAATCAATCCTGTAAAAAAAAATTCCTCAGCCTGTTAGTTACAATTTAACCTGGATGGGTTCCACTATCTTTACCAAACAGCACAAAAAGGAAAAAATGCTTAGGGAAGGTAGCACCACTTCTGTAAACTTACTGTGAGACTGGGGTGTTAATCTGCTTTCTGTCACGCCTTATTTGTGCTGAGTTTTCTTTAAAAAAGATTAAGAAAAAACCAAACAAAAGAATCGAAACAAAACCCCACCACCTCATTGGGTTCATCTGTATCTTCTTAACAATTTTTCTTCTCTGTGGACAGTAGGATAATTGGTCCTGCTTACATGCATGTGTGTGTTCTGTATTTCTCTGTAGTATTCTTCCTATGACTTCAGATTTTCACAGGCATGAGGGGTTTGTTGGTGGGTTAGTGCAATATGCAGTGATAACTGTATGGAGTGTGGAAAAGAAATATTTTTCTGACATTTTACTATAAAGATTATTACCACTTTGCTCGTTTTTCCAATTTCAGCTCCCAAACTACAAAAATTTCAAAGGAACCATTCAGGAACTTGGTCAAAATCAGTATGTAGTGAGTGGTGAAATATTTGTGGTGGACAGGAACACAGTAGAAATTACAGAGCTTCCTGTAAGAACATGGACCCAGGTAAGTAAAAGGGAAATACATTTTAATATTAACAAAAACACACTGAAGAATTAATCATTAAATCATTTAATCTTACATTTGCGTGAACTTCTAACACAATTTCTGATCATACATAGATGAAAGGGTATGTGGTTTCATTCTCCTGTGTGCTTTTGTAGAAGATGGTTTGATGGTTTTCTGTTTGTGCCATCAGCTGTCCATACTACAAAGAACATCTGCTTCTCCTGCAGAATTCATGGTTAATCCACTTTACAGAAGCCTTTTCTGTCCTGCTTAGATGCCTCTTATGTTTGTGCTACTCTTGGCCTGCATTTTGCAGGTTATACTTGTCCTGTAAGTTATAACTGGTATCAGATGTAATGCACAGAGCTTTTGAAGTTTATGTTGCTCAGTTGGTTTGCAATTTTAAGGCATTTCAAAAGGGTTTTTGCTGTCCTATTTTTAACAGGTGTACAAAGAGCAGGTTCTAGAGCCTATGTTGAATGGGACTGAAAAAACTCCAGCATTAATTTCTGACTACAAGGAATACCACACTGATACAACTGTGAAATTTGTTGTGAAGATGACAGAAGAGAAGCTTGCACAGGCGGAAGCTGCTGGATTGCACAAAGTCTTTAAGCTTCAAACAAGTCTTACTTGTAATTCTATGGTAACTTTTTCATGTTTGGCTATCAGAATCCCTACTGTTGCTTGTTGTAAACTCAAATGTTTTGTACTATACTTTTGTTCTTGGTATTGAACAGTGCATTGTGTATTTGGAATTGTTTCAATAGTAGAAAACTGTAATGATGACCAATATTAAGCCAATATGAATGAGCAAATCCATTTTAGTCCTGATGAGCCTTTCAAATAAAACAGGCCTGGGGTAGTTGACTTCCTGTAATTGAAAATTTCCTGTGCAGTGAACCAAAAGTGGTTAATGTAAAGTAGATCATACAAATAACTTTCTGCCATATTATAATTAGATTTGAGTTTTAAACTTGAGACAAGTTACATTTTCAAAATTGCACTCTCTGCAGGACTGTTACTCCTCTAATAGGAGTTAAATGACCCAGTGTTTCCACCAGCATAAATCTAATTTTGGGTGGTAAGGTATAGCAAACTGTATAGCTGTTCTTCTTGGTTTTGCAGGTAAATCCTGCATTTTTGTCATGCTGAAATAAATAATAAATCATAAGGGCTGCTTTCTGTACCTGTGTAGGAATTAATCTGCCCTAGTGTAAGCACCTTAAAAAGTTATGCAAGCTGGCCATTGTCCCCCAGCTCCCAAACAGCTGTTTTGGATAGATGAATTATCCCCTAGAGGGGTTTATTTCTTTCAGTTTGTTATGGAAGGCACCAAGGGTGAATAGTTCACCCATAAATGTCTACACTGGAGATGTCAGAAGCCAGGCAGGATGGATTCCACCTATCAAGTAAAAATGATTTCTTACCTTGTGCTTGAACTTGAAGGATGGTAGTTTTCACAGCTGAAAAGTGATAGATTTCACAGCTGAATTGAAAGATTATTAAGGACTATTAAGCTTTTCAACTGTTATATTAAATAGTTGTGAATCATTAGTTGCTACTGAACTCGCGATTTCATATGTAGATAAAATTAGTCATTCAAGTGAATTCAGGCTTATTTCTCTATATAGCTGTCTTTTTTGTTTGATTGTGCTATCATAAATCTCGTCCTAAATCTACTTGTGAATAAAAATAAAATATATCCAGCTCTGTGCTGTGTAGCTCCACAGTGAGGTTCAACAGAGTTCGCAATCCTCGAAGTACCCCTTTTTGTACTCTTTGCTTTTATATGTGTGATAGAACTGAACACTTACACAAAGGCTAACAGAGTTTGAGTTGTGCAGCCTCTCTCAAGTCTATCCTATATTTTCTAGGTGCTGTTTGATCACATGGGGTGCTTAAAGAAGTACGAGACAGTGCAGGACATCCTGAAGGAGTTCTTCGATCTGCGGTTACATTATTACAGCCTGCGCAAGGAGTGGCTCGTGGGAATGCTGGGGGCAGAGTCCACCAAGCTGAACAACCAAGCTCGTTTTATCCTGGAGAAGATTCAAGGGAAGATTACCATTGGTGAGTACACAGAAGTTAGAATTGTTAACAGTGGGGAAGATCTGGAAATTATTTAAGTATAGTAGAAAATACTTCCATGTGAGGCATTTATTTTCACGACACTGATTTTCCTTCTTTTATTGTATTTTTCCTCCCCTCCTCTGTGTTTGTATGTGTCTTGTAGAGAACAGATCAAAAAGAGATTTGATTCAGATGTTGGTTCAGAGGGGTTACGAATCTGATCCAGTAAAAGCCTGGAAAGAAGCACAGGAAAAGGTAATAATCTAGATATGGTTGATGTTGTTACTGTTATAAATTATATTGCTTCTTTTCTAGTAGTCTAACCTAATTTATAACACACAGAGAGCACTTTAAAAACATTATTCGTTACTCCTTATTGGCTTCCATTTAAAAAACCCATTAAACTTACACAAAAATACAGTCATGTAATATTGGTATTGTATATGGATAATTCTTAGAAGAAAGCTAGATAGTACAAGTCTGAAAAATTAGATTGCAGAGGAGTGAATTTCTTAATGTACCCAAATCAAAACTGGCAACTTGATTCCTGACTGGGTGATATAGAAAGTGCTGCATACTACTACTACTATATACTACTAATTACTAAATGTCATTATTTCTACATAACTTATCCATCGTTTCTCTGTAAAGAAACATCGATATTATAAAGCTATGACTTTTAAATTTATTTTAGTAAATTAGACCATGACCTTGACCTGTATTTATTTCTGCTTTTTAAAAAACCAAGCAGTTTTTATTGTTCCAAAAGAGAGATGTGACGAGTTTAATTTCAAAGTTACATCCCCATTACTGTGGGCAGATGGAATTACTTTGAAAAGCAGCCATCTCTTTTCTGTGCTGCTGCATTTGCAATTTGATTTCATTTCACATTTGTTTTGTACTTTTAATACTGTATTATAACTCTATGGAACGGTTTCTATTTTATAACTATTTATAAATATTTCTATTTATTTAGAGAAATTTTGATCTACTTTCAAACCTCAGTTTTCTCATCTGGGGCTTTAATACAAGCTCTTATCCAAAGGACTGTGCTTATTTCTAAAGGAACAGATATCCATGAATATCCAAAGGGCAGAGGTCTCAGCCCTGTGAGATGGGTGGCACAGCACCAATATCTGCAGCCAGCAGCATACAAGGCTCTAGCACTGGTTCAATTTCTTTTCTTAAATCAAATGATTAAATGATCCAGCTCTAGAAGGTCACAGGAACATGGCCTTTTGGAAAGGTCCAGAAAATATTCAGTTTATTGAATCTGTGAGGGCACACCCTGCTACTCTGTGATGGTGTTTTGGAGCAGTGCTCACAGGTCATGCACAGGTCATGCATAAGATCACTAATAACCAAAATTGTGAATGCTTCACCTCAGGCAGCAGAAGAGGAGGACTCTCAGAATGCAAATGATGATGCTTCCTCTGCTTCTGGTGCAACCTCTGGCCCTGACTTCAACTACATCTTGAACATGTCCCTGTGGTCACTCACAAAAGAGAAAGTGGAAGAGTTGATTAAGCAGAGAGATTCAAAGGTTGGTGCATCATGGAAGGCTTGAAGTTCTGAAATGACACAGTAATTGCTGATGGGAGTAATGGGAATCTTCAGTCCTCAGTGGCATTTGCTTCAGTTGTAACTTACATTCTCTATACTCCTTCCATATTTTAGGAGAGAGAACTAAATGACCTTAAAAGGAAATCTCCTTCAGACCTCTGGAAAGAAGATCTAGCAGCCTTTGTGGAAGAGCTTGAAGTATGTTTTACTTGACATATATTTCTAAAACATGAAATTCATATTAATTTAGTTAAAAGCACTGTCCATTTGGTGAATAACCTGCAGGACCTCAGTTTTCCATGTTGTCTGAAAAGTGCTGGTGCAATCTTTTGAAGTGACATGCTTCAAAACTAAATGTTTAGGTAAATGCTGAAATAATGGAAATTTACAACAATACCAGACATATACTTGCAAAATAGAAACTTTTTAGAAGATTTTTCAGGCTAACAGTGTCCAAACATTTGTTTTTATCCTTGAATGAAAGTGTAGTTTTTAACTCTACAGGGTAATGAATTTACCAAGATTAAGTGGTCAGTGTTCCAGAACTGAAAAGTGTGTTCCAATTCAAGTGAGAATTAAGGGGAGCCTTATGCTCCATGTAAAAAGGAGCTGAATCTTAAATAATTATCATCTCTCACTTTGTCCTCATTAAAAAATAATGTGTTTCCCCCCTCCTGCCTTCCCTTGTTTGTTAGAAAGTAGAAGCACAGGAAAGAGAAGATGTTCTGGCTGGCATGGTTGGCAAGCCAATCAAAGGCAAAGTTGGTAAACCCAAGATGAAGAAACTCCAGCTGGAAGAGACCATGCCATCACCATTTGGCAGAAGAATAGTTCCACAGATTACATCTGCCATGAAAGCTGATGCCAGCAGGAAATTGCTGAAAAAGAAAAAGGTAAACCAAAATGACTGCTACAGTTAAGTTATTTATTATGTAACTGGTGTACTTTTCTACTCTGGTAGCATAAATCCAAATTGCCAAATCATCACTGGTGCTGAATTTGTGCTGTTTTGCTGACCTAATGCATAAGAAATTTGTACTGGATTTCTTTTACATTTGCAAGCCTCTTGTGACTGCTTATTGTTCAGGGTTTTTATTGAGATAACTTCTTTCCAAGACTATTCAACAAATGTCAATATACTAGTCTACATTCATTTATTATCATCTGCAAAACTATTCCAGTTCAATCTTGAACTATAAAGGTGTGAATAACTTTATTTTGAAATTTTAGGGTGAAACTGATTCTCTAGCAATAAAAATGGAATTTGATGAAGAGTTTAGTGGTGTGCCAGCTGAAGGTGGTGGGGATGACTCACTGAATGCATCAGCTGCAGCAGCTAAAACCCCTAAACCTAAGAGAGAGAAGAAGGAGCCTGGTAAGACCCTTGCAGAGCCATAGTTAACCTTAGTTGTGTACTTACTGGGCATAAAATGCATTTTTAACACAATGTGAGAAGGGAAATACAGCACAGCAATCATTATTTCATCTGATTTTCTTCCCTCAGATGAATTGGTCAAAGTACTCTGCTAAAGTTTCTTCATGTAAGCTGCTTTCCTGGGGGTGGTGGATCTTACATTTTCTACATTCAAGTTTTTTGTGGGGGGTCTAAATCTTTGAATTGTGTATAGAAAAATAGATTATTTTTACATAATGAGGCTAATTCTGTGCAAACTGAAATGTCTAGTTTATGTGCTCTTTGATACTGAAGGAAAGGGCAGTCACCTTCAGCCCCTCAGTCTGAGTAATGGCATAGATTGTAGAACTTGATTAAATAAATGTATTTTTCTATTGACATATTCAGTACTTCTGACTTTCAGAAAGTTATGGGTGCTATGGCTTGGCAGACAACTAATGTTCCCTTCCCCATTTCCTCTGGCAGTGGGAATTTATTATTGCTGTTTGGGAAATACATAGTAACAGGGAGGCAGCAACAGAAAAAGAAAGCTGGAGACAGAAGAGAAGGTTGAAGTATGAGGGGGTTTATTTTTTCAAAAGGAAGGAAAAAGACGTGGTTGTGCAAATAATTATTCTGAGATAAGATCTGGTTTTAATTATTCAGGGGATTATCCAGCCTGAACAGATTCACTGAGTACAGTTGTGACTGACTTGTCTACGTGCAGCTCAGATCTTCCACAGCCAGAGCAAATCAGCCCAGCTTGACCTGAGCTTGCCCTGCAATTGACTGACCACACTTTTACCCCGCTGCAATAGGATATCCTCTACTTCCCATGTTTGTTGTATTTCCCCAATAACTATTTCTGATCATGCTCCCTGAATAATGGAAAACAGCGTGTTCTTTTCCTGGAAAACTCTAGCAACCTTTAAAGAAACATAAGTTTGATGGCAAAGGAGATAAAACTTCAAATTAGAGACTTTGTTTTTCAGTCATAAAGCAAATTTCTTTGGCAGCAGCCAGTCAGGTTCTGTGTGAAATAATTTCATGTTAATTCTTTCTTCAGGGAGGAGAAGAAAATTTGCAATGTTTAAAGGAGAACTTTTTAGATTAAAATTTATGCTAGATTTGTAAAAAATTAGAAAATGTGAAAATATATTTTAACCTGAGTATAGTAAATGCTTTTACTTTTGGCAGGTGCCAGGGTAAGAAGGACACCATCATCTACAAAATCCAGTGCAAAAAAAGTGAAGAAACGAAACCCGTGGTCAGATGATGAATCCAAGTCTGAGAGTGATTTAGAAGAGAATGAGCCTGTGATTATTCCAAGAGACTCTCTGCTCAGGAGAGCTGCAGGTAACCCAAGACTTTATGAACTCTCTATTGTGACTGAAAGTTTCAACTACAAACCCACATTTTCATTTGATCATGGCCTTCCTTTAGGACTTTATTTCCTACAGGTAGCTTGCATTACGTCTTCTTCACTGTGTAAAGAATAGTTTTAATGACAAGATTAGGAATTTAAGGAATGACCTGAAAGATTTTGTAATTTGGATCAGAAATCTTGTCCCCTATTCTAAACACTAGAATAGAAATTATTCATAAAACTACTGAATTATTCAAGAAACTGACAAGGTAGTATCACTGCAAACAAAAAAAATTACTCTAATGCAGTTATACTGCCAAATAAGGCCCAAAAGGCAAGTTAAAAATTATCAAAAGGATTCTGAACACTCTATGAAAACCAAGACTGAAAGTTTGGAAAATGTGTATTTGATGGTTAAAAAACCCCCGCAGAGTTTCTGGAAAATTAGGAAGAATGTTCAAATGGTGGATTCAAGAACAGTTTTAAGTGAAGGACTCTCATTCCTTAAAATTACTGTTGCACAATGTCTCCATAATGCCCTTAGTTGAAGGTGTCTGAGCAAGCCACAAGAGGTCTTGGATGTTTGCTAACTTCTAAATTATTCTTTATTCTTTTCAGCCCTTTATTCTTCCAGGCTGAAACAAATTTAATATCTACCACTTTTGTGTACTTTTGAGGCAGGGATTGTTCACTGACTTCCTCTTAGATTTGTTTATGTATCTTTATTTAATAACTTAAACAACTCTCCTGAAATGTGTACATGTGTGATTTTCTCAGCTGAGAGGCCCAAGTACACTTTTGACTTCTCAGAAGAAGAAGACGATGCCGATGATGATGATGATGCCAACAATAACAACGATTTGGATGAGCTCAAAGTAAAATCCTCTCCAGTTACAAACGACAGAGAAGATGAGTTTGTTCCCTCAGACAGTTTAGAAAAAGATGAATATGACTTCTCCCCAGCCAAATCAAAGCCATCTCCAGAGTAAGTACTGTAACTCAGCAGGATTTCTTCATTTTTTTTTAATGCAGAAGTGTCTGAACAAAACTGGGAAACATCAGCCTGTTGTTTATTATTATACATGCACCATTGAAAATAAAATGTGGAGGAATTCAAGTGTATCTCAAGTTATCTTAAGGCCTTGCAACTGACCTCTGCAGGGGTGACTCATTATTTAAAAGAATAATATAATAATATATAAAAATAGTTATGGTAGCCTGTCTGTAATATCATCTGTTAAAATACTTTTTAAAAGATTCTCTGTTTTCTGTCTTGTGGCAGTCTGGTATAGAGAACTGTTGAAAAAAATGTAATTCTGTTAATTTTAAGTGCCTGAAGTTCTTGACTGGATGTCAGTTTTAGGGGTTTGACTGCTGAAAGCAGAGACAAAAATGCTGGAAATATTAAAACAGGATTTAAATCTTACATGGGCATTATGATGTCCACATACTTCAGTATGTGCTTAATGTAACTCATATAATTCCCCTTTTTTTGCTTGTAAGTAGAAAAACATCTCAAGCCAAGAAGAATCAAGATTATGGGAACATCTTCTCTTTTCCATCTTACTCTCAGAAGACAGATGATGGTGAGCTTGTTTTCACGGTTCCATTTAATTTTTATAGGAATTATTAATGGGATATTTTGGGGAGTGGTACACACAGAATTCACACAGTAGTTGCAGGTGAAAGATGTCCACATTTATAAAGGGGAAAAGTGCAGGAGGTTCTGATCTGTAGAGGAACAAAGCTTGTATCATAGGTAAGGTAGTCACAGTACATCCATAGCTGAAGCATCACAAACACTTACTAGAGATTACTTTTTACTGTAATATAATATTGATGTAATTAATATATGCTGTGAATGAGTCTTATTCTAAACTTACTTTGTGATTGTAGATGCAACAAAATTGGACAGTGATGATGAGGATTCTGCTCCTGTTTTCTCGTCATCTTTTGCCCCCAAACAAACAGAGAAAATTCCAAGTAAAACAGTAGCTGCTAAAAAGGGTACGTATAGAATTGGCCTGGAAGCCAATATTTTTATTTAAAAATCATCTTCTTCACCTTTGCATTGTCTGTTCAGTCTTCAAAGTGGGAACTGCTTTCATTTATTTTGAACTCTTTGAAATTCAGCAATAAGATGTAAACTTTCTCCAGCTTTTTAATGATATTAATTTGTTTCTTTCCACTGGCTACTTTGTAGTATCAAAACTAAATACCTTCCATATGGAGGTGGTGTTCAGCCTTCAATTAGTTTAAGTAATCAGAGGTGTTTAGCTTCAGGGGATAAGTGGAGCATGGCACCAGGAGGTGTGGAATATCCCTTGGGTCAGTGGCAGGCAGCTGTCCAGACTATCCCCTCCTGGGGCACCCCCAGCCCCTCGCTGGTGTGAGAAGCAAAAAAGGCCTTGACTCTGTGTCAGCAGCAACAAAATATCCCTATATTGTCAGGATTGTCTCCAGCCCAAATACAACACACAGTCCCATACCACCTACAATGAAGAAAATGAACTCTGTCCCAGCCAAAACCAGCACAGATGGCCATCACTTTTTCCTCTTTTCCTCTTTTTCCTCTTGAAACAGAGGATGGGAGACTCTCCTTCAGACTTCAGAGGTATAAATTCTTTCAATTATTAGTCAGCTTTTAGAACTGACATCTTGCAGAAATTTTTCCCTGCAATGCTGTGGCCTTTGTTTTATAAAACTTTTGACCAGCGTGCAGCTGAACTTAATATATTAATTCTTTAAAAATGTACCTCAAGGAAGCAGCCACTTACAATAGTTAACTTACTCTCTGAAAAATGAGGGGGAAAAAATCTTGTTTCCTGTATTAGGCACCAGTGAAATGCAGCATCTTTTCACCCTTTCCCCCATTGTCTCCCTATTTCTAATCTATTTCTTGATGCATTGTGTCTAATTAATTTGTTAGCAGTTCAAATCAGTGACTTCTTGAATTCTCAAAACTTCTCAAACACTTCCAGTTGTTGGTAGAGCTCTGTATAGATTGTTTATAGAAATAACTGATCTCTAATAGAGTAGTATTTGATATTAAAGTTCTGTGCTGCAGCAAATGCAAGAGAGAAGTCTGTGTGCAGGAGCCAGGCATGGATGTAATTTAACATTTGGTCTTTCTCCCTTTCTGTTTTTTGAGGGTCTGGATGTGGTGAGTTGTCGTTAGTCTGTCTTGAAACTTTAAAATACAGCTCTGATCTGCTTCTGAGTTTCTGATTAACCTGTACACACACACAATAGGTATAAACAGGCTCTCTTTCAAGTAAGAGTTAAATTTTTGCCTTCAGAGTAGCCTTAGGGGCACTCTCTTTCTCAGTGCATGGCAAAATGACAGGTTGCTTTCACTAGTTTTCATCTCTTCTGCCCAGATCAGACATGACCAGTTTCATGATCACAGCTGGACAGTCCAGTGATAACCCAGCAGGTTGAGATCATTGGTCATCTGGTACTCTTTTGGTAGTCTCTTTGATTCTAAGTCCATCTTCATGGACTTGGCAGCAGCCTCCTCAGAACTCATTTTCTGGTAATGTAATATTCCATCCACTCACCCTCACACTGGGAGTGCTTATTGTGTGTGGCTGAAATGATTGTTCCAGAGTTGTTTGATTTTCTGTGACTTCTGACTCCCATCAGTTTGGGATGAAATCTCTTGACCTCTGCCGTTCACTACAGAGGATCAAGAGACAGCTGAACTTTTCCATGACTATTTGAGCTGTCTGTGGTTTTAGGGCTTTATAGTAAAGCCTAAGGAAAATCTACAAAGCAGCCTTACTCTTGATGACAAGCAGCTGCTCAGCTTGAAGAGCCTTGAACAGCCCAGCTGCTGAGATTCCAGCAGTGAGAGGTACTCTGTTGCATCACCTGCAGGGCTGGTACCATACCTGGACTTCCTAACAAAAACTTGGGCTTCTTGAGAGCCTGTGCACATTGACTGTGCTGCACACTCTGTGTCCTGTCATGCTACCTAGTGGAGGGCTTGGCTGAGCTGACTTGCTGCCAAGAGATCCTTCCCACTTGTGCAGGCATTAGGGGTGTAAGTTAAGGCAGTGGATGAGAATCCCCCTGTATTTAGTGCAGAGGCAAGTCAGTGTTGTGAACATTGTTCTTTAGCCACCAACAACTAAGAGGTTTGCTGTTCCTTGGACTTTGTGTTCTGCAAGCATACTTCACAGGAATTAACCAGTATTATCAGACTGTTTGCAGGGAAGAACAAATCCAGTGTCTGTGGAAATGTGTCATACCTCTCTGTCTGCAGTTCAAGGCATCATAACCAAAATGCTTGTGGAGACACTCTCTTTTCTCCAAACACATTCCCCTTGTGATCCCATAAATAAAAATTTGGGTCCTCACAAACATCCAACATTCCTGGTATCTGGAGTGTTTGTACATGTATCTGATTGAGGCATCTGGGGCTGATAGAGGGTAGGCCAGGTGTGTACTGAGGTTTCTGCAAGACTTCACTCATCTGTAGGCCTATAGAACACGTGATCTGATGATTTTAAGGGTCTTTTCTGACCTAAATGATTCCATGATTCCATCCCTTGACAACCTTTGTGTGAAAATCCCAAGGACCATCTTTTTAAAGACAGCCAGGTTAGTTGTGAGCACTGATTGAAATTCTCTAGGAAATGCAGGCATGTTCCCTTTGTCTCCTTTCTGCATTTTCTGAAGTTCCTTTTCACTGAGATTGACAGAAAGCAGTGTCACGGAGAGACTGCCTCCCAAACTCCCGCAGCAATCCTGGGGAAAGCTGTCCTGCAGTCACACCGCCCTGAAGGCAAAAATGTCACAAGCAGCTGGATTTGTAAACCCTGTAATGGATCCAGACTTGGTAAAAGTATTCAACCTGGACGATTTCTATTGCTGCTTTAGCTACTAGTAACCTGTTCTGTGCTCAAAAAGATGAAACAGTATTCAGTCAAGGACACTGGAATTTACTGGATGCACCAATCCTTCTCAGAGCAGGACACAGGAAACCTGTCTATTCCACACAGTTCTAGTTCTAGCATAAAAGCTGAACTGTGTTTTCCCCAAGTGCAGAAATCACTCATCTTGTTTTTTAATGTCTACCATTTATGCTGTCATTGGAGTGTCTAATACAATTTAACAGGGCCAACCAATATGTGAATTTAAGATAGTTAATATCTCTTAACTTCCAACAGCAAAACTAGATGCGCCCCCTAAGCCTAAAAGAGCTCCCAAGGCCAAGAAGGTGGAAACTGTAAACTCTGATTCCGATTCAGAATTCGGCATTCCAAAGAAGACGGCGGCACCCAAAGGTAGGAGTCACACCTGGGCTTTCTGGAGCACAGGGCTCACAATTATTGTAAGAACCACACTGAGTTGTGAGCACATTGATCACTGGTAGATTGCTCAGCCTTTCCCATGGCTAAAACAGTACTGACTTCTTGGCAAACAACGTGTGAACTTTTTATCTGACTTGCCCTGTTGGGAATGCATTTAATATCTGCACCCCCACACACCCTCTTCCATCTGCTGGATACTACTTGTTTTCTTTGATCTCAACTCCTTCCAAGCCAGTAAAATTCTGGCAGTAATTGTAGTAAGTAGCAATTCCTGGGTTTTTAAACCCATTTTTTTTGTATCCCAGTTCTCTGAGTCCTCACAACACAGCACAGCAAGCAGTGTAATTGGAGGAGTCTGAAAGGATGCACCAGTGTTGATGGTTGAGGTTAACAGTAAATTTACTAAATAGTAAAGGTCAATTAATGCTGAGTAATCAGTGCAGAAGGTGACCAAGGACTTGTAGTTGTTTAGCAGCGTAGAAGTTACCTGATCTCATGGCTTGTCTCTGTCTTGATCTGACAGTTTGAGCTGTCAGGGTGAGTGGTGACTGTGGAAGAAGTAGAAAAGATTTAAATCAGAGAATATAAAAATTACTGTATTATACTGCTGTTGTGAAGAAGCTTGTGTAGTAAATTGGGTTTGAACTTAACATGTAGACATACTGAAGTAACTTCATTAGGGAGTTTTTCAGTTTGATGAAGTTTGGAGTTTATTAAAAAAGAAAAGAAAACCAAAACAAACTCATAATCTCTCACCTAGGAAAAGGCAGAGGGGCAAAGAAAAGGAAAGCATCTGGTTCAGAAAATGAAGGCGAATACAACCCTGGGAAGAAAACACCCAAGTCCACACCAAGCAAGGTCAGTTCCATCTGTGCTCTCTTCTCCTTGTAAAAAGAACCTCATAAAAGTAAAGTTCTTATTAGAAGTTGCTAATATGGTAATGGTGGCTGAGGTGTCATTAGCAATTGGATGATAGAGAGGTTTTCTTTTTCAATTCTGAATATTAAAATGGAAAATGCACAAAGTATCACAACTGATTTGTCTTTTCTTTTCTAAAGAAATCCAAGAAGGCAGCTTTTGACCAGGATTCTGATGTGGAAATCTTCCAGTCAGGCTTTGCCTCCGAAACTGCCCCAAAGCCACGGACAGGCCGGGCTAGAAAAGAAGTGAAATATTTTGCAGAGTCTGATGAAGATGATGATTTTGATATGTTTAATTAAGTGCCCAAAGAGCACAGAAATGTTTTCCAACAAGTATCTTGTGTTGTCCTTTTGTCCCCTCTGTCGCAAACTTTTGTACATTTGACTTATTTTATGTGATAATGTAATTGATGGTTTTTATTATTGTGTGTAGGCATTTTAACATTTTGTTCTTACACCTACAGTTTTATGCTCTTTTTTACTCATTGAAATGTCATGTATTTGTCTGACTGGCTTGTAGAGATGTTCTAGACAGCTGTGCTAAAGCACATTTTAATTGTCATGGTTGCAAACAGCAAACCTGCTTTTTGAAATGAAGTTTAAACATTAAAAAATGGAAAACTACTGTGTGTGTGTGTGTCTGTGTGCATGTGGAAAATTGGGGCTAGAGGGACTTCTTCTACACAATTTTTAAAATAAATATATTTTATTCTTTGCCAGGAGACTCCATGGAAAAAGGTAAACAGTATATGAACATAGAAAGCATTGTTAAACAATCTCAATGTACAAACAGAGCCAGTGAAAGTACATCACAGACTTGCTAGAATATATAAAAAAAAATTCCACTAGTGCTTTAAATGAAACCTAAGAAACTGACACTTTAAATCTGTTAACCATTCTACCACAGTTTTCACTCTGCTTCATGGTGATTTAACAAGGCCAAGAAGGCAGATTCTCTCCTTGTGTTTCTGGAAGTCCTAGCTGTACTTCCCTAGCACCTGGAAGGCTGGGAAACCCAGCTGATTCCTGGCAGTTGATTCTTAAGGAAATACCCTGGACTCAGCGATTCAAAAGCTGTAAGTGAGTCTGCTGGTTATCATCCCATGAAGTTTCCCTAATGGCTTGTGAACAAGTAAACAAAAACATGGTAACACTGAAAAGTGTTTCTGCCTTGGAGGCTATAGCATTGCTGTCGAAATGGAGCAGGTAATTGTGGAGCTAGGTCACCAGCCAGCTAAGAAACCACTTCTTTAAACTTTAAAGTGACATTAACAGTGGAACAAATGACATCTGAATAACTGATCTGGCAGTTAAT
Source organism: Petroica traversi (assembly GCA_025920805.1). Taxonomy (NCBI): domain Eukaryota; kingdom Metazoa; phylum Chordata; class Aves; order Passeriformes; family Petroicidae; genus Petroica; species Petroica traversi. Next base: position 6,804,241 of record JAHLSL010000044.1, read on the forward strand.
GCTGATACCGATACCTCTTCTGCTGGGGCAGAGACGTTTTGTATACTTTTTACAAGGAAGGAGATGCAAACTGAGGGCAGCAAGGACAGCAAGTTTTCGTACTTCAGCTAAATCAGACGGTCCTTTCAGCTTCCTTCTCTGGATGTGTACAGTAGTCCATGTCCTGTGGTTGGTGTCTTGATCGTTTTAGGTATGAGAGACAAAAGGAAAGCACCAAACATCCAGTATGGAGAGTACAGCCATACATTTGTATGTACAAAGTCATCAGAAATGCAACCAGAATTTGAAGACTGAGATCTGTCTTGTCACCATGCAATATTGAGTGTTCAGAGAAGAAAACAGAAGCTTAACTATTTTTTTTGCATGAAATGGCTGATTTAGAGTTTCAAAAGTTTGCATTTTCTAGTTTTAAGAGTTTAAACAGCAAGGAGTATATATCGATACATATGAAAATTTCTTGGTCCTTGTTGAGTTTATCTATATATATATACATATATAGATATATATTAAGTCCAGAAACTAAGCAGCAGTAAAAATGTTTTTCTTGCTTTTCATCCCTGTACATAAGGTATTAGGAATGTCTGAAGTAGCTGGAAAATGTCTTATTCCACCATAGGGGATTGACTGACACTGCTGTTATCCACTGAACTAGGTGAGATACTGGGACTGTGTTCTGCAGTATTTCCATTTGAGGTTGGTGTCAGTGGTTCATGTCCTTCAGAGTTCTCCAACATTTCCTGAATAAGAGGTGGCATGGATCCAGGAATTTCCATTTTCAATGTAATGACACGTTCTGCACCTTTAAAAAGAAAACACAAAATCCTTCCCATGAGCATGATTCATACAATTTCCTTCCTGTTAGCATTACAGCAGTAATTTCAGGGTGTATTTTGTTAATAATTTGGTGTCTCTTTCTATACTTGCTGCATACCAAGGTGTGGGAGTGAACTGCTTCATGCAGTTCAAGAAAAAGAAGTTAGGTGAATGCTGCTTAATAAATTAATTCAAATCTATGACCTAGCAACTGCTATTTCAATACAGGTAAATTGGATGAGCTGCCTGTTTTCAAAGGATCCAAAATGGTATTAAATTATACTGAAAAACTAAATTAGACTGTGATCATGTAGATGTCTTTATAAACTGAAATAAAAGTCTTTATTCTGTACTGGATCTGCAAAGAATGACAAAAATTCTATCTGTTAAATAGGTGAGGTGAATCCTGCAAGAGAACTGCAGTGATCTAAGTCAGGACATTTCCTTCCCATAGAGAAAACTGAAATAAGATGCAGAATTTCATGAACAATTACTTTATAAACAAACATATTGAGGCAAAGGGGTACTTTTTGTGGGGGAAGCTGCCTTCTGTATTCTTCAGGCATCTTTTCCTGTGCTAAAGAACCCTCAAAGTGTGGAGCAGCCCTGAGCACTGCTCAGCTCTGCCTTGGCTGAGGCTGTTTCTGTGGGGCTTGTGATGTGTGATGGGCTCTGCAGGTGAGTGCATGCAGGATTAAACCGAATTACTGCATCAATCCTGACCGCTCAGACTGGAAGCCAACACCAACTGGTTTAGGGAGGGAAAAAAGCCCAACACAAAGTCTTGGTGTGTGGCCAGCAGGCAGGGACACAGCATGGACACAGCTTCCAAGGCCCTGCTGGACACTGGGCAGGCAGCACTGAGGGAACTGTGCATCAAGCAATTTATAGCTATAAACCTCAGCAGCACTGTTGCTCAGGATTCCTGATCGTTCCTGATCAAATTGGAGTATAATGGAACAGGAACGTGTATTTTTTAACAACAAGAAGAACCAAAAAAAAATTGAACTGAAAATAGTTTGGTTACTGAAGAACCATTCCAGAAGAGTGATCCTTTGGAAACACTCTGCTTATCCATGCTGCCAGTGGACATGCTGGAGAGAGCACCGGTCACTTCAGATGGGAAAGGAGCATTTAAGTGTTTATGTCTTACATGGGGAGCATCCAAAAAATCATCTGCAAAGGCAATGACTGACTTTCCAAGTAAATGCTGATTTAAAAGTCTCTTAAATGACTGTAATGGGAAAGATTAATGCAGAATGATGCTGAGAGCTTCTCTGAAAACGAACTGTTATCAGAGCTGTGCTGATGAACTGAATTTGGCCATGTTAGACATCTGCTTTCTGCTGTCATGTCTGGTGCAGTAAGATGTTTGTGGTCATTCAGTGCAGAGTTAGAGAAATTTTTAAGGTTTTGCAAACTTCCAATTTAAGAAGAGTAAGAGGGGGATAAGAGAACTCAGAAGATGAGCAGAACTCAGAGCTGTTTTGCTTCAGTCCCACAAACACTTCACCCTTTAGTTACAATGCCTCTAATGCCAAAGGAGATGCTCTGTGTTTCAGATTCATGCTTTCTTTGGTGATTGCTTTCAGGGATCAGGTACCATCCAAAGTCATTATCATCTAACGTACATCTTTTCAAATGAAACTCAAGACATCCCCACCCTCCAGGACATCACCATCCTTTGCTATGATTTAGCTCTACTATGAAACATTAATGATATAATTAAAGTTAAATACTTATGTCAGAATGAAAAGAAACCTTTCTTGTGTTCTTGAGGAGCAGGAAGGCTCTGATAAAGAAGGAAGTAGAAATGGATTTCCCACAAGTACAAACAGTGAAACAAAAGAGCTCCCCTAAATGCTTTTATAGCTCAATATTACTCTAAGTTTATTTTGTAGATTCAGTTGGATGGGGCTTGCTTTACTTGAGGGTAAGCTGCCAGCTTTAGATAACCTGGTAAGTGGTTCCTTTTTAGAATTCTTTTGCTTCCAGCTCTGGTGTTTCCCTTCCAAGTTACTTATTTTGGTTCTAATCAATCCAATTAAATTGCTCACTTCTTTTTATAAAGATAGCTATAACTTAATCTTTTAACTTGGATTTATATTGTTTAAAGTGGAGCAGATAAGGTTTAAATTTTAAACAAGTGTATTTAGTTGAGTGAATTAAGTACTGGGCTTTTTTTTCCCCTGAGTCTTCCCCCAAACCATGTCAAATGGAATTTGTAATCTTCTTAAAAACACAAATCCAACCTACACAGGTACCTGTACATACAAGCTCGTGTGCTTCCTTGTCTAGGGGTAGTAAATCTGTTGCTGAGTAAAAACAGTGAGGAAGTGGGAGTGCATCAGCCACCATAAGAATAAGAATTGTTGCACTTTAGGCTCTGTTTTCAGACTGGTACATGGGTGAACCTGTTCTGATCAAAAGAAAGCATTCAGCCACAGCTGTGCTTTAGAGATGTGTGACAGTGCTCGGACTGTGTGTATTGCACAGGATCAATCCAGCACATATGAGATTGCATAAAATGTTAAAACTAATCTGATCCATGCCATTTAGGCATGGTTAGTTTGGATCAGAGGGGCTGAATTTCCAAAATGCTGGTTCAAATCAGCTCTAAATCTCCAATATCCCAGACCAGAGTTCAGGGGAATTTTAGTTGTACAAGTGCTTTCTGCAGTCTGTAACCAGACTTTGTTCTTTAAAAGCCATTGGTGATAAAAAGCACATGTTGATCTGAACCCCTTTGTAAATATTAACAAAGGTTTTATCTTGGCCTAAAATGACTAACAAAGACTGCATGCTAATCCTTTGCACCTTCAACATCTTTTTCACTGTCAGTTGCATGGACAATGGAGCACCATGTTTAAAGCAAAACCAATTTCAAGGCAGGAATTATGTAAAGAAGCTGGGAAGAGAAAGGTCCAAGGACCTTTCTTAGATGTGCTAAAATAATAACAATCCAGGTGTCTAGGCCAGTTCCTCCGAAATGCAACACTGGCACTCCTGAGTTACTGGGAGACACTGTACCTTTTGCACTGATGCTACGAAGATCTGTGATTTTCATTAAGATCTTTGGGAACATGTGAGGCTTGTTGGGTCGTCTCTTTCGGATGTAAATTTTCAGTGCTTCAAGCAAGGGTTCCTGAAGCTTATCCACTTTCATTGGTTCTTCAAGGTCCTGGCGATCTGTAGGAAAGTATAATACCACTCATATGATTTTAAATATTTATTTTTAACTAAACTCCAAACCACAGAAGCTTCTCCATGTTCTTGATTAGAACTCCATGAATTTTGTTCCCCGCTAAACAACTCACAATCTGTAGTGGGACTTTCTGAAACTTGGATTAATTTTTTTTCCATGGTGATTCGAAAAGTTTGTCATTTGGGTGGTCAAGAATTACCAGTTTTCCCTTGTACCTCCCTCTGCAAGGGGAAAAACATCTTGCTGCAAACGATATTTTGGAATTAATTTTGTATGTGTCACTGATAGCCTACGCAGGTACACACAGAGGTTACAGCTATTTTTTGTTACCACTACTACAGTAAAGTGAGTTACCATCAGGAATCAGCAGATGGCAGTGCTGGCTTGAGTGACAACAAATGCCACCCCTCTGCACACACCAGGACACACCAGTCAGATATCAATGACATCTAGGAGTCCATCAGTGCTTTTAATGGGTTAGGGTTAGGCACACATAGAATCAGAATGATTTTGTACTAAAGGGCCACTGCCAACAAAGACTGACTTGTGTTTCAAACACTCACTAGTAGCACCCAGTTTGCGTTTCAACAAAATGGCCCAGCTAAACAAGGTGTGTTTCTATTGGTAATCCAGATTTTGCCAAGGAGGAGAGAGACCAAGTGAATAAACCAACAGAAGTTTACAGATGATTCTGGAAATCATCTGAGACTTCACTTTTTGTATTTTAAATCCATGATTTTACTTGACAATCACCCTTTTGAGCGGCCATCAGCCCCAGTTCAGGAATGTAACACATTTTTTTGCTGAAGAAAATTATCACCAATGGTTTCCATGTGACTGTAACCAATGCAGATGCTCACAATTATATTTATGAGTAAAAGCTATGCCAAAATTGGGCATCTTGCTGTAAGAAAGCTCATTCATGCAGGTACCCATTCACTGCTTAGCAAAAATGTAGCAGGATCTGATCTTCAGAGGTCCTTTCCAGTCCATCAGGTATTTCAATGCCCTTTGTCAGGCAAACAATAGGACTGATTGTTTGACAGAATGATTCCAGTAATTTTTTTTCAAATTATCAGTAACAAAACCAGTAGCTACCACCAGCGGAAAAGAAACCTTTAGCATTAAGTAGCTTACATAATACGTATAATAATGTTGCAAATATTTATATATATATATATAATATGTTTAAGTAAAGGAAAGCAAAACAAGGAGGACATAAATGAAGACATTATCAAGCCTGTCCTTTTGAAATGCACAGAGTTTGTGTGGTACGGTACCTCCACAGATGAGGCAGATGGCACTAAGGAGACCTGTTTCTGTATCATCCATTTCCAAAGGCAGGAGCTGGTTGGCAAACGTGAACACGAGATCAGTCAGCGGGCCAAATCCGGCGTTGTGCATCTGAGTTCGGTTTAGGGTAAGGCCATCTGAAAAAGTCATGGTGTCTTGTTCTGGTGTATATCTTGTGCAAATTCTAAGGATCTGTGGATAAATAAAAGGAAAATGGAACCTGAAGAATTTAATCCATGAGAGGTTTGTTGTGTTTTCTCGGTGTGGCAAATGCCTCCGTGGAACTTCAGCTCTTGGCCGCGTCAGAACAATCTGAAAACAAACTCCAGTTTGTGCAGTTCTAGTAGCACAAAAACTCTCAGGTACAACGTAAATACATCTATTAACTACATGTATTTCTTGTAATGCCAACCTAAGAACAGACATGTCCCCCTAGTTATGAAATAATCAAAACTTTGGAGCAACTCTCACCACTCAGGTCACCAACATTACAGTGATATCCATAAAACAGGTCTTTAATTCATCTGCCACCTGCACCTAACATAAAATGTGATTGATCTGATGAACTGCTGATCTGATCCAACAAGATCCTGAAAGCATCTCGCCTCTTTGAACAAAGGCATATCTCACTGATTTTGGGAATCACTTTTGCACAGCAGCACTTCCCTGGGTTGTGTCTTTGACAAGGACAATGTTGGTCTGTGCTACCTTGTGGGAGTGAGCACGGACAGCTGTGAGCAGCCGAAGAGACAGAATTTTGGGCTGCCTTCCCCTCTTCTGCAAGAGCAGACAGGCAAACACTGCTATGGGGACAAAGCCCTCCATCTCTCCAGCAGCTGCAGTAGGGTCTCCTTGGAGCACAGCTCACCTTGTCAGCCTGGGATTTTGCACCCAGCGGAATATCAAACTTTGCACCTCCAAATGGCAGCACACACGACTACTGGCAGCCCGGCCAGTGTTCTGAGGAGTCAGCCCAGCCCTTCTTCTTTTATGGTGGTTGTTACCAGTGTGTGCTGTAACACCAAACCTCCTCAGCAGCCTGTTGGCTCCCAGCCTTCCCGCAGGCTCTGGTGCTTCCCCTGCAGAGCCCCAGCGGTGGCAGACCCTGCCTGCCTGGTGCAAAGCTGCTGACAGTGCCCTCATTCCTGTGCACACCCGGGCAGTGCTGGCTTTGGTAAGTTTGCTTGGATGCCGACAGCCACCCAGGGCTGACCCCAGATGGAAGAGCCTTCGAGGGGAGGACAAGGATTCACACCTCTAAGTGGGCACGGAGGAATGCAAAACACATGAATAAAACACCGAGGATGCTCCACATTTTGTTAGCAAATGCCTCTGGGGTAAGGGCGGCATCAGGAGCGCTGTCACAGCAGAGGTGGCAGCAGGGCCAGAGAGGGAGCGTGTGCCTGAATGCTTCTGCCTCTCGGAGCACACCCGGGATGTGTCCCATGACAGACTCCTCGTGGCACAGGATCGTTTGTACAGCTGCAATTAATGAGCACGGCCTTAAGGACCAAATAAAAGAGGCGTCCATCATGTTGACATATTTCTGTTCTATGTATCAATGCTTAATGTTTAAAAAAGTCAGAGGTGGGAGAGGGCTTATCCCTAAACTAAACTGACCTAAACCATGGCCGCAGTCAGGCTGATTAGCTGAGCTAAGACTACAGCTGTGATTTTTCAGGGCTTGACTGTATTTATTTCTCATCCTACTTGGTTTTAAAGATACAACAAAAAAGACTTACATGAATATAAGAGAGCACTGGGAGAATTTAATTACTCCTATAGCTGCTGAGGCTCTGAGTCAGAGGCCCCAGCACATGGTGAATGACCAGTCTGGGCTTGGTTCTTCCACTTTCATCTTTGCCTGGCAACACTGCTCTAAATAAGCAGGGAGGAGAATTAAGAGAACACGGTCTGCAAGACATCTATAGGGAAGCCTTTATTTCTCTTCTTTAGTACTTTGGTAAGAGACTTAATAGGTTGTATTTCTGCAGATGGATCTTCAACTATTTTCTATCTCAGTAATAATCTTATCTCACATTCTGGGTATATATTTGAAGCACTGAAACTTTGTGTGGTTGGACAGGCATGTTTCACATCGTTGCCTTACCCCTGAACTAGAGTAAGTTCTTGAAATTACTTAAATCAATGACAAAGAGAGGCACGGATACAAACACACAGCACATGAATTCCTCAGTGACCACAAATTCCCCATAATATATGTCATCTTAAAAGGCTGTGGGTTGCTAGATTTTATGTAGTTGCCAATGTATTGCTCAGGATCATTATAAAAAATGAACATCATAAAGCACAGCACCCTGTCAGTAAGAGACAGCATCTTTACCACATTCAGAACTGCCAGTAACCACTGGCCCTGAACTTCACTGTGGGTCACTCTTTTAAATCATTAAAAAAATGTATAGAAAAGAGAAGAACGTGGAGAATGTCTGGTGTTCAAGAAAACAAAGGTCAGAAAGCTGCACATTTATTGTGACACCCAAGAGCTGCTTGGTTTACTTCTCTAATGGCATGCAGGAGGAACTGGAGTGCACCTCTTCCCACCTGAGGTCTGCAGACAGCAGGTGCCTTCCAGTCAGGGTGCAGGGCCCACGATGATCAGGTAACCAACTCTGGGAGGAACAAGGCTCTGTACTTCTCACCTGGTACTGCTTTTCCTTTAGCTCAGCCGGGAGAAAGGCAGCCCCTTTCACTCCAGTGCTATTTCAATCAGTAAGCCTAGGCAAGGAGAGCTCCTCCCTCCACAGCCTCAGGACTCCCTTCCCAGTAAATTAGCAGAGCAGGACTGGGAGCTTAATTGGGCAATGCTGTGGTGTTTTCCCCAAGCTGCCTGCAGCTCCCCCGGCAGCTGCCCAAGCAGGGCTGGCAGATATGGATCCCCCAGATCCTCCCTTACAGGGCAGGTCTGGACAGCAGCTGCCACACTACCCAGAGATCCCTGCTCAGAGGGACTGGGGTGCCTTGGAGTGATCCTCCCCAACAGCCCAGAGGCGGAACACACACCTGGCACCACAATCAGGCTGCCGGCTGCCTCGCAGCAGAGCTCCCTGTGCTTGTTCCCTGGTGCCACAAGCCCCACTGTGTTTGGGGGTGCATGCCAGGAGTGCTCAGCAAAGAGACCCCCAGGGCTAACGCAGAGGAGGAACTTCCAGGCTGGATCTTCACTGGGAACAAATTGGGGTGAGGTTACTCAGCCTCAAGCCAGCCCCTGTGCACATGCACAGAAAGGTACCTGCAGGGGCCCTGCAAAAATTATAATTAAAACAGAAAGTCATGTAGAATTCAGCTACTTCCAGGCTTAGGCAGCAAGTAGGACAGGTTTTTGTTAAAGGCAGCCTTCAGGCCTTCATACCCCAAATGCTGCAGCAGCCATCAGCTGGGGGAGCCTGCAGCAACTCTGCTGGGCACTGGCACAGCTGAAGATCAACCATGTGTTTTCAGCAATGCACTTAGCTTGACTGCAGCAATCAGGTCTCAGGTTTCCTCTGCATTCCTTTGACATTATCCCACAACACACTGTTATTAAACTCCAAGACAGATCATTTGAAATGGTGTTTTTCTTTTTTTTTTTTTTCTTTTAATTTCTGTCCTTCATCAAGATCTGTGAAACGCCATGGATATTGCTGATCGCTGCTAAACCATTCTTGGGCAAATTTCCAGTGTCAAAGTAAAGCTGATTTCAAGCTCATATTCACTAAAGAACATATGGGAAACATCAGCACTTCAAAATAAGAAATCACGGTATCTTTCTCCATTTTAAACTGAACTCCTAATGTCCTCAATGTTGTTTAGATTTTGCAACCAAGCCAAGTATTTTAGTTGTCACTCTGCTCTTAAATGCCACTTGCAGCCATAAATACAGTTCTTCCTCATTATTAAAGGGCCCTTTGTTTTAAGGAATATTTATATATTAAAGCATTAGGGATTCTTAAGAGCCATCATAAAAGTGCAAAGCAAAAACCCTACCAGAGGCACAAAACCAAAGTCAGCCAGAAAGCTGCATTTATAATATTGTTGCTACCACAGAATTGTTAGTAATTTAAAACAGATCAGGTAGGGCAAGCCAGGGCTATTTTTTAAGAAATCCTGTTGTTAGAATTTCTAGCTGCCTCAGCTGGCTGGGGCAGTTCCCTGGGAGAAGAAACCCAGGCAGGTGACTCTGAAGCAATGGTGCCCCATGGTGCTGCCAAACCCCGTCAGCACGGGTTGTTCTGCACACACAAATTCCTTCCTGGCATTAACGCACAGGAGCTCATAACAGAAAGCAAAAATTACATCATTAAGGATTAGCATTCAAGGACTTCTCAGGTTTTTATTCATTGGACTTAAGACAGACTGGACTCTGGATTCTTTCCACATTTGACTTGCCAGAGCTCAGCGAGGCTGGAGATGCTTGGCTGCTGCTAGGCCAGTGTACCAGCAGACAGAAGCACTCGCTTTTACAAGGGTTATTGACTGAATTTTAGTAATATTTATCCCTAAAACTTTTGGCACCAGACAAAATATAAATTCCACGATCCTCAGTTGGCACCTCGAGCTGCCTCAGGAAACTTGATGTTATTTCCCTTCCAGAGTTAGTGTTTGTTTGTACATAAAACAATTCTTTGGCCCATACCCATCAGAGTTTACTGAGCTCCTGGCACCATTTCTTTTGTCAGTCTGTTTAAGAGAGGCTTAAACACCCACAGCCACAGGAACCAATTGAGCAGAGACCTTGGCAGGGTCTATAAATGCTTAAGACTCCCCATGGCTGGTGCTGAAGGGCAGGTGGGCAGTGAAGTCGGGATCCTGCTGGCAGGCAAGCCTGGCCACCCTACCTGGGAGCCCCACGTTGCTGCTCCCACGTGCTGGAGCTCTGGGAACATGTCCAGGGCATGGCAGAGCAGCAGGATCATGAGGACACACTGCTGAGGCTCACAGCTCTGCTCAGCAGAGCTCACATAGCAGCCACAGTGCAGCAGGAGGGGCACCAGCGCTCGCTCCGCATCTCAAGGAGCAACAAAATGAAATGGTTGAAACATTCATAACTAGGACAAGTGGCTCATTGTGGGGGGAAATATGTGCTATTAAAACTGCTCCAGTAGTGATGTTCAGCTTAAATAAAGATAGAGAGTGACACTGCAATTTCGATTATGTGCAGGTGATGTGGGTTTAATGGGTACAGCATTTCACAGGCGGCACGCACACCACGCATTACTGTGTCATGGTAATTATCCCATTTTCTTTTTAAGCAGCACATAAAATAGTCACATAAAGTTTGTGTAAATGTCACACAGGAAAGTTAGGACTATTTGCCATGCTGTAGCTGTTCCTGGTTTTGGAAAAGCCTCAGCTTCTCCCAGCTGCAGGCTCCTATGGTGCTCACTATGCCCCACTCTCTCAGATGTGTTGCCTTCTCTGGCTTAGTGAAAAATAAAAAAGAGAATGAGCAGGTGACCAGAAATGACAGGCCTCAATAAAATTTATAACTAGAGCTCGATGGCTGCCAATGGCAACAAAGTAAAAGTGAACTGTATTAAAGAATCAACCTTTTCTATCCATTAATTAATTGAAATAAAGTCACCATTTACCACCTGCTTCATTCTCTTATTCTAATCTGGCAACTAGGTTTTTATTTAATCACTTTCATCAAAGTGACTTTATCAAGGCACTTCAGATAAAACCCCTACCAAAAAGGCTCCCCTCAATTTTTGAGCCAGTGCTGGCAATGGCAGCACTGAGTGGAGCTGCTGCAGGGACCCATGACCGGCTGTGCATGTTCTCAGGGCAAGCCCCCACTGCCCACCCCAACAAAGAGCACCAGGAGCTCGCAGGATTACAGAATTAGGGTATTTGTTATCCAGCAGCTATGGAGCCAAGGCATGGCACAAACAAAGGCATGGCAGCTTAATGGCTGAAGCTTTGGGGGTAAAGAGTCTGGATGTGCAGATTCTTGCCACATCCTGGCTCCTTCCCACCTTTTTTGTGTAGTTTCTGTATTAACTATTTGTTACGGGTTACAGCAGCACAGCACAAAGCAGTTCCCATCCCCTACTGCTAACAGAACTCACTCGAGGCAAGGCTGCAGTTTTTTGATCACCATCTGCCTCTCGTGTGAGGGGAACGTAACAGAGTCTTATCAGGACAGAGCTGGTGATGACAGGCGTGCAATCGGTAACGAATGGCTCTGCCCCACGGAGGGACACTCTCAGGAACAATGAGATGGCTGAGTCTGAATGAGTGCCTGGATTCAGGGAACAACAAGAGGTGACTCTCAAGCATGGCAGGGCAACCTCAACCTTCCCTTTTTCTATAGGCCAAAGAATGATACCCCTTCCCCTCTCCTACCCCTCTTCCTCCTTCATCAATGTCCTTTTGATGCGATTCTCCCAAACAGCTTTTGACAAAACAAGAGGAAAAGGTCACAGCAGTTAACGTCCTCCTCAACATGATCCTGTTTGAAGCAATGCACTTTTAGAAATTCCAAGATTAATTACTTCAACTTCCCTAGTTAAACTCCTGTGTCATGACAAAAAATTTATCTACAGTAGCCATCCTACAATGCACTTCTAGACTGGCCATGCTTGGCTCAATGAGGACCTGGAGGTTTGTGCTCAGAAAGAAACATTTAAAATACATTTACATTGAACATACTGTTTTACTGCAAGTTATTGCTACAACCAATAGTCTGAAGCATGTTCGCCACTAAAAGCCTGAAGACCTCTAAGGTCTTGATAAAGAAATGCTGAGATCCCAGAGGGCTCCTCTGAAGGTCAGCATGACAGAAACAACTGGAGACAAAGGGAGGGAAGACAGCTTGCTTTGACATCGTGGCAAGGCAAGGTCTGCAGAAAAACTCCCAGCCCACCTGCACAGCTCCTTCCTGCAGGTTGTATGTTTGCCTATTTAAAATTAAATTTCATTTAGCTAAAATCTGTACTGAGTCCATTACATCGGCCACTTCCACAGATACCTGCAGCACTGGAGAAAGTAGGGGGATGTGAGTGCCAGAGGCTTGAACCTGACAGGCTCCAGGCACACCAGCTTCCCCTCTAAAACCTCAAAAACACTAATTCTGAAGACTTGTGTTTTGTTTCTTAAATTCCCTCATGACCACAGGTACAGCACATTCCTGAACCTTTATACAGTGGACTGTCTCTCTAGGTATCCTTTATGCAGAGGATTATGTTTTGAAGGGAGGAGGAAGGAGAAACAGCTCTCTCTTCAGTGTTAACAGTGAAGAAAATTTTCCAAAGTTACACATGTCACAATACCATAATGTGCCCCATTTACTGAAACCCACAAAGTGTAAGGAATTATTTTGAAAAGTATGCTCATCCCTCACAAGACACCTCTGTAGGTGTGCTGGAGTCACCTACAGACCACACCAGACTACCCAGTAAGTTCAATTTTACAACAATAAGGTCAGGGCCATATTTCACTCCCCTTTTCCTGTCAATTACAGCAAAAAGAAGAATAGAAAATGCATTAGTAGGAGAACAATGATGTTAAAAATACATACCAGTATATCCAGGCAGGCTGCTTTGAGTAGAGTTATTTGGTCTGCAATGGTCAAACTTGTAAAGCCTGGCAATCGCTTTGCAAATTCCACTATTTTAATAATGCACTTCGTTGCAAGTTCACTGAATTTGTCCCAAAGCCCAAGGTCCAGTCGAACCCGATGATCTGCGCTGGAGTTCTGGAAAGACAGACAGAAGGCACCATAAATCAACAACGTCCCTTTCAGTAAACGGTTTTCAAGGGAAGGAAACAACAGCCACGTTTTCCTTCCAGAAGTACTTTCTATTAACATTCCAGGCATTTTCTGCAGCTTGCTGTTGGGATGATGCTGGTTTTAAACTTGGATTAATCGTCTGAAAATTCCTTGGATATTTCTCTGTTACTTATGATTGCAGAGGCCATCTGTACAAGGAATACAAATGAACTTAAACATTTCCAAATGCCACCCTCATTATTCTTCCTTGCCATTATATAATAAGTGCATTGAGAAAGACAATTTACAGTTGTACCCCAGAAAATATAAATGAATAGCGGAACAAGAATATTGGGCCCTCCTCTGGAAAAAACAGCACAATATTTGGAACATAGATTCACATACTTAAGGTCTTAGAAAATTAGTTCTGCTTAATTTCTCTGCTCTGTGGCTCTGCCACAGCTTTCTGAAGCTACAGTCTCCCATGACTTACAGAGCATTTATTTACATGATGTTAAGGAAAATCCCATGTGCCTTGATGAATGCTACGTTCTCAATTTGATGGTGCATCCAACATACACCTCACTGTTGGAAGTGTAACAAGGACATTCTGGTGGCACCTTTTAGAGACTATTTCCAATATATTCACTCATCTCAATCAAAATGCCTGTTGTTTTCTAGAGTGCATAGGAAACTTGTGTTAAGTTTGTGTTTTCATGTTTTCATACATTTAGAACAGTCACTTTAACCTTGAAAAAGCTGAACGTGTCAGCCAAGAACTGTCTGACTCAAAATCTGCTGTGACTCAATTGATGCCAGCCCACCAGCACTGGTTGAGACCATTCCAGTCCACCCAGGATTTCCAGAGAGTGACAAGAAACAGGTAATGACAGAGCTCTAAAATACCCAAAGCTCCTCTCCTCCTGCCCTTGCATGCAGTGTGTTGCCAGCATGTGATCCAATGCTATTTAGGATGCAGTCAGTGTGATGGTGTCCCTCATTTCCCTATTTCATAAGCCACCAAGGTGTGCATTGCAGGTGCCTTCAGCCCCTGGTGATCTCTTCATTGCAGGAGGAATTTTAGCTACAAAATTATGCTCAGGCAGTGGCTTTCTCCCCAGCTGCAGAGGAAGCCCATGTGATCAGCTGCCTCAGTCTTAGCTGGTTGAAGTTAAAATGTTAAATTAACTTTAAAATTAAAGTTAAATGAGCAGAGTCTCAACCTAGAAGTCTAACAGACATGGCAGATTAAATAGCCATCAAAAAGCATTCACATTACACAGATCACACTTCCTTGGAGGAAACATTTCCAGGGAGCCTGCCACCACCACTGCTGAGGGTGAGGATGTCCACCTCCTTGAAAACCAAGGAAGTCATTATCTTGTCAGCTTTCTTTGGTTCATGGGAAGGACACAGGGCTGGAAGAGGCTGACGAGGGAATGTGGAGTGAGTTCAGCTTGGCTGTGATGCTCTGGACCCCATTCCAGTGCTGCCTTCACAAGACACCACCACCACCATCAGTCACGACAGGGAAAGTCCTGACGGGTCCCCAGGGCACTGCCAGCCTGAGATTCACCCTCACTTGGAACAGCGTGGAGACTTGAGCCAGGAATATTTACATTAGGCCCTAATTGCAAAAAATAAACGCTAACCATGCTAAGCAGTCCAAAGGAACATATGTGATCTTTCCTGCTACCCCTCCCTTAAAGGGATAATTAATTCATTTCATCATTTCTATTTGAATTTTTATTCTGGGAACTTCCTCTATTTTGTTTTGGTTTTGTTTTTTTTTTAAATGGCAGAAGAAAGATGGAAGAAAATGTCTTTATAATGCTAAACCTAAAGAATTGCCTTCAAAATGGTACAAAACTAATGGGTTAACAGTCATTGTAATGCCCTTTGAAACATTTCTTTCGGCTACTGGAGTATGCATCCTTCAGATTTATTTTATTTCATCCTCAAGGACCTTGGTGAAATACAGTACATTGGAGGAAAAATAAGATCAAGATGTGCAGTCATTCAGTCTGTAATTAAATTTAATAGGCAGTTTATCCAGTTCATAGAAAGATGGCATAGCAGAGAGCTACACAAAGCAGAGCCTAAAGCAGGAAATCATTTTACAATAGGGTATCCATCTGGAAAAAAAGACGTTGCATGAAACCAGCAAGTGTGAACGAAATCTTCATCAGTATCATATGAGGTTACTTTATCATGCTGCAGTGCCAGCAATGGGAAGTTTGACGTGCCTTCTATTAGGAGTAATGCACGGCCATCATAACAAATGTAAATCTAACTCTCTATTATGCAAACTGAAGCGAAGGGGCAGCTAATAAAATACAAAATAACCAGGTGTTTCATTATGCCAGGTGCCAGATCCCTCAGCATCTGAGCTAACGTGGTTTACATATTATCTTTGAGATGCTACAAATGGAAAGAGCTTTAACATTCTATCCATTAACGAATGTCGACACAAGTGTCGCAGGAAAGAGAGCAGGATTTTTAGCAGCGTTTCTCAGTATCTAAAAACCAAAATTTACTCAATATCAATGTGTAAATTGAACAATAAAAAGCATGGGATTAAAACAAAGCACAATAGAAAGAGAAACTCTGATTCAATTTGCCTAGAGATCTCCTCTATCCATGCTGTGAAAAAGATGCAGACACTATGACTTTTCCTGAGTATTTTACTGAGCGGGTTTTTGGGTGTCTTTTCCAGGAGCAGCCTCACGTGTTTTTCAGGCCTATGCACCAGTGCACATATGGTGGAACAATACTGTAATACACCCTAGTGGCATCTTTATCAGTGGAAAAGCCCAACCTTGCTATGAAATCCAATTAAACAGCCATTTTTGCCACATAAATTGATCCCATTTTTTCCATCATTTTTGTTTTTTCATTGCAGGCTGCTCTGCCTCCACATTAACAATACGGGATGAGGTACTCATAGAAACATACACAGCAGCAGAATCCCTACTGTCTTTAAAATCCACTTTACAAAGGAAACAAGGCTCACAGGGGCACTCTGCCCTAATCAGGAACACTCGTGATGCCTCTTTAGTAAAAGCAGCAATGCACTTCAGCTCTAGTGAGTTCACCAAGGACCATGGCACATGTCCCTGCTCAGTCTCAGTATCAGAAGATACACATATATATTTATACAGAGATTAAAAAAAAAGTATATATATTCCTCTGCAGTGGCACTGAACAATAGCTGTGTAACTTCTAAGCCCAGCACTTACAAAGAACAAAATGCTGCCAACATGTGGAACCTCTTCACTTCCAGCCAGCCAAGAGCAATCCAGGAGAATCTGCAGCAAGGGTCTGCAGAGCCAAAATTGTCTTCTTTTTTATCCTCCCTTTATCACAAGGCTGGATGTAACACAGCTGTAGACTTACAAATAATACCACTCTCAAGGGACAAGCAGTATAGTTACACTCAATTATACTATAAAGTATGACATCTCCAGAGAAATTACTCAGGCAGTCTCTCTTACCTGGATGACAGTAATAAAACAGATCTGTTTATGATGGACTTTTGGATTCCATTACATTTAAACAGCTTGCTGATCCTCATCATTGGTAGAACTGTACTTGCCACTGCCCAGCAAATGCAACTGCTAAGTCAAATGACCCAGGGAATTTAATGCAAGTGCTATTCTCCCATTATTTTAAGTAGACTTCTATTAACTATGCAAAGTATGGGGCCACTTTTTAAAGAGCAGATGGATATAAAAAAGCGTAATTGAAAATGCTTCTCCAAAACAATTTTTAACAGGTAAAAACACTCAATGGGGGGAGGAAAAAAATCACCATGTAACCTTTCCCTCTGGGAAATGCAAGCTGCAGTGCTCAAGAGTGAGAGGAGCCAGAGACACAAGCCAAATGCCTGAACAATTTTTTTTTTTACTGTATCTCTGTAAGGTCTTTTACTTTACACATTTTATACTTAAAATTCTTTGCTCTTTTTAGCAACAAACAAAATCTTTTAAAACACTCAGAATGATCATGTAACCGAAGGCACACAGGGGCTGCTCTTGCAGAACAGTTTCTTCCATGTGTACTGTCAGTACACAAGTAAAAGGCTCACAAAATTCAAGGAAATCCACATAGGTTAAAAACACTTACTTCTCACCTCTCACTTAGAGAATTAAATAAAAAAACTCTAAGGTTATAAAAGCAATCTATGTGCTCTGTAGTGTGAGCATGCCATGCTTCATGACTGACAGCATGCAGAACCAGGCATAAAAGCAGGACTGGGGGCAATCTTCTACCTGTGCTAGGTTGTTACTATCAAGAAAAGCAGAGTGGCACAGGCTTCTTGCTCCCTTTGGACTCAGCACTTACAAAAAGGGCTGTGTGCTCCTTTGTTTTTTGATTTCTGGTCTCTACTTCAAGTGTCTCAGATTGTTGTTAGAGCCCTGCCATTTGAATAGCAGCTGATGGGGGTGTCCAGGCACTGGAGCTGTGCTCCTGTGTCCAGCACACACGGCTTCCACATCCCAGATCCTCCTGTCTCCTCAGCACTGAAGAAAAGTTTCTCCTCTGCCCCGGGCTGACAGGCAGGGAAGATAATCCTTACTCCAGCCCCAGCGCTACTCTGCCCTTCCCACAGGAGCTCTTAACACTGAAATCCAACATAAAATGCTGGAGTGGTTGCCAGACCTAATCTAGATGAGAGATTTAAACACTCTGCATTTCTCACCCAGATGCTGAGAATGCAGTAAATAGATAGCATTTAGCATTCCTGCTATTAGTTCTGATGCAGGGTTTGAAGGAAGATGCATTGCTCTCTAAGATTCAAGGTAAGCCAAAAGTAACTCTTTCAGTATAATTTTCATTGCAACTTGTACCATGACAAAGCAGGAGGGAGCTCAGCCCCATGCTGCAGTTCACTATCTTGGACTTCCAATAGAACTAAAAGCAAGAAATCTCCTGCCCTGGGCTGTCCCATCAGGCTTGAGATATGAACAACCAATATCCAGCCTCAGAAAGAGTGTGGTCAAATAATGGCTGCTCTGTTCCACAGACAGACCAGATTCATCTGCTCATTACTGAGATCCAGGTGCTCTCAACAAGGGCTCTGAAATTCCAACAGGGACATAAACTCATCATGGGGTTTAGACAGAACCTAAGGACGAAGGCATCAGCAGAGGATGTGCTATGCAACAAGACCCTCTCCAATTTCATCCACTTCTATCATTTCAAGAGCTAAAAGATTAATGATACTTCAGCATCCAATACCTGATGCAAGTGTAGAGGAGCCCAGTTTTATCTTTCAGCCCTCCTGGATCTTTGGCAATTACCAGGATGTAGTACCATCCCACCAGCTGCAGTGCACCCTGCTAATTCTGAGGTAATGTAGAAATGCTTACCAACATATTCCTGCTGGGAAGGACGAGAGAAGCATGTGGAGAACAGCCTCCTTCCCCAGTACTAAACAGTTTACATGGAGCTTAGAACTAAATGTGAGAAGTGTTTGTGAAAACACTTTCAGCAACATGAAAGATGTGCCTTTTTCTACAATCACACCATATGTGCTTGCTTTTCTTGCACTTAAACACCAAGTCTTATACTTAGACCTCAGTTTTGAGCCTTGCAATTTGTTTTGTAAATAGATTATTATGCCATAAAAGACCACCCTGATCGCTAAAACAGTGAATATTGATGGCACACAGGGATTTGCCAACATCACTCTGAGAACTTTAATGTTTGTTTCAATAGCAGAAAATTTACTCTTAACAGAGAGCAATCCAGTGGTAGAAGTATTTCACCTGGCCTTTGGGGACTGGTCCCAGATCTTCAGCTTGGGCTGGAGGGCAAGGACCATGGAGGCAGCTGTCTCCTTGCCCCAGCCACATCACTCCTGAACTCCTGCTCTGCAATGAGAGCACATGCTTGACCACCTCAGGATGTTTTGCCTGACCCTCTGAAATAGACAGTGCTGCTGCAACCAACAGCAAGCCCAGACCCAGCAAAGTCATTCCTCTACTGATAAGGCTCTAAACATTACCTAACATTTATTTTTTATCATCTCTTTTATTACTTGATTTGCAAACTTGACACTAAATTTTCTTTAATCAGTTAATATCACTGAGTTTCCCTATATTTAGCAACATATATATGTAGAGAAAAAAATTTATTTCTCTGACTCATCTCTGGAGAAATTCCCATAGTACTGAGCTTCTTGGTGGGGGGGCTGATTTTTCATTTCTAAAAGCAGCATAAGGTTTTGCTGTTATGGGATATTTTGGTAGACTGGGAAAGGATGTGTAATTTTTGGGGTTGTCATGTGCAGAGCCAGGAGTTGAACTCAATGATCCTTGTGGGTCCCTTCCAACTCAGGATATTCTATGATTCTAGGACTAAACTGCAAATGAGCGTTTTGGAAACTGTTTTACTTAAACATTTCATATTTTCCTTGACCTTGGTAGCTTTGGGACTATCACCAGTAATCCAGCAGCATTTAAGAACTCCCTACACCTGCAAAGTTGTAATCCGCTGACGCACGAGCAGAGATCACGTCTTTGGAAGCCAACACATTTCTAATGAATGATGGAATGTGACTGACTCAGGGTCTCCAGGAGCCTCTGGCCACACCGCTAAGCAGCGCTCACATCTAAGCGCAATTTCTCTCCCCAGCAGGCAGAGTTTTTGCACACACACCTCTGGTTTTTCCTGGCTAAGGAGGTGCAAGGAGTGCATCTACTGCTCCATCTATTTAAAATGTCCAGAGCCTCCAAAACTCTCATCATCCAGGCATATCCAGAAACCCATGTGCCTCAATCCAAACTCACCGTAGTGTATTTTCCCAGCTGGCAGAGTGAGGGGAAGGTTTCCTGGTGAGCTTTTCGGATCTTCTCAGTGAGATCATCTAACTCTGCTGTCATTTCATAGTTTTCTGTGGACTCCTGCTTCGAAGGTTCCTTCTTCTTTTTGTTCCTATCATTTCTGACAGCTGTAAGAAAAGCAGAGATACAGATCACTTGAGGTTATTCAGATCAACCTATGTTGCTTTTGCTGCTCTATTTCAAACCACTGTAAAATGCTGTTATTTTAAACATACATTATTTTAGGTGAATATAAAAAGGTTATATGCACAAAGAACATCAATTCCAGCTTACTTATTTAAAAATAATTTAAGAACTAAATGTAGTGAGCAGTGATGAAACCAAACTTCCACAGCGGTTTGTTATGAGTGTGCTATCACACTCCCATAGTATCTGCCTTCCAGGAAAGTCTACTGCAACTTCATATGCACAGTGTCTTAGTAGTTCTGTGAGGTGGGATTTTTTTCACTGTAGCACTACAGAAGTGCATGGAGGATGGTGAAGTCCTCTGCACTGACTGAGTCCCTATTTTATTGGATGTGAACAACACTAAATAAAGACAGCAACTGTCTTTCTTCTTAAGTACCTCAGCATGGAAGATAACAAAGCGCCACACTAATACAAACTCCACCAAACAAAAGTTATTTAAAAGGAAAGTTAAATGTGAAAACAGTAAACGAAAGAAGATGAAACACGTTAAACTCAAGTTCTGAAGATCAAAGGAGAAGCACAAACACTTGAAAGAGTAAAAATGGCAGTGAAGCTATCTAAAGTTGCTTGCCATCTGCTTCTGCACTCAGATCAGCATTCTACCTTCCCCCGGCCGTGGGGGATTACTGGAAATATGCATTGTGCGCACTCGTGCTGTAATTGATTTCCCACATATTTGTGTTTTGTAATAAAATATGACAGCTGCTCCATCACCATGCTGCTCTTTGTTCTTTTAATGAAAATAGCTTAATTTTACAAAATGTGCCCAGGAGATAAGTCCATGTCCGCAGTATTGCCAGTAATTGTGAATTTTTATCAAGAGTCTTGCTGTTAGCTAAAGCTAACGTCTTAAGTGTAACCAGATGCATAAGGCTTTACAACAAAGCCAAGCAAAATCAATCCCTCTCCCCAAAGACTCCATGTCAATATTAAACACCCTGAAGACTAAATCTTACTGGATAAATAAAACCAATCCTAACATTGTTAGTATTCAAAACCTCATGATATTTAAAACAAGGCCCTAAACTGGGAGGGTGCGGCTGGTGGGTTTGGCACATGCGAGCATGGCCAGGGATTTTGGATGGATCTGCTGACTCTTATTTGTACTGTCCTGCCCCAGAAAGTGCATCTATGCGTGCTATAGGTTGGGAAGCACAGAGCCACCTCTGCGCCAGCTTTTTCTCTGTGGGTTCCCCAGGCCCATCTCCACATCTTCTGTGGTTGCATCCTACATGCCAGTGAACCACAAATAATCACAAAGAGCAGAAAAATAGTGGCTAGGAAAGCATCAGAGTCAGGGGCATCTACAGAAATAACATATTGTGTGTAATAGAAAACAAGGAGTAGAGATGTGGGGAATATTGTTTCTCCTTCATAAAGCCATTAGGCACATAGTCCATGCAATGTATGGCTCTGGTTTTCTCACTAAAGGTCTGGCTTTGAACTGGGAGAACTCTTGACGCCAATCATTCAAATTTTAGGCATGAATTTGACTTAACTGTGTGACACACTGAAGTCAGTCATTTGCTTGCTGGATCAGGGCTGGGATGCTGAACACCCCGCTGGATTGAAGCCTAACCTGGAATACCACCAACTTCGGTATTTGGAGAACACAGACCCAAAGGAGGCCAGCAAGAGTGGACCAAAAAGGTTATTCCTCACAAAGATACAATGCTACCAGTGTAGTCAGGTTTAGGGGGATGGACTGGTTCCTCCCCACTTCCTTTTATAAGCTTTTTCCTTCAAGCAAATGCTCTGATTTGTTTGCTGGACCCCAGGGCAGAGGACAAGCACCACGCTTTGCACTGAAAAAACAGCCAGGACCCAGAGGTACATCTCAAGCACTGCAAACTGCCACTGCACTTCAGAAACAAATCCTAATCACTGCTGTAACTTGGGAGATAAAAGAGCTCCTTAGAAAATTCCGTAAACTCCTACACAACCGCAAAGACCAATAATCCTTCGTCACAAAGCCCCACTTCCTCATAGCTCTACAAGCAGATTGACAAATTTGCCAAGCAGGCAGCCTCAGCAACTACTTCCAGCCACAGCTTTGAACTCCTCGTGGAAGATGAATGCATTATTTAGGCCAGGCTTCGTAGCAGGTGCCAAGGGCTCCCAGACACCAGGAGATAACCCTGGCAGGAACCCTGCCGTGCTCCAATGCTACCCCAAAACTGCTCCTTCTGCAGCTGTATCTGAAGTCCCTTTCCTTCCAAAGGCCACCAGAGGGACAGCTGGTCAACCCTCATCACCAAATTGGCCCAGCTGTGTCCTCTTTCTTTTTTGGTGCAATTCAAAGGGTAGAAAGGGGAGAAGTAACACATCCTGAAAACTAAGACCAGTTTTTGTTCCTCATTAACTTTCTTATATGATCCGGATAGATTTTATAATAATGATAAAACCAGAACAATATATATCTTCTCTCTTTATTCACTGAGGCTGCATCAGACTCGTCAATGTTTCTATATTCCCTGAAGATAATGGATTGAAGTGCTGACCAGTAACACCCAAGCTCCAAAAATATAAAGCATTTCAATAACACCAAACGATCAGGCAGATTTAACTACAGCTATAATTCAACACATGGGAAAAAAAAATTAAAAAGAGAGAAAAAAAGCTTAAGACAACACCATGTTTAAAAGAGTTAAATAAAAACATATAAACACACACACACACATTTACGCAGTAAATTTAAAAACCATCACTGCTCTGGGAACAGGAACAGTCACACTGCATGTGGGAAGGGTTTTAGATTACAGCTTATGCTTATATTACATAAATCACACCTTTTGGTATCTTGATCTTTACATGCATATGATCACATCAATCCCCGATGCAATTCCACTGCCTTTTAATGATGATTCGCCAGTGATGAATCTGTGTCACAGTTAATGCTGCCGTAGAAAACTCAGGTTATGAATTTCATTACTTGTGCACTAAATTTTGACTTGATGGCTGCATTAATTAGGAGCTCCCAACAGGGGACAGTATGGAAGCTCTCTTGCCCTGTGAGAACTCCTGGAAAATAAAAAAACCTTAAAGAAAAATAAATAAGGTGGTGGTGTGGGGAAAGAGAATGAAAAAAGGTGTATCTTGATACGTGAGGAAGCCAGGTCTTGGCGCGTCTCAGAAGGCAGAGCGACACACGCCCACACCTGTACACGTCTGCTCCAATCCATCTTCCTGAGACAGCCTCCCTGTCCCCTTGACACACACGCCAGGACTTGCACTTCCACACCCAGAAACCTCCAGGCAGCCACAGCAGGGTTTGCAAGCTGGCAAAGGCACTTTCTGTTGCCTTAAGCACCAGCCCCTACCTACAAATGCTCAGCCTCCTCCCTGATGGTAGAGGGGCAGAACATCACCTCTTGTCCTGTTCAGACTGTTCTCCTCTCCCCAGGTTTGCCATTGCTTTTTCCTTAGCCTCAGATACACTTTCTCAAAGTGATGGGCAGGGCACGAAAGTTGCATGAGGGTCAGATGTATTCTTCAAGGAAAGAAGGGTCTGCTATAGATGGAACTAAGTATAGGGAAGACACAAACAGCTGCTCTCAGAGAACCCCAGTGCTCTCATTTAGTAACCATGCAGCAATTCTCCTGCCTGAGCGGGGTCATTTCAAGCATGTCCTAATGCAGGGAATCGTCCAGTATGCAACACAAGCCCCTCAGGTTCACCAAACTTAACCATTGCTTGGCCTAAGGATCCTCATGGGATCGAGCCCATGAGATTTAGACAGTTTCTAGACAATCAGGTAAAATCATGGAATATTTGTACACCCATTTGTCAGAGGGGCCACAAATGTGTCCAAGGGAGAAAAACTTGCCACTTGCAATGCAATTCCTATTACTTGTATTTCCCTAGATATCCAGAAGATATGCAGACAGCTCCTTTCATGTATTATAATGATTAATCAGCTATTAATGATTTGAAATGCTATCACTGCAGTTTTGCCTTTTAGAGATCCCCATGACCTTTGAAGAGCTCTGTGTACTAGTTAGCTGGTTTTGTTCCTGTAGCAACAACTACTAGTGCTTCCAGTCAGTTCACATTCCTGTAAAACCACCCTTCTCTTGTCCCCAAATATTTTGGAAGTTACTCGTTAAGCTAACAAACCTCAAAAGCACCATAAAGCACATAGAGCAAGTCAGTAATTGCACAGCACTGGGCACAAGGTCGGTTTGCAATAAGACTCCTTTTGTTTGTAAAAACCCAATGAGAAGAGAAGTGGGAGGTGAACTGAGGTAGGAACACTGTAGACCTGCCAGTTCTCTCTTCTGGGCAGAGGCTTGCTGTCCTGCCTGTCCTCCTGCTCCTTGGGGAGCCACCTGTCCCTGTCTGAACACCAGGCAGCCTGGGCAGGGTGATGGTGCCACACACAGACGTGGGGCCAATGCTCAGCACTGCAGCTGGGAAATTCAGGAGAACCAAGCTCTTTGTTAGGGTGGAAACCCACAAACCTTGCACGGCTCCTCCACATGCTTGCTTCTCCAACTCAAAGCTGCTCAAAAATGTCCAACTGTGGCCAAAGTCAGCAGCTGTGGACAATTTCAGTCAAACATTTCAGTCAAATAAGCAAAATGCTTACCTACTGTCAATGCCAAGTTTGCTCCGTCAGGTTAAATGCCCAACATATACCACACAGTACTCAATAAACTGTGCTAAGGGCAGGGGATAGCAGTCCCTGTCTTTCCTAACAGTCATCTTGGAAAATCTCAAACCAAGGGAGCCTTAGCAGACCTGTTACTGCTGCTGCTGCACGAGGCTCTCTGACCCAACAGGCAAAAGTAGCACATACCAGGCAGCTTCCAGGCCCAGGAACTGGTGGGAGAAAGCACAGAGATGATGGAACTCAAGGAGTTTGAGTTTCCTATCTCCAACACAAATAAAGATACAATATAATAATCTCAAAAGCAGCAAAATCATGCTCAACAAACTGGCGAGCCACCAATTCAAGGTGGTGGGACTCCTGTTCACGATAACAGCAGTGCAATTGCAAGCCAAATATACTAAAATATGCAGAACGCCAGGTAGTTATAAATAGATTGGTTTCCTAGGTCGTGATTTCCAGATGAAATAATGTTTTCTTTTAGGCAAAACAGCTCAGTCTTAAAAAAGGCCAGGAAACTATTTTAAAACAAATTTCCATGCCAAAACTTGGCTTTGACATATGGAGAATGATTGGAGACAAAGCCCATTTCAAACACAAACCTCTCATTTCCAATGGACAAAGCCAGTAACAAGCACACAGTTGTGTAAGGGACTTACAAAACCAAAACACATTGAAACCTGCATATTTTGTAGCTGATTCTGAGAAATCAACCATGTCAGCTGTTGGATAACAATCGCCAGAAGAAAACATCTCAAATTAAGTGAGATACTATCTCTCTACAGACACATATCAAAATTAACAGGGAGCACCGAGAAACAATCATGGAAGACATTTCATAAGCACCTGGCACACTATCATTTTTCCCCAGGCACAGAGCAAGCACATATATTACAGAATTCGAGCCCGCCCTGCGTTTCCTATTGAGAAATAACATTCAGCTATGGCAAACCCGCCCCAGCCAACAAGCCAGGAACCTCAGCTCAACTACAGGGGAACACACCACACATCAAGAGGACATCATCCTGTCGCCTGCCTTCACGTACTCTGGCCCTTCCAGCCACTCATGGGTTTTTTGGAGGGGTTTTTTTTGAGGAAGGTACATCTGAACTCTGCCTTGCAGCTTTGTATTATTCATTACATAATTG
Organism: Petroica traversi; assembly: GCA_025920805.1. Taxonomy (NCBI): domain Eukaryota; kingdom Metazoa; phylum Chordata; class Aves; order Passeriformes; family Petroicidae; genus Petroica; species Petroica traversi. The sequence continues at coordinate 6,830,058 of JAHLSL010000044.1, forward strand.
CTATGTTTTATTAGAAATATGATCTATTATAACCTTGAATACTGTAACTTAAATGACATTGAAAATTAGATTATTCTGATTATTAGAGAAGTGAGAAAGGTACTAAACATTTGTAAGGCTGATAATCAATCAGGGTATCCATGTGAGTGCAATAAAAATCAATCAGGAGCTAGTGCGTTTAAATCTAATTTTTTAAGCATGACATTTTCTTCTGAGTTTCTTTTTTAAATGTCACCCTCTTCTACAACAGTGATTGATTCTATCCCCAGGGATAGTTAACTCCAACTGTTTTATTCATTGCGCTGAGCTCTTGTATCCACAATCTTTTCTAAATATCAAATTAATGACAACAATAATATTTTCATCAAAATGTGAAATTCAGAAATAGGCATTCATGGAATCAAAACAGCAAGAAGCGTGGCAGTACATTTAAACTGCTTCAAATACCAGGGACCTTTCAACTAGCAAGCAGTGTACTTTATTTAACACAGAAAATGGTGGAATGTTGTGTCCCTCCCGTTCTCTTTTTCTACCCATAAATGTGAAGGCCAAGGATTTGCTTGTTTAAAACATAATTCATTTAGAATTGTTTCAGTCGTGAACAATGAATCACTGGCTATAGGGAGTCTGTGAGTAATTACCTATGCCTTCAAAATAACCTTATTAGGCTATTGTAAGTATAGGGGAGACCTTTGATTCCTATAGCCTAAGGGCCTCTATTTTTCCATTCATGCACAGGGGATTTATATGGCTATATCCTGACGAAAGCAACACATCTCCCATTTATGTGTGAGGATAACTGCGGGGTTAATATATCAAGAGCTGAGTTATAAGAACAGGTTTCATTAAATGAATGAATGATACAAATGGATGGTGTACAGCTTTATTTAACTGGCCCGAAACTTCACTTGAGGTTTCAAGGATTCTCATCAGCCTGAACAATTTTATTTTTGACATGAAATTTGGCAGCTGCTATTGTCACATCCCTGAAATATTAGTAAGTGGAATGAGCAAAAAAATAGGAATTTCTAGTCCTTCGAAAAAAGCACAAACAATACCATCTGAAATCAGATATAGGACCAAAACTGAAAAGCCAGTGCACAACAACAGGCTGAGAAAAATACCCCTTGAAACTAGCTGAAAGGTATGCCTTTGGCATGCTATAATTATTTATTTTAAATTATTATTTATATTATTTCACTGTCTTTAAAAAAAAATTGGGGCTTTTTTGTTGTTTTTTTGTTTTTTAAATTATTTTAAGACATCCAGAAGAAAAACCAGTAGCTATCATACTTGGGATACCTAGAACAGTCAATCCAAGACCCAAAACCACTGCGGAAAGAAAGCAAATGGTTCTACAGGCACATTTGCTTTGAATGTTGCAGAAGAACAGGACCAAAAAACCCCAAAACAAACAAACAAAATAACTTTATATTTACTATAGTATTTTGGGATTGGTTCAAGTTCTGCCGAACATGCCAAACAGAGTAACAACTGGCCAACGAATAAGTTAGGACTCCTGAAATACAAATGGAGCCCCCTACACACTCCCCAAACAGGTCCTAATAACAAATGAGAAATGAAGAAGTTGCAAAAACAGAAAGACAGTAAACAAATGGAAAAAAACCCAAAAAAACAACCCAGAAGAAAATGTGTTTTGCAGCATGCGGGTGTGGGCAGGTATAGGATGAGAGGATGAGGAGCAGCTGAGTCAGAGGCAGGACAGACAGGGCACAGCACCTACACCAGGGGCTGAACTGGAAGCAGACTTCTTGGTCTCCCTCACCATCTCCCTATATACTGAAATCAAAGTAGCTGAAGAGATGGGATTATACATTAAATGATGAACTGTTTAAATAGCATTTGCCCTGTGATTTCCATTTTCAAAGTGCTTTAATATCATCAACTAATTGCCAGTGTGAAATAGGATAATCCACATGCTCTAAGCAGCTGATGCTTAAAGAGCTATTGAAGGTTGTTAGCATTAACAATTGCAGGCAGAATAAATCACTAATATTTCCCATGAAGACCCACCAACATATCTGCAATGGAAATAGCCTAGCCATGCTCACTGACTCAGACAAAATTTACTCACTGGTATGTTTCCATCTCTATTTCACATAGGTATCACCTCAAGTTACTTAATATACCCAGAAATTCCCATATGTGAAATGGAGTATCTCCACATGCAGGTCTTGCAATGTCCCTGTGCACATCTTGTGCAGCTGTTAATTAAACTACACATGTGTCATTCCCCCCTCACTCTGGTCATGCCCCATCTCTCTCAGTATCCTGCATGAAATCTTACTCACAACTTCTGCACTTCCTTACTCTCAACATAAAACCTACTATTTTTATTAAGATCCACCAAGATCTACCACTTGCAACAGGTTTGCAATTAATTGCATCGCCCGGTGGGTATTGCCAGCTTTTCCCTTCCCTGCACAGTGCAGGAATGTGAAGGAGCTTTGGGAATCAATTACTCCATCTGGGAAGGTTTCCTAAATTTTCAGAGCTTCTGCAGGTAACTCACTGTGAAGTGTGAGCCTGTGGCAGAAACCCCGTGAAACTAAAACCCTCAGGAAAGCAAAGTGCTATGCTTCTTCTCTACTGTTTTGGCTGCCAAGATCCCAGTGGATTTACTCGTAACTTCTGTGGCAGCCTAGATAAAATTCTGCATGCAGCTGGTTAAACCAAAATACTCTGGGGAAATGGAGGACAGCTTTTCTGGAATTGCAGTGTCTTAGCACATTAGCTAAAAATACACAAGACCACAAATACAAAGTGATTATTCTTTCTCTTCCTTACAGCTGAAGTGACCAAATGTAAACGTAGCAGTTGAAAAAACTCTTCTAAATAATCAGCCTGAAAATGGATTTCTGTTACGCTATAGTGCATTTCTTTTACCATAAGCTGGGTGAAGAAAAAAATCCCTAAATTTCAAACTCTGAACTTTCAGTCAGAAATCACCGAGAGGCCATTAAATCTGTCTCATCTGATTTCAGCTGTTGAGGTGCCCTTTCAAGCTTCCTTCTCAAAGCAACTGCCCTTTTGAGCTAAAATCTTGAAGCCTGGTACACTAACTCTTTATGGATAACCGATTACGAGTAAAAATATCCTGAATCTGACCTTTCTCTCCAGGGTCATCAAAAGGTAAATCAGTCTACTTATCTACAGATATTACATTAATTTCTCTTAGGAGACAGTCATGGTAGTATGATGCCTCGCAACTGGGCGATGCTGGGGTTATCCAAAGTCCTCATTTCAATTTCCTGGGCATTATCCAGGACCACTCATGAAAAAGGAAGTGCATGGCTGCAAGCAAAGACCAGACACTGCACATTATCCTTGCCCACTGCCTGCCTGTAGCACTTGACACTTAAACCTACTGCCGCTATTTTATTTCTTACCCTAACACACATCGAGGAAAAGAACACGACTTGCTTTTTACTTAACTGGTAAGCTACCTACCATGACAAATTACAACCTTTTTCCTGACAACGCCATTAACAGACTCCTTCCACAAATAACTTTCCATAATAAGCACATTTATTCAATGTAATGAATGAGTCCGAGCTGCAGGACAAATTCTGATCATGCATGATAAAACTGACTTCAAGGGACAGCAAATAGAAAGGCTACAAAAAAAATAAGAGGTGAGCTGGAAGACCCCTTCCCTTTGCTTGCAAACGGACACTCAGGACCCAGGGTAATGGCTCCAGAGAAGGAAGAGCAGAAGTTCAGGAGCAATACCAAGACAGTGTGTCACTGCATTTCTCCCTTTTATTATGGGTGGTTTCATGCAGTGAACACAGTCGGCCTTTCCCCAAACAAGGTCCACTCCTACATTATTTACCAGAATTAAAAATAACAGCCCAAACTTATCCCCACTGCTGTTTTTGTCTGGCAGTGGTGCTACTCCACCGATCGCAGCAGAGTCCTATTAGTGTAAAACTACAGTAGCGTAGTGGGAGATCAGGTCTAATATCTGTATCTGCAGATGGATAACACCGCATTCATACCTACGTTTCATTTCTTTGTTTTGCCCCCAAGGCTGAATTTCACATTTGTACCTCCTGGTGGCTTGTGCAATTGTGTAAAGGTGCATCTAGCGAGAGAGCTGCCAACTGACAACACGTCTGAAGAGGCTTTGCGTGCGCGGGTGCTTCATCAGGCGCAGGGAACTCATCGCCTCCCGCAACCGTAAATTGAGCTCATGAAGGCGCAGGAACAGTTGTTCCCGGCGTGTTTTAAGGAAGGGAGCTGCAGTCTCGAATCGCAGTGCTTGCCTGCGTTACAGCCTCGGCAGCTTGCAGCCCTGGCCTCCCACTAGGCCAGGAACAATAAAAGCAAAGAAATAGCTCAGAATCTATTTACCTATTCCTCCGAAAACACGCCATTAGGAACTTACACACATTCCTTCCTAAATGCAAAAGCTTGTTCATACTCCTACTACTAAAACAAAATAAAATAGAATTGCAGTTGGGAGGTTATTTCCATCTCTTAAGGTGCCAGGATTGGCATCCGAAGTGGAGAGCAGGGGGGACAGAGTGTGCACCCCACAATTACACTCAGACTCCCTGCTCAGGCTTATCCTCCTGACTGGCTGAAGCAGAAGGAGAAGGGAAAAACAGGATCATTTAGCCAGGTGGACTAGAAGCACTGCTAGATCAGCCAGAAAAAATTGCCTGTTTAAGCCTCACACCGATGCACAGTCCAACACAGCTGGTGGGCACACATCTGCACTGGCCAGGGGGCTTGAATGGCAGGTGGGTTTGATTTTTTTAAAGAACAGTGTGTGTTGTTAAAGCTGTTTTGCCATAATACTACAAAAAAAAAGCTTCATCAAACGGGAAAATAACATGCCCAAACAATACTGTTGCATCTCACTGCATTTTATATGTTGTTTGCATCCTTTCCCGTTACAAAAGCTGAGCAGTTGGAATAAACAATCTGCAGATTTGTTGTTGGGGTGGGGCATTTTTTTTTAATATTACATAGTCCTGTTTTCACCAACTGTAAACTAAGGAAAAAGCAAGGAGTGAGGTCAGGGGACTTTTTCTTTCCATCTCAGAATTTCAGGAAAGCCACACCGAGCCAGCCAGCAGGCTCCGGGAAAGCCCTGCTGAAGCTGGCTGCTGCCACAGGTAAACAAGTTTATTCATTTTTGGCTTTAGTGTCTCACTGCCCACCCCAAAGTGCTACACCCACCAGCTGAGGCACTTAAGAGGCCTTTGCCTCCCAGGCTTTTCTTCAGATCCCTTTCTGCCTGTGCATGGCATAACTCAGCTCCAAGCTCCAGCTAGGCTTAACAAGCAGCAGCTGAAGCCCCAGCTCACTTCTGGGATCTCTGTGCCTGGGACAGCAGCAGGCTTTAATGTGACTCTTCAAAGCTAAAGGTGCCTGGGAGACAAAGGCTCTTGGTTATGCCTTTAATAAATACTGCTCCATCCATAATTCACATGCAGAAATACTGCTTCTCATCTATTAATGCAAGCTCTCCGGACATCTGTACTCCTGCTTTATGCAGAGGCAAAAGCACGGCATTACGGGGTCGAATTCCCTTAACACACCTGCAGCAACCTCAGCTGTTTCAGCACTCACGTTATGACATGAATCACTCCACAAGCCTGCACCTAATTATCGTACTGTCTATTTTGATATATTTTCTCCTTTATGTACAATGCCAAAGAAGTTCCTTAAAATACATTCCAAATATTCTTTCACTTAAAAAAACAAAAAACAAACAAACAAAAAAACCCCAACAAACAACAGGTTTCTTGTCTGGGACTAAAGTTCTGAAATAGCAGGAGTAAGTGGACCAGATTATTTTAAAAAGAAGGCATGTTAGAAACTACAGGACTGGCTTAAAGAGCTTAATTCTGTCAGGCAGGGTCAAGCAGAATCAAATCCTGATTTCTCCATAAGATCTTTTAAATATCCCCAGTAAAGCCAGCACATAACCTTTCCACATTAAGTGCTTTCACAGCACACCAGACCAGCCTGATGTAGTGATCACACAAGAAGCAAAGCAGACAGACACTTGTTTCCAGGAAATAGAAAGATACTAAGAAAAGCAGCCTTTTTATTTTTTATTTGAAATCAAAGTGATTACTGAGGGCTCTGCAACTTCTAGGGCAAGATTTAGTGCACACGAGAGAGTTCATTTTGAGAAGGGAAACAGGCAGCAGGTCAATACAGAGTTAACTCAATAAAATAATAATTTCTACTTGGATAAACTGACCTAGTTTTCCCAGACTTCTCCATGAAAACAAAGGATGCAACTTGGACATGAGATGACGTCTGAAAGGGAAGCCAAGGGCTGGGCAAGGAGACTGAATCAACACACAGCTGGTCCTTAACTAAATGAGGGTGATAGTCCCCAGTTGGCAGTAGAAGTGACTACCCAGCAGGGATCATCTGGCATTACAGGTGGCTGCTACCCCCCCTTTCATCTCATTAATGCTGATGACAAATCTTTCATATCAATCACCAGTGAGGGATAGGGTCCTGAACCCACTGTACACAGACTGGGTGCCTGCTTCCAGCTAGGATGGTCCTCTCCAAGACTGTGACAAGTGCAAGATGAAATATGCACATACAGAAGGGTTTCTATGAGGTCCTGAGGATATTGTTCTAGGGCTACACGCCCCATGTGAAGCATGGGATAAAAGCTCAGGACTTCTGAAAGCAGAGGTTAATTCAGCTCCTAAAAGAGCTGATGAACATCCAGCTGCCCAGCCAGCTGCAGGACTGCCCCAGAGCACCAGGCTGCATGGCAGACACAGCCCAGCCAAGTCCCCCAGGGCCTGGGATGCACAACATGGAGGACAGGAACAGACAAGGCTCCTTCCTGCCCCCCTTTGTAACTCATCCGAGATTTTGCAAATCTGAACACAACAGACAACTCTTCATTTTGGGATTCGACCCAATGTTATTTTCAGCAAAGCTTTGTTGTGCTGGAACACCTCCAACCAGCTAAAGTTAAACAATTTGCCCAGAGAAAATGTTCAATGAAGGGGAAACATAAAAGTATGCACAGAAAGAGGCCTGAGTTCTCTTCTTTTCTAATCCATCACACAGCATTAGGGATTAAATACTCATTAAAAATATATATAATAAACTGTTAAGACAGGGTATCTAGTGATTCCTCTTAATTGCCTCATTTTTCCCACACCCTGGTTTCTAGGGAATATTTTAAGATATTTCTCCTCTAGTGCAAGACCCCTTTACCAGAGGGTTACCTCCCCATCTCACTCCCCCAGACAAGAAAGAAGACCCCAAACCTCATGGGTTTATTCTGCATACCCTATGAGAGGCAGCTGAACATGCAGTTTATGTATGTTCACACCCTTTAATGCCTAAATTCTAGTAGGAAGAATGTTCCTAATAAACATGTGAAATAGCTGTAGCTGACTTAGAAAACAACGGTAAAAGTTGCCAAGAAAAGGCTTTGACTCTCTTTTGAGGACAAACAGGATTTAAGCCTTCTTCAGAATTAAAGGAATAAAATATTTATACTTATTTCCTCTGGTCTTGTTTACTTTTCCCTGTGTTATGAGTGAGGTTTGAACATAATAGGGCTTCTTTTTCTTAGTAACAAATACCCTCTTGCTTTTATTTGTTAGGTTTTTTAATTATTATTTTCATTCCTTTTCCATTTAAAATTATTTTCTGGATGTTCTGATTTAATAGCTGTGTTCTCCTGAAGAGGCATGCACTGAGCTTCTCTTCCAAATTACTGAAAGGGCAAATCAAAGAACTTTCTTGTAAAAAAAGAACTGTCAAAAGGCCCTTATAAGCTAACAGCCACTTGTTCCAGGGATCTGGATGACGAGGGTTTGATCCTGGAGCTACTCAATGGGATAACCAGATGGTGCAGCACAGTACAGTGTGGACTACAAGACCAAAGACACACTGAGCTCTGGACCTCTTCACCAATCTTCACAAGACCCCTAACTGGAAACAGAAGAGCTCCCTGCCAAACAGAAGCAGATCGGTATTGCCAGAGAGCAACTCAAGCTCCCCTAAACCTAATGTTTAAGCTTCCAGCATCAACAATTCTCCTGTAGCAGAAAAAAAAGCTCCTTGATGAAATTTCAGATGTGACACTTTTTTGAGCGGCTTTCCCTGGTTGTGTCTCCACTAGAATCAAAACATACCATGTCACAGGTCACCTAGAAGAAGTGCTATGGCAAGAAAAACACGGCAAGGATAGTCCTTGCATTGAGCACAGCTATAGTGCAGTGAGGGATGCTGAACATGTGAGGTGCAGCAGTTCACCACATAAGGATACTCACTGGTGATTTGTCCTCCTGGGCTGATGCCTCCTCTGCTGGTGTCTCCAGCTTACAAAATGGCTAAGACCTGACCAATGCCACTATCAGCCTTCTTGAAATATAGGAAAAACTGTCATGTATTAGCCAATATGTTATACCTAATTTTTAAAACTATAAAAAGTAGATCTCAGTCTTTGCCACTGGAACAGTCTCTAGAAGTACACAGTATATAAAATTATTGCACTTTATAAGACTATATGTAACTTGTGGATTCCTTGAAATGTAAAACTCCCCATAAACTCCAGGACTTCCTGGAAATGTCAATTTTTTTTCTGCCTCTCTTACACTGTATTACTATTTCCATGTTACAAATTGTAACCAGCTAGTTGGGAGTTAAAAACAACAGAGATGGGAAGAAGCAAAGGATTTGCAGCAGCATCCATTGCACCAGGGCTGAGTGACAGCAGAAAACCTGTTAATGATGGAAACAGGAGGAGACAGAGAAGGTGAAAAGAGTGTCCCTGGATCGACCAGTGTGTCAAGGAATGATGTCCTCTCCTGCTCCTTCAACCATGCAGTGATGTCTTCACCAAAACCACTTGCCAAGAGAATAGAGCCTAGCTCTCTGCCAGGGATGTGGCACCCCTCAGCCATCTGGCAAACTGTGCATGTGCCCGCTGCTGAAGGAGAGAGGTGATCTACAGCATTACTAAAATGTTTTCCTTTATCACCCAGTATCATTCAGTTTAATATCTCTGTGATGTTTTAATCCATCCTGACTGCTAAGTTTTCCTATTTAATTTAAGGCTTTTTTTCCCCCCAAGCCCTGAAATTTTTACTGTAAAGAGTTTCCCAGGTTCACATACATCAAGTTCTGCCTCCAACAAAATACTGACAGTGGAGCACCAACCTCATTAACATGGGGAAGAAAAAGGGAAAGTGCAAAATGCACAACACTATCTGCTAGTAATCCTTCTTCCCCAAGTTTAAAGACAGCAAACATTTTAAAATATAATGCACTGAAAATGATACAAATGTAATACGCTTTGTTAGTCTGTTATTTTCAATGGTTTGTGAAGTGCTCCCTCAGAGGATTGGACTTAAATCATTCATTAACTTGAAGCTGATTGCTTTGTCCTGCGAAGGGAGAAGAACATGGATTTCTCAGATGTAACCCAATTTCCTAACAGAAACAAAAACAACCTGATGAAATTCAGTTACCAAAACAATCTATCATACCCTAAGCAAAAGTGTAAATAAATTAACTTACAAAATGAGCTCCTTCACCAAAGTCTAACTTTATGGAGAGTTTTAAAATTAACATTTCACTTGCTTCAAAGTTTGAAAAAGGAAAGAAAGAAAGAAAGAAAAGTAGGTCAGCATGTTTCCCCAGCATGTCTTTCTGACTCCATTAAAACTGTCTGTCAGATGACTAACCATGCCTGTAATCCCACTAAAAGCATGTTTGCTTTCTGTTGCACTTTTTGCCAGGGGAAAGGAAGAATTCCACTTAGCTTTAACTCTGAAATTCAGGTAAATGTCTCCAAAGTCAGACAATTTCCTCACATTTACTTACCAAATCTGTTTATATCAACAACAAGCAACTGGTTATGGATGCATGGCAGTGAAAAACGATCCCACAGCTCATTAAATGTCGATCAGCCACAGGCACCGCCTGTAGGGCTTTAAGCTACAACTTGTAGAAGTCAGGTTTCAGAGCTGTTGTCTGACTGACAGACTTTTCACGAGACCTAGATTTAAACATTTAAGAGCTTTCAGAAACAGGCAAGCATGCAAAAAAGTAATGGAGCAAAATAAGATGACGCAAAACCATTTCTGTTCATTTTGGGCTAGAGGACATTAAAAATTCTAACGCCTTATGATCTTTCTTTTTCCTTTTATAGAATTGGCAGCTGAGTGTTACTTAGGTTTGGATAGAAAGGGTGTTATTTCTACTCCTTGTACACCGTCTACTTAAAAAAATCCTTTACACTTTCCACATGAGCGCTGAAGAACTGGAGATTAACTGTTCCGATGTATTTTAAAATGAGCATGTGATACAAAGTCAAACTAAAAACAAATCAAGGCTATTTTTAGAGCACAGTCCTAGGGCCAGCATCCCAGCAGGAGGAGCTGCAACGTGTCAGCCGGCTTATCGCCGGCACGGCAATGGAAAACTCCCTCTGCTCTAACAATCCATCCAGCGGATGAAAGCAAGCCGTGAGAGCCTGACAGCAGCAGAGGGAAATCCACAGCCTCATCTACTTATGGAGAGATCTTCCTAAAGCGTCTTTGAGCGCTTACTGGTTCCCGAGTGCCTGCTTTCCATCTTCCACACCATCAGCACGGGAGCTGCTCTCTGCAGAGAGGCCAGCGGCAGCTTTGCTTCTTTGCCTTTTGCAGAGGCACCTACCCTGTGCAAGACCATCTCCAGTAAAGTGATCACCAGGAAAATGAAAGTTTGCAGATATAAACCAGCAGGAAGACACACACATTCTCACATATGTTTCTTCTGAGGGGAAGGGCCAAATAAGCCTCTCGTTTGACAGAGAGTCCTTCAGGAACATTCGGGTTGCTGCAGTTACGGCTTCCCAGAACTCTTGGGAACAATTTACTGCATTTCTCATGAACCTTGGCTACTGTAGATAACATTTTCAGGTTGGCCTGACAACCAAATAAGCCATGTTTAGCTTCAAGGCCCAGAACTCTGGTAATTTGCTCATTCCCAGACTGATATTTATCTCATTGACATTTCTCCATCCTTTCGATTCAACATCCCAAAATAAAATTAAAAAAAAAAAAAGGAGCATTCGAAAGGAGAAAAAAGATACCCGAGAAATCACAAGGGCCAGCATAGAAAGCACAGGCCACATGGCACAATGGCAATTAGAAAGAGAGATGCAAAGATGCCCCGCGTCCCCAAACAAGGAAACGATCCGAATGAGGAATACGAAGCAGTGAACTGAGTGCATAAAGGAAGAATGAAAGCTCTGAAACAAAGCTTTTGAGGTCATGGGATTGGGGTCTCAGCAGTTATGTCCGCATGACAAAGCAAATGTGGCCTCAGCATCATTCTTAGGAGTGCAGGGACTGGGTAGGGACTGGCTACCTCCAGATTTCCCATCTGCTCTTACGGCAGCATTGCCCCACACAGGACAAGGAAGAAAGGATAATCCAGGGTTTTTCTTGCCATGAAAGCAGCTGGAATACTAAACTCAAGAAGAGACAAATGTGACCTGCAACGGCAACACAAATGCATAGAGCTAGTGTCTTTACAGGGACAGTTTGGAATAATCCTATAAACCAAAGCGAGGGATGAAAAAACCCAGAAAAAAGCTAGGGGAAAAGCAAGCTCTATGTTAAGAAGTGATTTTGTAAGAGATATCTGCCCAAAATGCCTTTTGCTGGGAATATGACAGAAGAAAGCATATGATGATCCCTAAAACACCCCAAAGGCGTAAAATGAAAAATATGAAAAGTTAGACCTGTGTCAATGCCAATTGTTCTCAAGGAAGAGCTCAATCTCCAGAGAAGGATCTCCACAGAAAGTGGTAGCTGGCAGGACTACCACAGGAACCTGAGCTGGAAGCACCAACAGACACACCATGGGCTCCCTTAAAATCAGGATGGGTTCAGCAAAGTCTGAGGATTTTGCTAGAGCATTGTACAGTATCAAGCACTTCTCTGGAGTATGCTGCAGGTCTAAGCAGAAATTAGACTGTGTGTGCATTACACTTTTCCCTGGCTCTAGTTATCTCAAGTTTCACCTGCAGTGAAAGAAAAGTTACTTGTACAAGGACTCTGTGTCATTCAGCTGAATATCTTCCACAGGACAAGACCGAGAGCCATTCTGAAAGTCCCTTCCTAAAGCACATCTCTTTTAGAGGATGGTCAGGTACTGCAGTACAAATGATTAACATAATAACTTTAGAAGTGTCACAAATTTAATAAAACACCTTGTTAAGCAAAAACATAAGAAAGGCATACATTTACAGTCGTTGAGAACGAGGATTGATGGATGCAGACGAAGGCTGCAGAGAGCACACGAACCCTGGTAACTTCTGCCAGGATCTGTGTTGTCATAGAGACAGCAGAGAGCATTGAAAAGTTCACCACGGTAGCTATACCTTAGTGAATAAGTCTTAATGTAACTTCCAGCTGAGGACATGTAATCAATCTCTGTATGAGCTTATTGAAGGAATTCCCTTTATGCTTACTCGATCCTCAAGAGCCTAAAATGAGGGAAAATATTTTAAAATATATATTTTACTACTTTTAAAGACAAGCCAAGCACTTCTTTTGGATTAGTAGAGTAGAGATGGTAGTGTCAGGAAGAGAACTGTTTCTTTTGAAAAAGAAATTATGTAAAACATTAAAAACTTGTTTAAGTTATTCAATTTAAAAAACCCCAAAACACTAGCACCAATCAAAAGAAAAAGTAGGGAAAGAGTAATTGTAGAGCAGCCTGGGAAGTTTGGCCACATGCAACAGCTTCTCCCCCTTTCCCCAAACACTTTTCCTGCAAAGGTGGTTGCGGCCCTGGCATCTCACTGCTCCTCTTCTCCCATTGAGTTCAATCACCTCATCCTCTTTTACACCACAAAACACAGGACATTCCCTGTTCTCTTTTCCCTCTCCATGCCTTTCTCCTGGCATCTCCCTCTCCAGTGGCATTTGACCCCTGGTTTACCTTCCGCAGGGCAGCAGCACCCCGTGACCTTTCTCGGGTCCCTGCTCCGGGCTCTGTCCCACCACTTGGGAGGTATGGGACACTGCAACCCACAACAAGCAGCACAGAAACAGTGCCAGGGGTTGTTTATTGGCCGAGGTCTTCATTTCTTAGCTTACACAATTATGGAGTTTCTATGCAAGGAAAGGGGGGGAAAATATTCGCAGCACTAGCGTGTTTAAAGTTACGGCTATTTGCATAATGCCTGAAAGGCAAGGAATAGAAGAAAAAGAAAATATTAGAATGCTATTCTTACTTTTCCCTAACATTTTAGGATACAAAGATCAGACTAATTACCAGACAGTCTTGAACTGAGCAGGGTTCACTAATCACACTCTGCTTGAGGAATTAGGAGAGAATTTACTTAGCCGCATCATGAAAGGTGCCAATAAATTGTTCAGCTGGAGAGTTAACATAATAAAAAATATCATTTTTTATGTTATTTTCTTTAGCAGTTTATTAATTGCTGCCTGAAATACTTTTCTGAAACACAACGAGCTGCAAATGAATTCATGGGCTATTAATCTGCTGTACATGGCACTGGAGGGAAAGCTCATTAGGTGAGTTGATGCAATTACTGCTATTACATAACCATCTTCACAGAACATAGAGTAAATTATGGATAATAACATTCAATCTAAGTTGCTCTTTTAAACATTAAAGCTGGCAAGTGAAAGCTATGCAAAATCAGGGGTAAAGGCTAAAACACAGAAGAGGCAGACTCCAAAAGGAGAAAGGAAAAGCAGATCTGCTTCTTTGAAGACAAAACAACAATGTGAAAAGCAAGAGATGTTTGTTTAACCATGGGAAACAATGCACAACAAGTAGAACCCAGTTCTCTACAAGAGAATTTTAATTGTATGTAGATCATTTTCAGCCACCCAGCATAACAAAGTGTGCATTATCTCTGGCAGAGCACAGGCTGACACTAGAGCACTGTGGGTTTTGTTGCAGGACGACCCTTCCCCATTAGCTTTGCTCTCATCTTAAAAGAATCTCCCCATCAGTGATATTGAGAGTTTGGCATTAACTTTTAAAAGTTCCCAATCTGTCAGCCTGAAAAAATAAATACAAGCTTTCCTATCAAATCGGCAACTGAAAAATATCTCCAAAACAATCCATCTTTAAAAAACAATAGGTTTAAAAAATATGTGATCTCTATGGCTTGGGCATAGCTTCCCCACTATATTCTATATTTTCCAATTCTTAATTTAATTGGTATTTTCACAGTTTACATATTTCTATTTTCAAAGCAGTTACAATGCAAGGTCTCCCAGCCCCTGTGAAAAGACATAATTTTCACCTCTCAAGATGGGAAAGACAATAATCAGCTTGTAGGGTTTAGAGAGAGGAATTAGTCCCAGAACAGAATTCAGGGGGTTGTGATTTCCACTCTGATATTTAGCTCCTGCCTCTCGAGAAAGCAAGTTAACAGGCAAGGCAACTACTCTGGAATTTTTGAAAAAGCCCCCAGCCACTATGTGGTATTTAGGCATCCAGTTAAAAATCTAGCCCGTAGCAAAGCAGAAACAATTCCTAAATCCTGTGCTTCCTGCTGGCTATAAAGAATAAACTAACCCCAGTTCAGTTCTGACTAACATCTAAATGAAAATTGCATGCATTCTAATTAATTCACTTAAAAATGACATCAGTGAAATCTGCATGAACTTCTCAAATGCAACTATGCCCTCCACTTAGCCACTCACTGCGGATGGAATCATGCTTCATTAAGGAGTCTGAAAAAAATTAAAGAGAAATAAAAAATACAAACATGACAGTTCCTCAAGTTGATGTTTCCTGCTTGCCAATTTCAACCAGAAAGAAAATAAGTAAATCCATTCATTCTATTGTTCAGTAGCAGAATGTAATCATATGTTCCAAGAAGCATGAACATTTCAATATTATAAGACTCAAATCTGTGACAAAGAGTAACAGACATTTCTGAGCAAGTTAAAAAAAAACTCCCAACAAATACAGAGCACAGAAACCAGATTCTCTCCTCTTCATGATAATTTCCCTGCATTCCCTCCCTTCCTCCTTCCCTCCCTCCAGAGAGGTTAATTGTAAGCAGATTTACAAATCTGAACATTGCTTCAGTGCACTGAAGTAATCTGGAACAATTCTGTGTCTTTATAAACATAATTTTGCTCTGTTAGAGCTCACTGCAGACAAGGTTTATGCCAGTATAAAGAGGGCTTCTCTGCATCACACCCTAGTACATGGACTGGGTTGTGTCTGAGGGGACCCCAAAGATCATCAAACGCAGCGACAGTCCCAGAAGCCTGCACAGTTAATGAAAAAGGATGAAAATTGAAGAGCTGCTGGGCTAAGCTGGACAGAAGGGAGCTCTATTTTCTTCCCCCTCATACCCTACAAAAAAAATCCAGTTTAGCTTCTCTCTATGAGCAAGCTTCACTTTAGAGAGTGCCTGTTGCAGCATCCTGCTAGAAAGAGCCCATTCTTGTTCCAGAGCTCTGCCCAGCTCCCTGCACACTCCCTTGCTGAAGGAGGCAGTGCCATACGTGTAACCCTTCCTGAGCACCACGGGCCAGCAGCCAGGCATCAGTGAGCTGCTTGCTGACACCTGGGGTCACGCCGAGGATGGGGCTTCAGCAGCAGCGTGGAGATCACGTCATGGAAGGGCAAAGGTTAGTTTCCTAAGGCTCTCCATCACATAATGAGCCTCTGTCAGCCTTAGCAGCCTTCTCACTTTGGCAGCAGCAAAAAAAGAATCCTGTGTGATCACCGTTTGTCTCTATGTTGTAATTAAAAAAAAAAACAGACTGGGAGGCTACAGAGGACAAAAGTAGTTTGGGGTGGGGTCCAGCACCTCAGCTGCACCTATGCTCCCCTAAGCACCCCTACATGAGCTGAGGTGGGACAGCCATACAGCAATCCCCAAAGCTGATGCGGTACTGGAGGAGGGACTGGCTCCAGGCCCTGAACCAGGAGGGGCAACTCAGGTTTCGGGGACAAAGCTCTGGACTTTCTGAAGGAAGGGTATCTGATTAAAGGCAGCAGGGCTTTATTTCAAGCTGTGTTTTGTCTTGTTGTAGGATGATAAGGCAGCCTTCACTAAGTCTTTTCCCTTCACACTCTTTGTCTTGCCTATCTGGAGCAGGAACTTTTTGCATCAGGGACTACACAATGAAAGAAGGTCCCTACACTAGTGGGATCCAGTTTCAGCGGGTCTTGCAGATATTATCACAAGGTAAATAGCTCCACTCCTGCCCTGGAGGTAGTGTAGTTATTGACCTCTCTTGATCAGATCTGGGGAGTAAAATGGGGTTGAAGATAGCTTTTTTTCCCCCTACATGAACAAAACAACTCATAAAGAAATGCAAATTTGGTGCATTCCTTCATCATCTCACTTCATTCTCTGAAACAAGATAAAAACATCCAAGAAATGCTCAGTATCTCTTCTCTTTCAAACATTATACCCCCATTCTTAAACCCTACTTATCACAGTGGCTAGGCACCCAGTTCCCATCTCTCAGATGTTTGTGAGAAACGCTCATTAAGCTCAAAGGGAGCCTCATATGCAGATACTTTTCCATGGCCTTTAAACGCAGAAAAAATAAACACAGGACTGTAGCTTTTAAGCACAGATTACTGTGTATAGTGAAAATCAGCATCTACTCCTCCTTAGCTCCTGGGAACAGACCTTGGAGTTCCTATTTGCAGGTGCCAGGTACCAGGATTACTTTCCCCATTTGGGACTGGTTTGAGCACTGTAGGCTTGTTTCCCTGTGAGATTTCTCTGATACTTTTTTTCTGTCCTTTGTTCCTGGCTTTCACATTACAAGGTAACAGAACTGTAAGAAGACAGAAAAATAAAATGTGAATAATGCACTGGGGGAAAAAGAAAAACCTCTATCTGGTAAGAAAAAGCCGAATGACAGATGTGCCTTTGTTTACATAAACTTCTAAAGAAACGGAGTTGAAACCAAGAGATATGTATGAAAGAAGGTCAGATAAGAAAATAGTTTCTCAAATCTCTTAAGAGATGAAAAGCTCCTGTTTATGAAGGGATAACACAGAATCACTTCAGACTTAGTTCTTAAACCCAGAAGACAAGACACACTCCATTCAAACTGATGACATTTAAAATAATTTCTCTGTTCCTTTGCAAATGCCTTCTACAGAAATGCAGCCAGAGGACATCCCTCACTTCTCTCCAGGATCCTCTGTTCCCCCTCCAACCTGTTATCCCCCTTCGGTGCCTGTAGAATTTTGAGATAAAGGCAACTGCCAAAGGGCAATTTCACTCAGTTCACCCCAGGAAACAGGCAGAGCAAAACCTTAATTCCTGCTGGCAAAGCTCCAGCTACCCTATGGGAGAAAACAATCTATCACCTAAAAGGCAGTAAGTCTTTATAGTTTATCCAAAGTAACTTTGGTTAACATGTTAGAAATACTGCTGATACTTTCAAAACCTACTCCGATGTGACATTACAGCATTTAATAAGATTACTATTTCACGTCAGCAAGGAAGTCCTTAGGAACTCAAGACCAACAAGCCCTGGGTGAGAAAAGTGCTTTTTCTTCTCTTCCAAACTGCATCATACTGTTTTTATAAAAAAAAACCCAAAAACTTCATGTGCGCAGGTACATATGCAGTGAAATAGCTATCAATAAAATTCTCCTCATTCAATCATACATCTTTGCATTTGGCCTGCCTTCTGCTTTACTCCCATTGAGGTCTCCACTCCAGCAGATCTATACCTAAGTATAGATAAGTGCACTTCAGGCACACAAGAAAACTAGAAAACCCATCACAGATAGTGAAATAATGGAAAAACTAAGACCTCCTCCCTCAGTAGCTTGAAATTTTCCAATAATGAATAACTTCAGATTTCCATGAAAAGAAACTGAAAACACAGCACAATGGTCCTAAGGATGTATCTGGTTCTTTCTCCACTTCTCAACACTCTTTCTCTGAGAGGAAAGTGAGAGAGTGAAATGCGATGCAGTGAGGAGGGACTGTAGGACCTCTTCAGCTCCTGACCAAGTACAGAGAAGGGAACCACTGGGATGTCCCACACAATTCAGGGATGTAAAAAGCTGAAGATGAGAACTGGCTTAAGTCACAG
This sequence comes from Petroica traversi, assembly GCA_025920805.1. Lineage (NCBI taxonomy): Eukaryota > Metazoa > Chordata > Aves > Passeriformes > Petroicidae > Petroica > Petroica traversi. Next base: position 6,848,159 of record JAHLSL010000044.1, read on the forward strand.
TTCAGACATAAATGTCTCATCATTGTCAATTTTTCTTCTCCTGTGGTCTTAACATCTCTTTAAAAATCTCTTATGGGTTAATTAAAGTTAAGAATTGGTGTTGGGCAATTTTCCCTCCTCTCCTATGCACACACTGCAAATTTCTGCAATGTTTATTACTGGAATTGACCTACTGACACCAGGAATATCGCTGATAGAGGTAAAAACCCTCAACAATCGAACAGATCACTACACCAAAGAATTTTTTGCTACTGCAATCAATCCATTCAAAAATGAGAAAGTTTCAGAAGCATTACCCCATAGGATTTGAGAAAGGCTTTTTTAGCTATATTTTCAGACTTGATGGGGATATCAATAAACTGGAAAAGCAGAATATCACATATTCCTACATAAATATTTTAAAGTGTTAAATTAAAGGGTAAACCAGAGATTTTTAGAAAAGAAGAGAGATGAAAATCCTTTGGGGTTTTGGTGCGCTTGTTTAGAGAAGAGCATTTACCAGCTTGTTTCACCTTTCAGAGAGGGTCCAGGCATAAGAACACACAGCTTTTAGGCTATGGAGTTAAAGACTCAGAAGTCTGTAAACACAAGTCTAAAGTTGTGTACCAAATGCATGCTCCTTTCCTCTATATGAATGCAGATACTGGCTTCAACCACATAATTGCATAGTAATTTTTTTCCCTTAGGACTGCCACAGATATGTGGGATACGACAAACAATAAATTGCTTCTGAGACAACTTACATTCTTTGGACATTCCCACTTCAAAGCACTTCTGTAGTCTGCAGTACTGGCAGCGATTTCTGGTAACTTTATTGATAACACAGTTTTTATCTCTGTGACATGTGTAAACCATGTTCTTCTGGATACTCCTGCGGAAAAAGCCCTGGAATCAAGAAAAAAAGAGACCAAGTAAGCTTCTGAGCTTTCCATAAACCTTAGAGAGAGGCATGAATGTTGTTTTAAAATGACAAAACAAATTCAAAGTTATGGCTGGAATATGGCATCTTTAAAGACCCAGTCTTACTATAATTTAGTACTGTTTCTTGCAACATAAGACTCATCTCTTAAATAAAAAACTAATTATCTAATGCAACCTAAGGCCAAAATAAACAAAGCTAGAACTAGTAAGAGCATTCAGGAAATCAAGTCCTAGATTTTACAAAAAAGCTCAAATAAAAATGGTTTGAGCTTTTGAATGTAAGTAATGAGTTGGGTAAACAGCAGCCTTCCAAACAGATCCACTTGGAAGTCAGACACTCATCCAGTAACAGACTCTCTCAGCCTGAAGGTCCCATCTATTTTTGTTACTGCAGAGATTCTTTAGCTCTAAGGCTGCACCTCAAAAGAGAAATAATTTGAAACCCAGGTCTCCTAACTGCTGAAACTCCTACAGCAAATAATGAGGCTTCTGCAGGTGGATGAGTTCCAGTATCAAGTTACTGAGTTGTGAACTTGTAAAAGTTGCCAATTACAGCACTTTTTTCTTACTCAGATACAGATGTGAAAATAATCAAGTAATTACAATGATCTTGAACAGAAATTAAAGAAACCTAGAGGTTTGGTTTGTACTTAAGGAACCCTGTTTGATTGAACTCCTCCTTCAACAAGTAAAAAAGAGAAAAACAGCCATAAATGGTAAGGTTAGGTGGCACAGAAAAATGGCAAAACCCAAGTTAATTTCTTTATCTGCACTAAACCCCAAGCTTTAGATAATATCATGTAATAATGAATAAAAAAAAAGAGGATTACTTTAAGCATTTTAGAGCTCAACCCACAGATATTCAGCGAAAGTATTTCTGCAACAGACATTTGGAAATTTGACAGCACTATTTAACCTTCTCACTCAGATTTTGAAAATCGTTTCAGCAAGCACCAGGGTCAAATTTCAGTCAACATTGCAGCATTATGGAAGAATAGTTAGCAATTTAATATTTGTTGGAGGGCTTGAGAGGCTAAAACTCTTCAACCAGTCACATGTTTACACCCTACAGGGAAGCTGTAAACTCGATGCCACAGACGATAGCCCTGTGCCCACAATGCATTTGTCTAAAGATGCAATCACGGCAAGCTATAAAGTTGGCTCTCCTCAAAGCACTCACTGAGATACGTGAGCAGTTCAAAAGACAAAACCCCCGTCGTTCAGAGCTAACTGGGAGACTTTCTGGCTATATGATCAGGGAGTGGTAGGGCAGGCAGTAAGGGCTGGTCATAAATTCCTTGCACAACCAACATGCTATAGATGCTAATGTTATGAAAATACCTCAGATTCACTCAGAACTGAAAAATGCCTCCTTAATCACGTAACCCCTGGCAAAAGTTTTCTGCAGCTCCTGCACAGGCAAGCCTCATCCTGAGGTTAGCTCCTCTGATTTAGGTGATACTTAACACTACCATCAAAGAGGTAAATAAAAACTCTCCACATCTTTTCCTTAAGCTACTGGACACAGAAGAAGAATTTAAAGCTATTTGTTTAGATAATTAAAACCTTTCAAGTTATCAATAAAGACAGCTATTTTATATTCTACACTTCTGATCATTAACACTACTTGAATTGTTGCAAAGCAAATATGTCAAGTGTATGTATATTTGTTTACGTGCCAAAAAGAAAAATTTATGGCAATATTCACTCCTTTCTTGCTTTAATACTCCCCTGTGATGCCTGGCTCTGGGGTAATTGCTGATGTGGCTAACAACAACAGTGAGGCATCTATGGCATCTATTTTGGTTTAGTTCAACAGGCAGAAAGCGTGAGATGTGCTGGTTCAAAGGTCTCTCTACAGATTATTTGATCACCACTTTCCAGCTGGAAAGATACAGGGCAAACCAAGACTGGTAACTTCTTTGGCAACCACAGCAGCCTAATCCAGGGCTGCTGCAGGTGATTTAACACTCACAGCCACCAATGCCATTGCTTTCCTACCACCAACCTGACAGGGCAAGAAACAAAATGGCCCAAATGAACAAGTCGCCCAATACTGGGAAAAGAAGAATCAGCCTTCTCCAAATATAGCTGTACTTTACCAAAATAAAACCAGTAGCTAATGACACCTACTGATTGATCGGTTGTTCTGATATATATAGCTGCAGGGTGTGAGTCTTTATAAGCCAGGGTTTAATTACAGCCCATCAGGAAGGAAAGCAGAGGAGGCTGCCTCAGTCCTTTTCAGACAAAGTTGACCACACAGCCCAACTGAAAAATGTGATCCATCTGCAGACAGCAAGTATAAAGCATTCGTGAACTCATTACTAATAAAAAAGGCTTACGAAAAACAAATTTGGAAAAAGAGATCTCCAGGTTGAAATGAAGACAGTTTCCTCATCAGCCTAACCTCCCCAGGCAATGTCCTCCACCGAGTGAAAGATATAGAGGAGGATACTAATTGTGGAAGCTTTGACTGCTGTTATACAAGTTACTTTTCAACACCTGTATTTGATTTTCTTCCTGGACTTACTCATGGAACATAAATAAAAATGAACTAGTTTACACAAAATATTCAGGTGAAAAAAAGGTGTATTGTGGTCCTGGTCAAAGTTAAGGACATGGTTACAACAGTGTATTAGTGTCCACTCACAAGTATTCTCCCCCAAGACAGCATTGGGATACCAGTCCTTGTAAGATTTGTGGCAAACTCATACTAAAAGCTCAGCTATACGTCATCAAAAAGATTTGATTTTTAAATTTTCTTCTGGAAAGGCACTAAGATTATAACTATCTATGCACACAAACCCCAAAGCAAGCTATCCTAGGGGGAAGGAAAGGAGTTCAGGCACTGGTGGGTGAGAAGCATCATTTGCTGGCCACTGGGGCTCAGTTTCCCCACCTGCCTCTAGAAGCCTGGTGCTGTGCAGCCACGAGGAATGGGTGGCAGTGCAAGCAGGATCATGCTCACAGACATTTCCTGAACCTGGCCTGAAAAAACAGAAGTTTGGACCCCAACTGCAGTTCCGCAGAGAAAGAAAACTGTGCAGGACACGGGGATGGCACAGCAGGTGCTTGCTGCCCAGTTAAACAGACAAGCACATTTAAACCCTTCAGAGGCTGGGTTCCAAACAGGTATAGTAACACTGGCCTTTTCACTAAAAATACTGAGGTTAGAAGCCTAAGTTTTCCTCCAAGTGTTTTTTGTCGAATGACTTCCATCTGATCTCACAACCTCAATGGTTTCTTTAAAAACTAAGGAAATCCAAATGTGATCTGACCTTAAGAAGTTGTCAGAAACTTCTTTTTCAGAGACTGAAAAACACCACTGCTTAAAAATTAATCAATTTTTAGTGCCTATTGGCTCTTGGAAAACAATATACTGCCTACTATAATACAGTCACCTTGAAATGAATCTGTTTGGCTGAATATTTACATGAGCCATTTTTAATGCAAATATTTTAGCATCCCGTCCAAATTAACGCCCTGTGATGGGAGATGAGACACTGCAGTGCCAAAAACAATCAAAAATTATTCTTTCTTTGTAATTCAAAATGCCTTATGAATACATAAGAAAAATCCCATTCTGTGAGACATAAAGCATTACTGTCATACATAATTGTTTTTGATAGCACCTACAAAGTACTTGAATTTAAAGTAGAGGAAGCTGCTGAAGGCCTATCAGGAACAGTGATTTACTCCGATATTCCTTTTATCCACAACTTTTGAAAGGAACATAGATCTTGTGTTTTTATTTTAGAGAAGACAAAGCTTTGTGGAAATAACACTTTTGAATTAATTCAGTTTTTCTGAGCTGCTTTTATCAGCATCCTTTACAAAGAACATTTTGGACAAACACTTCAATTTTTGATCTCATCTTTTCTGTGTATCATGCCATGCTCCTCCCAGGCCCACCAATCTTGTTATCTTAATGGATGACAGATAGAGTATCACTCTGACCATGCCACATTAGGCATCCTCATTTACCGAGTGCAAGGAAAAAATGCTGAGTATAAATTATTCAGAAATCTATTGTATCAGCGTGTGTTCCCTGAGCATCCACCAGTGGCAGAGCAGACAGATTATTTTTCACTTTTAATTGTGTTGATATCTTATCTGCCCCACTGAAAGCAGAGAGTGATATGTGAAACTATATGTATCAGGCAGCAAACAAACCTGGCTTCCTAGGTCTACAGCATAGAAGTAAATAATCTATTTAGACAATCCAACCTCAACACAATGCCAAAGAAACCACCTCATCCCATTCACCATTTACTTTTGCAGCAGTTGCCTGTGAATGAGTCAAACTTTGAGAGCACAGAGTACCCACAGAGAATGTTAACTATTTCAGTAATATTTTGAATGCCATTATGCCACTGGCTATCTGAATACAAAGGGCCTCATTAAGGATGAGCCTTCAAGATAAGGTTAAAGGTTTAAACTTATGAAGTCTTACAGATTTGTTAGCATGAACTGTTACCCTTTCATATTTGATAGGGAATCTATACAACTCCCTCTCCTTCACTGTCCAGTTGATTTTGGCAAGGCAGAAGACTTAGAGCTCAAGTTATGAACATGCATGAAGAGATGGATCATTTGATCACAACAAGGTCTTAAAAATATTTTGCCAGCACAGGGCATGCCAAGGCTTATTTGCAGGCATAGTGGGTTTACAAGCTGAAAACTTGCACTGCAAGCCAGGGATGGGGTAATCAGCAGAGAAGGGCTATTGCAAGCTCAATCTGTTTGAACAGCCTGCTCAGTTCATCTGGTTCAGCTTTGATTACCCCCAAATACAGGCAGCCAGCTATGACTCCGGCAGATTTAGAGGCCATTCTTTGGTAAATTTGCAAAAAAGCTTTTGAGTGAGGCATATTGCTACTTTATCGTAAAAGAAACAAAGGACTAGGAAGGACTCTTCTAGGGTACAGTTTATCAGTCATTTATAAACTCTGACTGAGCTCTGAGAGGAAAGATAAACACCAGTAACAACTGAAAAGAAAATCCAGCCCACCATACACCTGGAACCTCTGCCCTTAGCTTTATTCTGAAATAGGGGCTGGGCAAATATGTGCACTTTTTACAAAAGAAATAGCTGTGATGCATGGCCTCTTTTCAATCTATTTTAACCATTTAAATTACCGTCTATCCTTGCTAACCCCGAAAAAATATATTTAGAGAAGATAAACCCCCTTCCTGCTCTCTCTGAAGCATCAACAGACATTTAAGGTATTTCTCAGTGATGGGATCTGCACAAAACTGCTTTGTTCTGTGACCAGGGAATTGCCCAGGTACCTTCATGAAATAAATGTAGTTTGCAGTACTATTATTAACTAGCGGCAGCAGTCGGGGAACAAAAAACATCTTCCTCACCAAATCCTAGTAGGATCAACAGTCAAGCTAGAGCAAAGACATACAATTTTTAGTTGTTACCTAGGAGTATTTGCTGTGGGAGGCCTTGGTAACATGCAAACCCAAAAATGGAGTTGCATGAAAAGACTTACAAAAGACCCACAACCCAGCATATGCTGCTCAGTGATAACATACAGACAAAACACACCGCAAAATGGCTGCAGTCAGACCAGGAGATCCCCACAAGTAATGGAAGCAAAGCAACTATGGTAATGGTTACCAAAGCAGCTATCTAAAAGAAAGCTCAAATGAGCTTATTCCCAGTTGCACAGCACTTTTCCAGGATGTCTGCACTGTCCATCACACTTAGGAAGTCACAACTTGAAGAATAAACAAATTAATTGTCTGACATTGTGGCTGGAAACCACCGCTGGCACAAAATGGAAGCAGCTACAACAATAAGTAAAGGAAGGCTCACTGCCAGAAAGCAGGGAAATTGTGCTGATATATATCAGGGCAGAACAGGCAGATCTTTGCAAAAATAAATGAATAAACACTGTTAAATTTCAATAGCTAGTAGAGAGCACCTAGAGATGTCAGCCAGCCAGTGGTGGAGGAGCTCAGCACCAGCCTGTCCTGGGAAAGACTCTGGCTTTGTCTGTCATTGCTGGTGTTTCCAGCTTGCCATCCACACTTCTGCTTGTCTAGCCATTTATTCTGCAGATGAAGAGCAGCTGTAAGGTTCTATGGCCAAAGAAACTTAAATTTGCTCTTGAAACCAGATTGTCATTCTTTTTAATTGACAGAACTCAAAACGCAATAAGAATAAGCAGTGGTCGTCATACCTCTTACATATGAAGATACAGACCTGTGGATCTGAGCAACCTACTATGGGGAAAAAATGCCTACAGTGGTTACACAAATGGAAAAGTTTGAAATATCTCAGGATTTTATCAACTCTTAAAAAGATAAAAGGGCCTAAAGGACATGGTCAAGCAAATGAGGAACATATCACTTTCTCTAAGCTACCACAGTGGGGATACCCATCTGCAAATACAGAAATTTCACCAGCAAAGACAGAGCAGGTCATGTTTGATAAATCCTAATAGTTTCTAAAGTGAAAAAGGTCTTATGGGCTTCACAGGGCAAAAAAACCCCAAACAAACAACAAACCCAAAACGGATGACAGAGCTTGAAGAAAATTGTTCATGGGGCTAGTAATGCCAATTAGCCATTAGCCGCTGGTGAAGATGGAAAGAAACTCCATTTTTTTATTGTGCCCCATGCCAAAACATCTGATTCCACCAATCTTGGTCTAAAGTTAAAAAAAAAAAGCCTCAAACCATCAAAACATTGACTTCTTTCTTTTTTTCTGCGGGGTTTGAAACACTTCTGCTGGCCAGCTGGCAGAGAGGCAGCTCCCAACAAAACAGGGGAGATGTGTTCCATCAGCTGCAAATCTGCAACAACCAGATTCTTCCAGTGAGGGTACCACGGCATCCCTAGAACTACGCATGTATTTTTCCACAATTTCGATTTTCACTGAACTCCTGACCTTTTTAGCAAACATGTCAAAGTCTCCAGACAGAACAGTCATCACCTTGAAACAATATGTGAGGGGAAAGAATGGCTGAGATTTTCTGCTTCTCCCCTTCAGTGATTTAAACAGAGAGGAAGGCGCTGGCATGCGCTTCCATCTGCTTTTTTCAAATTAAAAAAAACCAAACGGAGATGGAATGTATATAATTAAAAAGTTACAGTTAACTTCCTTTCAGTCATGTCTGTAGGATGATTTTTGGCCTGCTATGAAACTCCAGATGGGAAGAGTAATGAATATAATTTAATACAAATAACAGGAGATCAAAGAAGTGCTTTTCTGAGTTATTTCACACAGTTTAATGGAGAACTCAGGAATGAATTACTGCATTTTGCTGTTGTTTTATATTTTTGTTTATGCAAATCAATTCCCGTTAACCTAATTTGTGAAGGATCAGACCTATAACCCAATAAAACCATAAAATGTCACTAGGATGGTTGTACAACTGGCTAGCACTTATCCAAAAGGCTATATGTTGCTAACTGCTCATCGTTTTTTTCCTCTCTTCCCCTCCAGTGCCTCAGGATTTATACCACCAATTAAGACAATAATGAGTGCCCCAGGTTGACCTTCCAGGAGCAAGAATTAATTAAGCGCAGTATTTCTTCGTAAAGAATGACACTTTTCCAAACCATTTATGCAGCTGCCCTCCTGCATGGAAGCACAGTATCACAGAAGACTTTTCAAATTGTTATCCCTCAATTGTATAACTGATTTTGGTTTATGCTCATAATTCGTGTCTTTGTTTTTATCCACTGGGTTTTCGGATGGCTGGAGCAGGAGAACCATCTTCCGTGGACAATGTCACAATTTTACTAGGACACACATGAAGTTGTTTTTGGTTTTTTTGCACAGAGCTACAACGGAAAGACACTAAACAACAGCTACTCTAACAAAGTAGTGGACGTCCTAGTAAAAACAAACAAAAAATCTCCACCAAGCTATGCCCCTGCAGTGACATGCAGATTCCTGCAGCAGGCAGGACAAGGAAAAGACTCATGTTAGCTATGCAATTACCATGCTGCAATTACTTGTAGCAGTCTCTCAAATTAACCTCTCCATTTAGCTGCTTGGCAGAGATAGAAACAGTGAAGAGGAAAGGGCAAGCTCAAACACAAACCTACATGGGAGAAAGAAGGTGTGTGCGTGCTCCAAGGAAATTCCCCACACAGGCAGGCTTTGTGTCTTCCTCCTTTTCCCCTCCCAACCTTCCCCACAAAGGCTTGCAGAGTTCCCGCACATACTTGGCAGCTGAGTTATTTATCAGAAGAGGCACAGGGATTTTATTTAATTATCAGCCAATACAAAAATCCCTGCATTTCTGCACCATCTGAAATTTATAGCGGCGCTAGTTTCTTTCCCTCTATCAGCAACCGAATGTTTACAGCTCAGCTGAAATAATAATGCAAACTATGCCACAAATATTTATATATGCCTGCAAGCTGGCTGAGGCACAATTCCCCTCGCGCTAGCAGAGAGATCCGCACAGTTTGTGTGCACAGCCAGCTGTTCCCTGCTCTAGCCCCAGCTGACCTGGAGCCAATGCAGCAGCCCAGCCTGAGCCTGGCTGGCTGGGTGGGTGCCTGTGGGTGTTGGCAAAGAGGTGGCCTTGGCCATGCCACAGCATGGCTCCCGCTTACCTTCAACACCCAGCATGTTCCTATTCTCTTTGTCTGACCTGGGAGGAGTTTTAAAACATGCCTGATCTGCACAAAGAAATTTCTGAGGAGGGGTGAAGTGACATTATGATAACAATGCAGAAAGCAACTTAAAAATACTTGGAAGAAATAACATGGACGTAAACATGCCAAAATAAACCAGATGTCTTGAGCTTTATGCTTCCTGGTAGTTTTCAGGCATCTATCTGAATGACTCATCAACACACGTTCATTATCTCCCCATGATTTCTTTTTGCTCTTAGTTTTGACAGTTGACATCTAAACAAATATGTTGTACCAGATCTCTTGAAATCTGGCAAGAAAGATCTTGTACTTACTACTTTATGCTGTGCTCTCATTCCCCTGTGTTCATCAACAAAGAAACTCTGCTAATAAAGAACTATCCACTAAAGTCCTCTAAAGCCTAGAGTTTAGTGAAACTTGGATGCCTGGAGACTAGAAAACAGAGTTCAAGTAAACACCCAGAAATATGCAAGTCTGGCTCTCTAGTACTGGCAGTAGTCAAGGAAAATTACCTTTCCACACTGCAGCTGAAACTCATTACCGAAGGCGACAGCAGAGGGATGAGTTGGAGCTGGACCAGCTTGGAAAACCCACCATTTTTAAGAGTGAGATGGTGGCCATATCCCCTTGCCCAGTTTCCGTACAGAGTCAAAGCACCCACAGTCAAAACAGTCTGGACAACATGGGAAAGCAGGCTGAGAAAGGTGGATGAAATGCAGTCTGTGCCAGTGCAAGGGATTAGCAACTGCAGAAACAGAGCCAGAGCAATCAACTGACTAGTTCCTCCAAGCAATAAAGACACTAATCAGAGAGATGCAACTTGTTGCAAACCCCAACACAAATCAAACTGAGATTCTGAAAAAACACCACAGCTTTCAGGAGGAATGCAGTGTTGCATCCACCTTGCTCGGCAGATCATTCAGCCAAGCTGTAGGGAAGCAAGAGAGATCTTAGATTAGGCAACTTTGACAACGAGAAAACATGACCTTTCAGAGACGAGTGAATGAATTGGAGCTGATTAATCTAACATAGGAAAATCTTAGCAAGATGTTTTCCTGTTCTCTCCCTCCCCTGCCAGACTTCAATCAATGGCCAGATTCAAGCACAGGGCTCATATAATCACAAGACGATCATTCTTTCAGTTTACGAAAATCACATGGACTTAGAGTAAGATGAAAGCTCTTTTTAGTTAGTTCATCCATTTGGTTCCTGGATGCTGTGCTTGCATCTCTCCTGTTTACCTAACGCTCCCTTTTCTTTCCTTAAAAAAAATATGTAGTGTTCACTTTTGTTTCTGTATATGTAACAGTCACTGTGCATTACTATTGACAAATGTGGACTGGGCAAGATCATTGGCAGCAGCATCAAGGAAAAAAAAGGTAAAAAATGCTAGTGCTCATTCATTTAAAAAATGATGGGTTGCAGAGCTCTCTTTCTCTTACATGCTCTGCTTAAATATTGCTAAATCTGGAGTACTGCCACTCTTTCAGACCATCAGACAGCATGTAAGGATCACAGTGCACATTGAAGCTGGGCCCTAATAATTTGCACATATATTTATCACAGGTGCACAGGGCTCCAAGCAAGGCGTGCACTCCAGAGACAAGGCAGATCTCTCCCCTGTTCGGAAGATTCATCTGGAGAGCAGCCAGCCAGGACACTCACAGGAGGAGTGAACAGTAGCCCATTGGAGTGGTTACACCACAGCTATAAATCTCTGCTTTCCCTGTTAAGCGCCTGGGAGGAGGGAGAGGGAACTGGCCACAGCTGACAGTAATGGGTGCCATTAAATTGTCGCTTTTAAAGAGACTCTCAAACGAGAACCAACTTGATTCATAAGCATTTGATCAGTTTGCCTGACACCAAGCAATGGCAGACCCTGCTCATGTGCACTGGCTGGAGGCTGCTGGCTCTCCCCTCCAGCACTTGGTTCTGAATAGATGGAGTGAAATCACTGACTGCATTTACAGCCAACCAAATCTACATTTTTGGCACTACTTGCAACTGTGTCTCACCTTATAATTTATGTATTCATTATTCTAGACAGGGGATCCAGAAACAATATATTTTTTCCCCCTAAAATACAAGTATTCTGATCCAGTTTTTATTGCATAGTAACTTTTCCCACTGAAATATAATAAATGAGAAATTTTAAGCATGGCCACATGAAATCATAAGGGACTTTATATACAAAAATATTTTTCTACTTCTCAGCTGTCTCCTGAGTTGAGCTGTGGAAATTGTGGGGGCTCCTGTTTATTATCAAAAGGAAGAACAATTTATGAGTAGGGACTCTGACTATTTGGCAAACCAGCTGCAGCACACCAGTTACAGTTTCTGTGCCAATATACTAAAAGTACCAATTACAGAACTGGGTGCAAGACTTCTTTTACACTACAAGTTTTCATAACTGGAGTACTGAGATGCACAGGTGTCACACCCAGAGGTGTCCTCTGTATATGGGAAGTTCCTCCGAAATAATAAGAATAATATGAAACAGGAAGAAGGACACAACATGTATGTAATTTACATGATTCTCAGGTGATAAGGTATCCATATTTCAAGACTAAAGCAAAATCTAGATACAAGGAAGGAAAGATAAGCACATGGCTGTAATCTCAGCTTTGTCAGTTTCTGCTCTTTTGAATGGGTACTCAAAAGTGAAAAAATTTTTTAAAATAAGGCATTTGTTTTGTTTTTCAGGGTGAAGAAAAAGAAGAATGCATATAATAAACAAATTGGATAAAGAATCTCTAAGGCTGACTTCATTGGAAATACTAGATCCTGGAAATTACATCCAGTTGTCTTTTCTGCTACAGCACAGACAAAGACCAGCACCACAAATCTGAACAGCTCTGGGATCCAGGGTGCAAATTCAATTGCACTCCATTTCCAGAAGAATTTAAAGCAAATACCTCGCTAGGAAATTTTCTCAAAGGAACACTTCATTTGGGATTAGAAAGAACCTCTGTTTCCATCATCAGGTCAGTCAGTAAGTGGGAATGGCAATGGAAGGCCACTTTCCAATGCCAAAGTATTTATGCAAATTGGGAAGCTGACCATTTACAAACTGGGTGATTGTTTACAATAACCAGAAAATACAGATAGGTGTATCTTTCAAAATAAATTCCAAGATTGTAGCGAACAAAAGAGCATCTGAATATCTACTTAATACATTTTTTCCTACTCTTGTACAATTTGTGGGGTGTATACAAGACAGCCTGTACTCTACAACTATAATTAAAGACCACATTAGGTCTTCAAACTAATGGAGAGGTATGAAATAGATTGACAAGATGCGGACAAAATAAAAGGTTTTCCCCTCTTTCTAGTGAAGAAAATTGAAAAAGTAAAACCCAATAGAATCCAGTGACAGGAAAATAAAAACAAACTCCACGTTCCCTGCATGCAAACCAGGGGATTTCCCAGCAGGCAAGTGTGCCAGCCTGAACTGCAGCCCACCTGCTTCTCGTGTCTCTGGTCAGAACCTCACAGCATGATTTTCATAGGCAGCACTTTTACACGTGGATATAATTTACTCAATTCTGCTGAAGATGTTGTAAACCCCACACACATTACTGATCTGGTGTGAGCCCGAGCTCTCAGCCATTTGCTAATAAGCCACAACAGCTATAGGCAAGTGAAAGCTGGATGGAAATGTGACAAATATATCTACAAGGACCCTTTATCATCCACTGTGGTGTGAGAAACCATGATTCAACTCCAGGAACAACACGTACATAGACACATAAATTTGAAGTTTCTTCCTTTTACAGTGCATATTCCCAGATAGGGAAAGGCATAGACACTGCCAAAAGAGAAAGACTCAACAATTTTAGTTTATTAATGATAACAACAATGAAAAAACTGTAATTGTTACAGACTCGTTAATGGCCAGAGACCTTGAAAAGACATACAACATCAGCAGTCATGAAGGCTGTGTTTTTATTAGGAAATGCTCTTGCAAACAGTCATGGGCACTATGGCTTGCTGGCATACAATGGGAAAGTCCATATCTACCTTAGTTAACTCCTTTGGCATCTGAAACAGGACAGTTGTACCCAAACTGTCCGCAGGAGATGCCTGTAGACAGTTAGAACACCACTTGCTGTCAGAAACCTTCTAAGTACATAGCACAGCAAAGCTGTGCCCCAAAACGTGGCTGGTCACCAACACACCAGACTTCAAGAGTCAGACATTGATGCTCTTTTTTGAAAAAGCTTTCACTGATGGTACCAGGAATTTTACAAGAGAAGGGAGTGCAAGGTTTAAGCCAAACAATTATACATCGTTATTTGACAGTTCATGGAAAATAAGAGAGTACTTTCCAGTTTCTGTTTCCACAGGACATTAGCTCTTGTGCTCACAAATAAGTGGAGCAGCAGGGTTAGCACAGTTAGAAAGTTAATTTGGGATAATCTCTGTGCTTTTATAGCACCAGCATGGTTGCCAGGGGAAAATTACAGTAATTAGTAAAAAACAACTATTCTCACTTGTTAAGATGAACCCCTGGTCTATGACAAAGCAACAGGCAGGATTAGAGGAAGATTGGCTGTGAATGTAGGTGCTGAACCCTCCTAGAGACACTGCTGCTCTTTGTCCATCTTTGTACCAGAAGCCCAGTGCAGGGGAGCAGCTGAGTTATAACCCACAACCTGGGTCCAAAGCACTGGAAAGCATATTTGGCACAGTTTATATTTTTCTCTCTGTCATGGTGAACAAGTAATTTTGTTTCTTCATTCATGACATTCACACAACCCAGAGAGAGATTTTAACAAACCTGATAAGAAATTTTTTTGTTCCTGATCCCATCTATTTCATTACATTTGCTTGCTCTCAAAGTGCTTCCAATTAATATACACTTCCCATCTTAAAATTTTTGAAACAAATTCAGGATCTGTCAAAAGTTTTATCTTCCAACAAACAAATAAACAAACGAACAAAAAATAATTAAGAACTTACTGAAACAGATACCACCTTTTTAACCGGCATGTGGGTTTGTTATTTGAAAAGCTAAAATTTCAAAGACGGCATTAAGACAATCAGATCTTCTCTGATTGCACAAAATGAATAAATTTTCCAGGTTTTCAGTACTACATTTAAAGCAGTTGCAACTAATTTAGTGTATTTTCTGCATACGGCACTGCTTTCTGCAAATGAATGGCTTGGAATGTTGCTATGCTGCAAAGTGCTTACAGTTTAAGATCAGATTATATTAATAGTATGCAGAAATGTATTTCAAAATACATTTTTCACCTTCTAAAAAGTATTGTTGATTTAACTGAAACTAGGAGCAATTTTCCATGATTTGAGGAATTTTTCATGGCTGTGCATGGATGACAGCATGCATCTCTACTGCTGGCACTGTCACTAACACAGCCTAAATGGAGACAAATACAGCTTGATCATTCAAGCTGATCTGTAGTTTTCTTTGAACCAACCGAAGCTTTTCCTGCATTGCTGCAAACAATGTTACTTCTTTCCCTGATATAAATCATACCATGCACATATTTTCAAGTTTACGTCTCTTACTTTCTGTTTCAGTTGTAGGTGATTAAAACATGCTGAGAAAACAAAAACAAACATACATGGAATGTTAGTTAGCTAGTTTTATGAAGTGTGCTTTTACTTTTTACTGCTAAGTAGCTGAGAAAATTCTATGTCTGGATCCTTAATTCCCTGTAAAGGGGCATAAATATAGGCTTAAATATAATTATATTATAGCTAGAAGCTAACATGTGCAAGAGTGGTGTTATCAAAAAGAACTGCTGCTTAAGATCCCTCCACAATCCCAGAACTGCCTTAGAAAATGCAAATCTGTTCTCACATGATGTAAGAGACATTATTAAAAGGAAAAGGCATCTGTCCCGAAGGACGCTGTTCCATAAAGGGAACTTTTTATAACAATCCATAAAATATTTTAGGTCTCTCAGCAACATTTCTCGCAGACCAAAGCACAGTATCATAGAATCATGATATCATTTAGGGTGGAAATAATATTCTTGCCATCAAATTTCACACAAACAAATTAAATGAAAGCCAGTTCCTCTCTCTCTGTGCAGCATTTTGTAAGCCAGTTGTTGTACCAATGCTGATCAGGGATTCATGGCCTGCAACAGGGAAACCCCAAGCCCTTCAGCATCCAGGGGAACATCATATCAGGGAACATTTACACAGTTGTGCTTGGGCACCTAACCCAAAGGCTCATGGAGACAGTCTCTTCTGGAGGGTGACCCAGAACAGACCAGGTTTAGAGGCTTTGAATCAGCAATCAGAGGAGCTTCTCTCTCTTAACAGACTGCAGAAAGTCCAGCCTTCAAAGTTAGGCCAGTAATTTTGGACCTCAAGATGAGTGGTGGGTCTGTCCTGTGCTGTATCTGTAAATCATTAAGTTAAAACTGTAAAAAAATGACAGCTTTTCTCCTAAGCTTAACATCTTAAGCCTAATAGCAATTTTGGACGAAGCAAAAACTGTCTCATTGTCTCTATTTTCTATTTTTCCCCCTATCTGTATTTTATCTTTTTTGAGGAGTCAGTCCTACAAAATTACAGACCTAAACGTCAAGGTTTATATCAATGCCTATTTTTCCATGCTGCTTCAAGTCTTTGCCATAATAAAAATATATATTTGAGTCTGGAACATGTCAAAAAAATAGACATATTTTCATAGCTGAAGAACCTTGAAAAATATATTAAATGTGGCTACCATTTTAATTTAATGATCCTACATTAGATGTGATTCTGTTTGAAAACTCTGATGGAAGGAAAGCTATCCTTATTTCATGATAAAAGCCAACTTGGGATCACTGAGTATTGAAGCAGATTTATCTACATTTTTGTCTGTTAGCATCAATAACAGGCAGAGAAGCATCTTCATCATTCAGACAAAACTGCTGGACCGTAAACCTACCCTCTTATATGCTGCTCTGTCTTCTCCCATGAAACTGCTCTAGGCATCTTTGCTGCCCACCGAATTCAAGCCAGTAATCCGGGCAGGACTGTCAGCAGAGGAATGCTGTCTTTTAAATGCCCAGAACAAGAGACAAGGCTTTCAGAGACAGCTGAAGCTGCCAGAACACCAGCTTCTCCTCCTCACCCACACAATGATGGCATTGTGTGGGGAATCCAGCCCACTACTCTCAGTCCCCCTTTCTGCAAAGCCGGCTACAACAACGACTCAAGTCAGGACCAAAGAGCTGAGCGCTTGGTGACACCCAGCCCTATAACCACTTGCGCCAGCTGGATAAATCCAAATTGCTCATTTTCTATGGAATTTGTTTGCGTGCTATCTAGCAACACCCGAAGACTGGGGTGGGGGGGGGAAGAGAAAGAGCTCAGAAGTCTGTAACTGAGGTCATGAAATAACACAAGTAGATTTCAAAACCCACCTCTGAAATGCCATGCAGTTTACAAAATGGAAAAGTTGTAAATAAACTGAATATTGTCAATGAACTGTTTTACACATAAAAATATGGACTGACTCTGGAATTTTTGTTACAAAATACAAGTACACTGTGAAGATCGGTTTGATTTTAAAACCATAATACGTTCACAAAGCCAGCTATGAGGCACATACACTTTTGTGTTTTGTGTAACACCCAGAAATAAACACAAAGGCGAGTTTTTGGTTGTTGTTTTGTTTTTAACCACTTTGAGACTCTCTTTGTGGTTCACAAGTGCCTATTATGAAATATTCCACCCTCTAAAAACCTTAAATGATTAGTATATTAACACAAGTCACAGAGCATAAGACTCTGGTAATGAATAAGACAGCAAGGTCACTGAAGTACTTGGCAAAGGGGGTTAGGAGGTTGTTCCTAGGTACCTGAAAAAATAATAACCAAGGATGACAGCGAATGAGAAAAGAGAAAGGAGGACAGGAGAAGGCACCAATCCCACCTGAGTAGACCATCGCAATGGTTTGACAATGAAGGCAGCTGAAGCCAGATTCTAAGATTCTGGAGGAAAAATGACAACAGATCGTGTAAATTAGAACACTGCAGATCAGAATAATGTCAACCATGACAGAATGTCTGAGACAAGTGAGATTGTAATTGATGATGACAAAAAGAGAGGATGGAAAGTTCTGTCTTCATGAACTCTGTGTCCAAGGTAGCAGCAAGGTGAGCAGGATGACACACTAGGGAAAGATGGGAGGGGGGAAGTCAGAGATAGGGGTACTTTGGAAATCATCCATGGGCTGGTGGAGCTGACGGAAGATAAAATTTGCAGTGCAGTGTTTCCCAAACTGAACATCACAAGGTCACAGTCACCATCCACAGCTCTCCAAGGGCTCCTGGCTTGAAGGGTCTCAATTAAAAATACACCTGTTATGAGCAGAATATTGCCATGACATCTCCCACTGGTCTACCACGAAAGACGTCAGTAAACTACACTTTTTAAAATAGGAAAACAAAGAACTGAACCTTGGGGAATGACATCACAAAGTGGATAAAGAGCCATTTAAGAAGACACTGAAAAATCCGTAAGTAAAGTAGGATGAGAATGTAAAGAGTCCAGAAAGCCAGGAAAAAGAAAACTTGATGAATCCAAGGCTATCAACCCAAAACCTGGAGGACAGCAAACCATTCCTTGCATTAGATGATGACTAATAATGATCACTGTGGCAGCAGCTTCACTGGAGCTCAATGGAGAAAGGCAAAAGAGAAGGAAACAGAGAGAAAACTGGAAGAAAACCAATGGAAAGCCAGCACAGAAGGACAAAAGATCAGGGTCCTAATTAGATAAATATGATGTGAGCAGAGTTTTCCATTTGTGTTTCTCTTGGGAAACAAGACTGTCAGGAGTTCAAAGTGAAAGGTAAATGAGTCAGAAAGGAAAAAACAGAAAGACTAGAAAAAAAGACCCCAGAAAAGAGGAAGGTGCAAATGCAGGAGGAAAAATGAATGAATTTAAGATTTAACATCACAGAATTGGATGAAGAAAGAAGCAGGGAAAATAGAAGTGAAAAAGGAGAAAAACTGCAACACAGTCAGATGAAAAGACTGATATTGGATGATATTTAAGTCTTGCTTCTTAGAGAATGAGGCTGCCTCTCCCCATCCCAACAGCTGCTGAACATGATGGTCAGCTTCAGTGACAAATTTTGAAGAAAAGAGAGCTCTTTGAAATTGAATGGAAATGTGTCTTCAAGGTAAAGGGGTAATAAATTTGAGTTTCCTAACTACACAAACGGCTGTAACACGAATTCTTTCTTATTATTATTGCTCCCTTGGTTCACCAGAGAAACAGCATGAAACTGAAGCTCCATATCAAGCAGAAGCCTTCAGTGAAACACAGGCTATCTAATAGACTTAGGTTAATCAACTGAAATGCAGGGATCAACAGGAGACAAGGCTTCTTCAGCCAGCAGTGCTCAGTTCTCAGTGCTTATTGAAACTTGCAAAGCAACTGGCTAATTTTTGTATTAAGAAGGCTGGAGAGAGAAGAGGTGCATGAAGAACCGATATTGAGAACAGAGGGTGAAGGAGCCTGTATGGACACATAGTAGAAGTTCAAGGTGGTAGTTTTCTTGAGGTGCAAGACCAACAGCGGATGACAGTATGAAAGCAAGTGTAGTGTAGCAAAATGAAGGAAAAGAAAAATAAACTAAATAGTCAAAAAGGGCTCAAGAGAAAAGGATAACATTCTTCAGACAAAGAGTGGAAACTGGCAACACAGGTTTCTGAGGTGGCCTCTGGTGCTGCAGTCTGCTCTCTGCTGACATTCAGCTAACCACTTCTGTTGACCTGAAAGCTCAGACAACTTTCAATAGCAAGTGTAGTACCTGACTGTCCACCAGAGAGACCACTGGTTGATTCAGCAGCCACATCATGGTCTTGCTGTTTCTGGCATTCACTAAGGAATTTAATTCAATCAATGGAAGAGATTCCATAAAACCCTAGTGCAACCTGTTGAAGAGCTAGCACCAACAAGCCCAAATATTACCTGTCTCAAACAGCCAACTTACTGCTTTGGAATCTTGTTATTTCTCATAGACAGACAAATTTTGTATGTAACTATTCTTTTTTTCTTCTTCTTTTAACAGCAGCTATCGTTAAGTGCTGAATTACCCCATCTTGTAAATGAGCAAATAAGTGAAGATGATTTTGTTATTGTTGTTGTTGTTATTCAGTAATGGCTAACACATTACAAGATGGATTTCCTCATGTATTTTGACAAGTGTGATCTTGCTTTAATTATTTATGAAAATGCTGTGTGGTAGGCCAGTTAAAGTCCTACAGTGTATTTTTTCATGATTTTCAAAAAGAATGAACTCTTAGGGACATGTGATCTTTCTGCCACAGACTGCAATTATGTCTGTGCTTAGAGGTAACGTGGGTGAGCAAGTGACACCACCACCATTTGCATGTTAGCATCTGAGTGTGATGAGATTTCCTACTCAAGAAAATCAGCTCCAGCATATTCTTTCCATAGTTCTTCCTAACAGACACTTAAATTTTGATAGTTTTGTGGCATCTAAAAGTAAAAAATACAAACAGGACATCCAAAAAAAACCTCAATACCAGAAAGAGGTTCTAAAACTGAGGAGAGATTAAGAAGTTACTTTCACTAATTCAGTCTCTACAGTTATGAAATAGGGGGAAAACGAGATTTCAATCCTTTAGTTTTTTTAATCTAATGACACAAACCCAGGATTATATTTTATGTAAGTACAAAAGGCCACTAGCATGAAAGAAGCTGAAGGTTCAAAGGATGAAGTAAAAATGGCTAACTACACACTATCTGAAAAATAGAACATTTCACAAAAATAAACCAGCAAAATGCCTTTTGTTAATTTATTCTAAGAACTTTATTTATATGGATACAGCACCTGTCACATTTTCAGCATGCATTAGTACTGTTCTAAACACTACACATCTATTTTAAGCTAAAGGATGAAAACCATAGGTCTTTTAACTGTTAAGAAAGATCATTGCACCAGGGTGTGTTAACAAATTTAACTATGAGAACATCTGCCCTATGATATCATCCCTTAGCATTTTTTACTCTATCTTCCTCCTTGCACGCATGGAAGTGCACACTGTTCACTGTGAGCACACCTCCAATTATTGCCACACAAACATGGCAATTCTTCTGACATTGCTTCTTTGCTGGGTGTCTTCTCTTCAGACATTCTCTGAGTGGTGTATTTTATTACTGCATCCTATGGACAGTCATCAATTTGTGCTCTGACAATCACAGAACTGGAAGGCAGCTGGCGGATGTGCCAGCAATGAAGTCTGACAGATTAAATTCTGCAAATACAAACCTGCTAATCCTCAAATTCCCAAATTGATTTGAGATTAGTTACATAGCTAGAGACTAAACCAAAAATTTACAGATGATCAGATCCTGTTCCCAAATTCCACCCCCTGGGTACAGAGAGGTAGCAGCATGCAGAAAAGGCCAAGAGCAGCCAAGGGCCATGTAAGATCTCAGGGAATATCTGACCTACAGATGTACAATGAAGAGTCTCAAAAAGTTTTCGGTTTATTCTTTGATTATGTCTACATCTATGACCACATTCTCATGCGAGTCAGTATTAAAGGAAGTCCCTGAAAGACATATTTGGCAGAAGTTATGAAGGGAATTAATTCCAAGAATGATGGTAATTTACTTGTCTTTAGTCATGAATCAGAATTAATTCCCACAAGAAAGTTACAGCTGTCTTTGAAGACAATCAAATCACAACAAACTGTGTTGCTTTATCCCTCTCCCAAGATGAAATGCAGTCCTATAAAAGGAAAGGGAGATGATGGCACTCACCTTACATCCCTCACAAGCACTGACACCATAGTGATATCCGGATGACTTGTCTTGACAAACAAAACAGGGCTTGTAAACACGAGGGGGTGGAAGTGGTGAAGGAGGGCTCGGAACAAGTTCCTCAGAACTGGTGCTCTGAGTTTCAACTGCTACAAAAGAAAAAAAGAAATAAAATTGAATTATTCATAATAATTTTGAATAAATTACTATATATAACCATATTGTAAGTGTCAAAATGGCCCATATCTTTCTTGCATAATAAACATTAATTTGTTTTTCCTAGTAAAATTTAAAGGGAGCTAAGCAAGGCAAATAATGGCAGGACTACATCCTACAGCCTCAAAACCATATTTTAATGTACCCAATAATTTAGATGTAGGGCATGAATCTTACCAGGCTCCAAAAAAGGACAACTTCGGGTTCAAATTCTGGTTTTAGCCTATTGAATTATATGGCATTCACATGTGCAGGTTGGATATCAGCCTTTAAAGGGAAACTGTGATTGGTACCTAATCTTGGGAGAGTTCTTTTACTCTTGCCTTTTTCTACAAAAGGCAATACCTCCAGTACGAAATTTTGTCCTAGAGGGATAGTAGCATGTACCAGGATTAATGTAAAGAGTGTGAGACCTGAAGTGAAAATTACCTAAAGAAGTTGTCCTTTTTTTTTAAAATCTGCAAAACTAGCACAAGGCAGCAACACCTCCTTACCTACCTTAGGACCTGTAACATCAGGTTTTCTCGTGGAGAAAAAGCTACTTATATATTATGACCCCATATCCCTTTATTGCCTTAATATTTCTACAGGGTCATTTGTTTTGAGCCTGTTGAAAAGCCAGTAACCCCTTTCACAGAAAGGACGTGAAAGCTCTACGATGCAAGATAAGAAATGTGAACTACATCTTTCCAAAACATCTGCATTAGTTTTCTGTGATATGCTGTCATCATTCCTCACGTTTATTGTGGATGTGCAATACATTTTCATGTTTCACCTAGCCGGCTGCTGCTTCTCAGATAAATCCCTCTAACTTTTCAACAGTTATGCAGGAATGACAGGATCTGTGAACTCGGATCTATCCAGAAATACTAGGCACTATCAGCAGAGTTAAATCTCCAGAGTACTAACAGCAGGCCCTAAAGAATATTACTCAGTGGAAAAATCTTAGACAAGATTTACTGTACATGATATTTTCCAGATTACAACGATGATACATTTGTATTAAACTCATGATTCATTGTCAACCCATGTGTTGCAGAATACACAGAGGGCATCACAGCACATGAGGCAACCTCTGATTACTGGTGAGAGAAGGGCCCCTTTCTGCCATTTTTCCTTGGGTTAAGCTTGTATCAACTTCAAGGACAGACACTTCTTGAGGAAAAAAATAAATGCCTGAGTAAAGTATTAAAGGCTCTGATCTAAGCAATGAAATACATTTGCAATGGGACCAGTTTATTTATATATCGAACAATAAGGAGGCTGTGAAAAAACAGAAAATTAAAATAAGTAAAATAACACGGCTCCATAAATTGTGACATTAAGACAATGTCCAGAACTATACTCATCTTTTTCAGTATTAAATATACTGAACTTGGCAAACATCTACGCCTTCCTACTGCACCAAGAAAACTTTAATGAAGGTTTTTCTTAATGAAAACTCATGAGAATGATCATTTCTTTTCAACAGTAATTTTTGGCATTTAAGAGAGATAGAGAGTGCTCTGCTATTGATCTCTGCACAGCCACCCTGCTTGAATCAATAATCTATTAGTACTTCTAAATTAAACTTAGATTCATCAAATGCCCTTGAGAAGCCTCAAACATTCCTTGCCTTATTTCATGCTCATACATGAATTACGGTGGCTTCCAATGTGTCTACGGAATGATAAAATTTTAGCTTTAAAACTCCAATACCAGCAGACAATGTGTTTTGTATTAGCTCATTCAACTCTCCCGGTCCATCTAAAAGGCAGTTTTTAGGCTCCTCATGGGAAAATAAGGTTGTGTCATTCAATAAAACAACTGTGCTCCTGCAATCCTTCTGTGATTTCAGTTTGGGGAAAGCAGCCTTAGAGGAATAATAATGATACACTTCTGTTTATTCATCAATTCATCCTAAACAAGCACCAGCATCCAATAGCAGTGTTCCAACCACAAACAGTATGGTTCACCAGAGAGGTCTGTCAAGCACCGTAGAAACAACAGGAGCTTGTGATACCCAGAAGAGATCATGCAACCAACTCAGTGCAACCAACTCACAACAGAGACAGCAAGTGAAGTGTTGAAGGTACTGCTAGAGAATATTTTTCAGGACAATTTGAAAAGGTATATGCTAAGAAAAGAGCCAATGGAAATCAGAAGATCCTCCCTAAAACACCCATTTACATGTGCCACTAAAAGGACTTAATCTACTAAATACTTGCATTAGCTGAACAACTCTCTAGAGAGTTTGGGTTTTTTTGTGGGTAGGTTTGGGGTTTTTTTTGGAGGGAGGGTTGTTGGTGTTTTTTTTGTATAAGAAAACCTAGCTTGGGCACATTCACTTTTGATCCCAGGCAAGGTGTGCAGTTTTCTAGAGAAGGCTTGAACCCAGGTTATAGATGCCTGACTCTTACTCCAGTTTCTGGCTTACTATTCTTCCTTGGATTTAGCTTTTTAAACTCTTTATTTGAAAAAGTTTGCAGTGCCTGTGCAAAAGTCCTGTGCAGGCATCTGTAGGCAAGTCATGTTCAGCAGGTATAAAGTGCTACTTTTGCAACATGTTGATGGCTAATGGATGCATGACAGCAGAAGCTGCTTTCTTCTTTGCATGTCTACAACAAGAAACAAGAAAAAAAAGAAAGGATAGGGGATGGACAATTGACTTTTCCAGAAGAAGCATTTTTAAAGCAGTCTTACAACTTTAGGAAGAATTCGGGGGCTGGGGGAGAGAATTAAAAAAAAGCGATTTCTTTCCACGCCCTGCTTTCTTGTCCTGTGGGATGTGACACTTCAGGATCTCTACTCACCTGAGACAACAGAGCCTTGGTGCTGTCACCCAACACCTGAATGCAGCTTAAGCACACAGGGACTCTCAAACAATCGGTCACTTCACAATTCCTAAGATGTCTGAAATTTTTCTACAGGTTAGATAAAGTAGCAGATAAGATCTTTAAAAGCACAGCGTGCTTTCTGAGAGCTAATTTACTGCCAGCTAAACCGTGTTGACAGATGGAGAAGGTATTTTATTTTGAGACCAACTAGAAGCAGGCAGGCACTGCAAAATGCCTCATGTTCTCCTGGAAACTTAGATTATTAAGCTTGCATGTTAATGCACACTTTGGACAGTTGAGTTTTAAAAGAATAAGAAGTTGTAAAGCAAATGGCATTTCCTGGATAGCCTCAAGGGAATTTTGAATACTGAGCTCAGGGTCCCTGGTGGGAAGCAGCAATTTCAGCTAATTAGGGTGAATAGCAAAGTGTTGCATTTGGTCAAAACATTCTGTTAACCCTCATTTTTGTTGGCACCAACAAGAGTCTGGATTTTTTGCCTTTTCTTTTCTTTTCTTTCTTTTTTTTTTTTTTTGTGAATTCACTGCAGGAGTGCAAGGCACTCAGCTCACATACATTAGGCAGAAAGTCAAAGGAAACGCCAAAGTTCAACTAAAGTACAAGTAATTAGAACCAGATTCTCTGCTGCTTGTATGTGTGCATTTGATTGTAGAAGTTATTTATAAGCCTCCAAACATTTGAAAAAATAACTATATACTGTAGATCATTTAATTTTTATGTCTCGTCTGGAAAAAAAAGTCTGCTTTTAATCATCTTCCAGGAAAGAGCCAGGAACTGGGAAAGTGGGTCTCAATTGTTTCAATACAAATTTCTCTCTTTCATGTGCCACATAAAACTATACTATAAAATTAAATCCAAAATATCATTGACTTTGCCCCCCCTTCCAATTTTTTTTAATAAAAAACTTCTTTGAATTTGTCATGCTTAAATAGTTTGCATTGTTATGAGGGTTTGGGTTTTTTTAAACTCTTGTTTGGAAGACAGACAAGGGGAGAAGAAAAAAAAAAAAAGAGTGAGAGAGAAAGAAAACATTATCGTGGAGACTTGCCAGCCTTGACTTAGTAACCTGGCCATGACCCTCCAGCGAGTGTGTGTTTGACCCGGTCACACATGACTCTAGCTGCGTACTGTTGCTGGGTTATAAGTCCCAGATATTTTTACCATATATACAACAGGTGGGGATCACAGACAACAGAAAGAGGAAAACAAAGTCTCCCCTTGTGGGAAGACTCCCATTTTCTCCCTTGCAAAGGAAGAAAAAGCACAAAGCAAAGAAGTTGTGCTACTAGTTCAGCGCTGGCACTTGCTGTGCTGGATCGTTGTTTTTCCTGGGGGGGGTGGACGCACAGAGGTTGAGTGGGCTAAGGGCAAGAGGGCCGAGGAAAAAGCTCAGGGGAAGACATGTGCAAATGTTAATCAACACAGAACAAATTACCACAGTCAAAAAACTTTCCTTATCAAGCTGAGTATACATCGAAGTGCAGGAGGGAATGCTTTTTATTACATGTGAACACAGCATGCCTGGATTAAAACATACAAAAACTTCAGATTGAAGTATTATTACCAGGATTTTCAGAAGTACCTAAGAAAGTTTGTTTTTTGCATTTGAGGGTTTCTTTTTTTATTTATGTCTTTGTAGCTGCACACATCTGCCTTAAAGCTATGATGTCACGTGTATTTGTTCTATTTTAATTCTTGGCTACAATTTTTGCAACATTATTTTAATCAAGTCATGCATCTCTGCAAGACTGTCCTTCAAAAAAGGGTGGTATTCTGGATGAAAGCCAAAGAAATCCTCTAAAGTCTACTGGTTTGTATTTAGCCTGAAAAGGGGCATTCTACTTTCAACAGGAACATCAGAAGATGAATCTCCATGACCTTGTTTCCTTTTGAGGGTACCCCATCAAAAATGATCCTTTTCTATTTTAAAAGCTATCAGAGTATCTAACAGGTTTCTATGTGCTGCTCAGGATTCATACAGTATGATTAAAATAACAACAGAACTAGAAAGAGGTAAAGGTTACAGAGCTCAGAATTCTCAGACTAATGGACAAAACTGCATGCAAGGTCACCTAAAAGGAGTCTCGGACCCAGGGCACTTTTAAGGGCCACGCAAAGGGCACAGGCTGCTGCTGCCAAAACTATCTGAGACAAGGTGCAAGTCCCGATAGGCGCAGCCGAGTTGGCAGGAGTTCTCTAAAGCTGAAGTACTTTTGCTGCTACAGCTCTTGTCAGCTACAGAGCGATAGGGACAGCTGGCTTCTGTCCCGAAGCATCTGGGAGAAGAGGGGTCCTGCTGAACTCTGTCCTCCGCTTGGAGTACAAGAGGCAGTGAAGCACACTCTCTGCTCCCATATCCTCGCCCTAATGAAGTTCCAAGTACAAATTTGGCCATTGCTCCACTGCAGCCAGACATACCATCAGGACAGTATTTTCTTCCCCCACCCTTCTGCATCTCATGCATTTAGACAGTGCACTATTTTGGGCAGGGCCTCAGAATGTGCTGTACAGTAACTGGCGCTGCAGGACCTTCCAGTGCTACTCCAATTCAAATAATGGTAATGATCATGATCCTGCCAAGTCAAAAGATATTTGAAAGAATGAACCCTGAAAGGCCTCCACAGCCTTGAGGGGAGACATTACTTGCAAAGCAGGTCCTTAGAGCTCTTTCATTTTAACTACTGCAGCATTTCAGTGTTAAAACACGGATTAAATTTACAGCATGATTTAAAAAAACCCCAAACTTCTTCATATTCAACAAATGCCTTTGCTGTGTATACAGAAAGTTGTATTTGTCAACTAGAATGACAGAAAGAAGTGTTTACACTTGTCTGCCTCATCTTCCCCATTTTAGCACTGGGAGAGAGCGAGCTGCATCATATTCCTCCATGCCTTTCATCAACAAAATTGCCAAGTTTCAATCGCAAATTTGTAATGTTAACCAGCAGAGTCATGTAACATAAGTCAGTGGAGTCAGTGGATACTGATCTTGGCCATAAAACAGGAGTATAGGCCTTTGAAACCTGTACTCATATCAGGTGATTAGGGCCAAGAAATAGTTTAGTATTCTACTACCAGCATAGGAGATCTATTGAGATGTTTTTACTGTTAGATGACAACACCATCTATCTTCTGGTTATTCTCCTGTTCTACTCTATAATGCAATTTCCGTTACTTAGCAGCTAACTACTTCACAAACTTTATTATTCCCCCAAATATCTCTATCAGTTGCCCACTGAAGAGTAGGGATTCTTTTGTAACATATTTTTCTGTTATGACACAATTTGGCCTCTTTATAAACCGATTAGTTAAACATGGCAATTCAGTCACCTGACTTTATGGGGGCATTTACTAAGGCACTCCAGGAGCCCCACCTGCCAGCACATCTTCCGGAGTGACATTCCTGCACAGATTCCCTGAGTGACTCTCCTAAGGCCCTGCTGTCCATGGGCAGACAGCAATACCAGCACAGCTTCTGGCTCTGCCATATTTAGCAGCATGAAAGATCCTTCTCTCTTCTGCTTATCTAATCTGATGGTCCCTGCCACTCTAGTATGTGAATAACTCATGAGCATCCATATTTTTACCTTTGTTACACTTGAGTGAGATAAAGGAAGAGCTATTCTTACTTTACAGATGTGAAACAGAAGCACTGACAGTGAAAGAGCTGTATTTGCTTGCATCATAGAAAATGCAAGTAGTACCCAACTGGGATTTTCAACAGCTACTGAGAAGCTAGCTGTCTACAGCACTAAGCAGTGATCCTCAAAACATAGCTTTACATGTCTTGCTCTAGGTCTCACATGGAATACATGACAAAGCAGGAAACTCTGTTTAGACTGTGCTCAGTCCCTCTACTGCAGGGGCTCTGAAGCACCCCCAAGTCTGCAGGTGCACCCCACTCACCTGCCCACTGTGAGGCAGGACAGGGCTGGGTGCCTCCTGCCTCCAAGAGCCACTGCAGCTGCCAGCAGAGAACTCAGGAGAGATGATGAAAGCCTTTTCTTCATTTTCTGATCTCCACAGTCAGCTGAGAATCAGCTTTCTATAAGACTACCATCATATATACAATTACACAGGAATTACACTGGCAGGGAACTGAGCTGCCTGAGAGAAATCCTGAATACTCTCCTGAAGGCACCTCACCAGCAGCTGTGCATGTGAACACTGTGTACCACACAGGCATAAGCAACACGAGAAACTGCCACAAAATCCTCCACTCTTGACTGTACTGTCCAAGCTTCAGAGACCACCAAGACGTCAAGTCTGAATATAGCAGATCTTTTTCTGAAACTGCTGCATCTTTTTCTTGTGTTCCAGAGGTACACAGGGGGAACTGTCACTGTAACCACTTTTGGTGCTTCCCCCAACAGAGCCACAACTTTTTGCAACTACACTATCTACACACACATTTACTACAGTTAGCAGTAAAGGACAATGAGGAGGCTGCAGCTGCTCCATCGGTTTGCAATTCCTGGTTCTCAAGCACCAGCTCCACTAAACCCTGAGGTAGTATGTATAACTAAGATCACCTTTTCAAAGAAAATTATACTGCTTTTCAGGCTGATTTTTTTTTTTTTTTACCACTTATGTCAGCAAAGCAGTTTTACATTTGAGTTTATGTGTCCATATAGCCAGAGAGAGCATTTACACCTGAGCAAACGTGGAAAGCAGAAATCTTGTCAGGATTAATTATATCAGGGCCAAGAACTGCATCTGGTTATACCTGTGTTACTCTCAAGACAGCGAGACTTAATGACGTGCTAGTAACTGAGAACAGGAACGTCTTTGGCTAAATAAATGGCCAGGCAGACACCATGAGTGAGCCAGGGTGAAAGTAAGAGTAGAGACAGGATGGCCGCAGGGTTTGGCAGGCAGAGTTTACAGGGCAGCAGCTCATCACTTTGTATTAGGAGCCTACCTTCAAAATGAAAAAGAAAACATGTTAAATGAAAAAAATAAATCGTATGGAAAACTGAAGAAAAACATCCGAAAAATGCTAGCTCTGTAGTTTTTTCAGGTCGGTGATTTTCTGCCTGTCCATTACCATGCAAAACCACATCAGTCTCAAGTGAAGATTCCGCAATACTGCAAAACTGAAAAATAGGACCTTCCTTAAAAAAAATACATAATTGTGCCATCATCTGCATGAAGTTAGATTTTCCTTTGAAAATAAATTTTTCTTATAAGTCAAGCTCTGGCTGCTTTACCTGTGAATTCCTATGGTAAAATCCTTATGTGGAATAAAGTACAGGCACAGGCACGGGCAAAGAAGAGACACAAATGTAGAGAGGATGAGAATTCTGACCTCTTTATTCTTTATTTATTAAAAGGAAACCTATTTCTGTGGCCTCCTGATACAAATGTGTAACAAATTCATTGCTTTCCCTACAGGATCAATTTTTTTTTTTTAAAAAAGCCCATTGAAAGGAAAGAAACACTTAAAAATAAGAGGAGTCTGATTCTTTTTTTCAGCTATGTTTTATGGAGATGCTTCTCCACTGATTCCTAAAAAGACTCTTGACTTGTAAACATAAATGGGAGAAAACCAAGATCCAGTATCATCAGTAAGAAATAAAAATTGCAAGGGCAATGAAATAGTTGCTATAATCTCTACACACATTCGGATATTTCACTAAGTCATAAAGTCTCCATTTATAGTTATTAAATGTTTTATAGTGTTTTGAGAATTTTTAAGTCTTTTCAGGCATTGAAACAGAATAATTCAGAGTATTATTCTAAAGGACTGATTTTAGTCTTCAAAACTCACCTCCTATCCAAATTGGTATTAGTTTCTGATATTACTATGTCTGCCAAATAAAGGTTTTATTTTCTATATATTTGACATATCTTATGACACTATTCATCATGACTTTTTTCTATGGCTCAAATCCAGCAAGAAAAGGAGTGTTTTAATATCTTTAATCATGTAATACTATTACACAGTTGTTCAGTACCACATGGACAAAATAAAACTATTGTGCTCTCTTTGGAAAGGCCATAAAACTGACTTACTTGTAATATTTTACATATCATTTCATTTCTCAAATTTTAGGACCATTAGTTCAGAACATTTTGATCTTTAAGTGTTTTCAAACCTTAAAATTAATAGAGTGACTCAACAAGAGCCAATTCAGTGATCAAAACTACTTCAAGTTAGTAGAGTAGCAGTTAAAATGCTTATCATTACAATTAATTTGTATTACAGCCACACTGCTGGATATCACTAATTGATTTATATACCCTCCTTTCTATACCCATTTACAAGGGCAATTATGAACTCCATCACATATGTTTAAATGGGTTACATTAGAACATTATCTAGAAACTAGACTGTTGAGCTTAAAATCCTTAAGAACAGGTAAATTCTTCATTAATGGCTATGTTATCAACTCACTACAAACGGCCTATAACCTTTTAAGGCAGCACACGGTACTAATATTTTACTTTTCATGGGCAGTTGGAGGTTGGCTCTGATGATGAGCTCCACCGCTATCTTTAATTGTTTTTAAAATTGCATATTATAGGCAGCAATAAACACAAATTAGTATTATACCATCCACAGCTTTCTGCAAGGCACGGTTTCTATAAACAAGTTAAAACGCATACATCTGTAAATAATAAGTGTAAGTATGCTGAATTCAATGAATAAGGACACTAAAAGAAATTGAACAGTAGGGGTTCAGCAATTAGAGTAACTGCCCATTTTATTAAAAATGTATTGTTTCCAGCTTTCACTTTAGAAGGCTTTTATTGCTTTGCTAATTCTAAGTTTTGATTTGCTTTGAAAAGGATGTCTAACTCCTTATTTTTCTTTGACAGCCCCGTCACACAGCACTCGCCTCTTTTACATGGCAGTGGACAACTGTGAAGCTTTATATCTCATCGCTCGGGATCTCACTCTCAGGCCCTCGCTGCAGACCTTTGTTTGGCATTGTGCCAGCCAGAGGTATGATTCCTTGTGGAGTAAGGTTTCATACCACATTGAAGCTGGGATGAAACTTGCTGAACCAGCACAGCCAGGCAGTCACCCTTCAGCCCCTTCCCAGAGGTTACCAACCTCTGGCAGAGTGGGGAAGGGAAGTGCACACTTCCAGCTTCCCAGCCTTGCCACTGCAGCACAGGGCCATTTGCTGAAGCTGGCAATGCTCAGGCCATGAAATGGAGCCTTGAGTTTCCTGCTGCTGTTCAGCAGCAGCCTCCTGCAAGAGCACAAGGCTGTGTTTAGACTGGGAGAAGCAAAGGAGCTTCTTAAACCAGGCAGATATCCCAGTACACATCTCCCATGCTCAGCATCACTGCAGGGAACCCCTGGGCTATCTTTGCTTGTATATGGATGCTTTACACCCATGTAGCTCACTTTCCAAGTAAGTCGACTATTCTTTACACTAACCTAATTGCACCCATGTTGCTGCTCTGTTGTAACTGTGGGGGTATAATTAAAACAATTCATTATTTCCATTTAGACATGACACAATAACAGGAAAAATATGGCTTTCATCACTTGAGCTTATCTGGAAATAGAAGGACAGTCAGACCAAAACTTGACCTCTCTAACATCCTACAGCACACGTACATTTGCAACATCTGAGACCAAAACAGGGACATACTCTGCCCTCCTTCATCCCCTCAGCATGCCAGACTAGGACAGTGCAGCACAGACTAAGAGCAGCTCACCCCAACATTTCTGATGCTAATGTAAGTAATTCCAGTTTATGGACTATTAAAGAACTTTGTCACTATCTTTTGAGAGAGCAAATGAACTATAGAGTTTACTAAGCTGTAATGCTCACCTGAGCGAAATTTCAGTATTTTTGAGTTGAACTCCTGCCAGACAAAAAATGGTAACACAGTGGGGAAGGTAACATGAAAACCAGCAAATTTCTTTTCCTTGTACTTCACAGCATCTTGACATTGAGTTTATAAAATATTTTGTTCTTTTTCTTTTTTTCCCTTATAATTTTCCATCAGAGCAGTGAACATGGCAAACATCCCTCTGCCCCTCTCACAGCAGGTCCAGCAAAAGCCGAAATCTGGGAAGGAGCGTGGTGTCCCAGAGCCAACTGGTAGTAGTGCTCTTGACTGTGGCTCAGAGCACACCTCCAGTCTGCCTAGAAGATCCATGATCAATAAAATAAGACATTCACAAGAGGCTGGAGACAAGATGAGTACCGTGACTGGAAGGCACATTTTCCAATATTCTGTTTTCCTATTCTCCACCTGCAGTAGATTTTGCTATTAAACTGTTGGAGTGAGGAATGCTCATAATTTTACCTGTATGTTGTCCATCACTACCATTCTCACTCAGAAGTGAAAAATATGCATTCACTGTACTTCAGGAAAACAAATATGTGCTAACAGTATTTCCTGGTCACCTGGTCTTTCCTATTCTATACCTACCTTTTCCCAGATAAGCTACTCACAACTGACTGCAATATTCCTGCCTTGCAAACAGGAAAAACGTCAGCCATACTTTATATAGAATATGACAAAAAGAAAGCACCCTGTTTCCAGAGAACAGAAAAAGCAACATTCAGTCCTAAAGAACATCAGCACTGAAAATACGCTCTGAAAAAGTGAAATTACTTTTCCCCTATGAGGTTAAAATCCAGATCACCTCTGATTACTGTGCTCTAACAATTTTGAAGTGTCTATATTATGAATATCCACTATTACACTATGCTTACTTTTTTTAGGGTGAAAAAGCCTCTTTTTCGGCCATGTTTGAGAGACCTGGGCCATAACTTTCTGAGAAATTAGGCTAATTTTTACAAACGCTTTTGCAGTTGTCACAATTCATTCAACGCCATCTTTCCAAAGTTTCTATAGGACTGCTTTAGTGCCTCTGCCGATACCCAAAGGACTCTGAAGACACAGGAAAGTATTTTTGCCAACACACCAATGCTACTAAAAAATGTAGATAGCTGTGAAACTGTCTGTAAGACTACCCGTTTCACGTGAAAGTCCAGAAAACCTCCAACCTGCAACGCTACTATTTCACTGACTCACTGTGACAAGGCAGAGCAGCCATTTTAAAGAATTTGTAAAATCAGCAGTGGAGGGTTGTTGGTTAGAAATAATTGCTTTTAATTTCTTAGTATTTGCACAAGTCTGATGAATACACAGCCGCAGAGAGTTGCCCCAAACTGTAATATAAACTAGGCAAGCTTTCCACAGAGTAGGTTCAATATGCTTTCCATTACTTCCCATTCTAAGGTCTAATCCTGTTTTGTTTTTCCTTACATGGGCTTGTCAGAATTTTTGGAAAATCTTCTTAGTTCTTTTCCCACACTTCACCCACTAGACATAAGCTTGTCATCCAAAGATGACAACCTATAAAATCAGTAATTTTAAAAAAGTGTAACCTGTGAGTTCAGGGGATGCTCTCTGAGAAAACTCACCTCTGACCACCTTACCCTGGGACCAGACAATCCCAGTGGGACAGGGACACATTTTGGAAAGCTCTCATACCACCCAGGAACAGGGAGACCCTGCTGTTTCATGGCACTCTGGGCATTTGCAAACCAGTTTGCCTGATCACTGCCTTCTATTGTTTCCTGAGATAAGCAGGGCCCCAGTGAACAATTAGAGCTTTCAATAAATAATCTGTAAGCACATTCATTTGATTTACTGTTATTTGATACAGCAGTTAGTTTCAATGGGGCAGTTACTATTGATCACTTAAAGTACTACAGACAAACATGAAACACTTCCAGAACTCCATGGATTATTACTCTTTATCTGCCACTCATCTGGGTTACTTGTAATGGTTGTGAAATTTAAAATCAATAACAACAATTAGTGTTTGTTATACTCTGAGGAATGAATCATATGAAATATGTTTTGTTACTAAAATGAAAGGCTGGAGAGCTTGCAAACATGAAAAACTCTTGCAACTAGCAAGACTCTAAAATAATTTCTCTTGGTATTAGATTGTCCAATAAAGGGGGTAAAGAAAAATATAAACAGATATTTTAAATGCACACAGAAGTATATACACAATTATAAAAAGGTATTGGTAGGATTTTCAAAGGAATAAAACTTTCAATGAAACTGGTGAGAAAGATGCACACAAGTTTTCCTTAGAAAACTCCACTACAAATCCTTCAATTTCATACTCCTTGACCTCTACAGGAGTTCAGAATCTCTTCAGATTCATATAAATGAGTTGTGAATCTAATGAAATGGATGGAAATAACAGTATTTTGAGATCTCTGCTAAAGTAGTAATGCTACGTAATTAAAATGTAAAACAATGGGAGAAATATTTTATCATTAAACTGTAACCAGAGCTCTGTGTGAAATCATCCATTCAGAAGACTTATTTTTCATCAATTATTTGTTATTTATCTGATGTAAATATAAGAAGGTCTAATTAAAATGTATGACTCCTTATGCGGCTTCTTGTCATTAAGACCAATGAAAGCATTCTGAAGACCATAATGAAATAATTATGTTTGCCTTTAAGAATCCTCTTCAACAACACATGGCAGTACCACACTAAATTAAAACATCAGGAACTAAATTTCTCTTGCATCTATTTCTATTTTCACTAATTATACCCCCAAGCTTTCCAATAGACCAGGCCCTAACATTCTTTTGAAGCTGAAACAGCCTAAGGAACAGCAACCTTTTCATAGCAATGGACTTTGAAGAAGAAACAAAGGTAACGCAGCCCTGGAAGGATTAATATTTCAAATAGAGTTATCATGTGAAAATATGTGTTTATTTGAAAAATGGGGAAAAAATTGTTGATAAAAAGCCAAATATGTGTTCCAAGGAAACCAATACTCTGATTTAATCTCATTTAATTGCGTCATTCCTTCCTAACCTCTTTTCGTCAGAGTATTTTCTTGTTCTGCATAGAAATTCAAGTTAGCAAAAGCATAACAAACACAGTACTGCTGGGCAGTGCCACTGTTCCATTCTGTAACTGAGCTCTGCTTTCACATTTTGGTGAAGGTGAAAACAGCCCCTGTGAACAATTGCAGTGTTCATAATGGACTCCATTTCAGGGAGAAGGGAGCAGCTATTTTCCCAAACTGCCTCCAGACATGCAGTGCATTCTAACACACAGCTCATGCTTTAAGCACGAAAGTCTTGCAGGACCTCACCAAAACACAGAGAAAGGAAAGGATTCGGATAAGGAAGAGAAAAAAAAAAACAAACCAAAAACAAACACAGAAGGATATGAGTCAGCTCTGACTTCTTGCAGCTGAAGGCTTCTTTTCAAAACTTCAGGGAGATAATGGGTCCTTCTTGGTGTGGTGTCAGAGGAGTAAATGTGGCAATACTCGCAAAGCATAAAAAGATGAGCAGTTCACATACCTAACCTGCATAGCACGTACTATATGTGCAACTAGAAAAACACAGCTGGAATGTGCTCTCCAAATGGAGAGGGGAAGGCAGAGGTTCACTAGGGGATGAAGACTTGGGAAAAGTAGCTTCCCTTGTCAGCCCCCCTGATCAAAGACACTGAAAGACATAGGTGATTTGCCATTTGTTCTGCATTTTACACCTTAGTGTTCAAAGTGTGGAGTGAAATTAGAAAGATCTTTAGAAAGTCCAAGATTTTCCAGCTAACCTCTAAGGAGGATTTGACATATACCCTCACCCAGTAACTAATAAAATTTCTTCCTTGACTGAATGAAAAGAGGAAACTCAAACAACAAAGCAATGCTAAGGATTACTCTGCAAGATGAGGGGGGAAAAGGAAAAATCTCCTCAGACCAAATGTTGAAAGGCAGTAGTATCAACAATGGCTTAAAACCAAAGAAAGAATCCCCAAGCTCAGGACCTGATCTTAACAATTAAAAAGTTCACCCATGCGTGGCAATCTTGCCAGTCCTTTCACTTGTGCCCTAAGCCAAAATCTGCGGGCTGGTAGATCAGTGAGGGTGGATCTCTGTGAAGGAAGGAAAGTTTGTAGAGAAGTCAGGATCTCTGATCAGAGCCACCCAGAGAGGAGTGCAAAATGCCCAGGGAGAGTCAAGCTTTGGGGGGCACAGGCGTTTCCCTGTGCCTAAACCAAGGTCCTGGGGGAAGCATCTGCCTGCAGATCCACAGCCCTTGCCCAGGGGGAGGTCCGGGTGTCAGGGATCGCCAGATGGCACTGTGACACAGTTTTCCAACTCCTTTCTCTTCATGAACGAGCGAATGTTCAATCTTGGAAAGACAGGCCACCCTGGTCTTCTTGTGAGTTTTTGAAGATGAGGAATTAAAGTGGCAGAGGAGCCTGTTTCCTGCCCCGGGCTCTGCCCACGGCAAGTCCCCGAGCAAAAGTGCTGGAGGCTCTGAGACCCCCGAAAGCCAGGACTCAGCTGTGCCATGCCTGAACACCTCTGTCCCAAACTGGTATTTGTGAACAGCTGAAATACTTAAACAACTCAGATGCTGTTACATTCTCTTATCATGCAAGAACCTAGAAAACCTCTTGGTATCAGGGACCAGCTGGCAGAGGAGTGATTCTGGTACAACTCTGGAAGATGAAGGTACTCTCATAGGAGATGAGATACAACCTCTGTATGATGCGCTGCTGTGTCATCAGCCAGCCTGGCAGAGAGGAGCAGCAGAGTGGTTTAATGGAAACTTCAGGAATTACCTCAAGCTGCATTCAGATGAAAAAAAAATTGCAAGTTTTTGGTTTTTTGTTTTGTTTTGTTTTGTTTTGACTTGTTTAGGGCTGGGTTTTTTTTTTTTTGGTTGGTTTGGTTTTTTTTTTTGAGGGGGGGGCTGTGTTTTGGTTTTGGGGTGGAGGGAATCGAACCATTTCTTCCACTGTTTCTAACTAACAGGCACAAATGGGTTTCTATAATCAAAGCACCCATTGAAGGAAATCTGTGTTAAACTGTGTTTTTGTCCTCAGTTGGTGCAACACTGATCTAGCTGTTAAATTGTTCCACACCTCTGCTACACATCTTCGAAAGAAGAATGATCCTTCTTTCTTTTTAAGAGGAGATGTTGGCTGTTAATTGTGCTGAACATCCAGCACAGGGACATGAACTTTTACTGGTATTTCCTAAAAGTACCAGTACATAAATACACTAAACGCTCACTCATACAACTACTCTGTCTCTGAAACTCTTATTAAAATAGAGGGTGGAGGGTTGAGTGCATTTAAGTGCTTCACTAGATAAGGCTGTAAAAGACAAAGACATCCTTAATTTGTCATTTTATTGTTCAAAGATCCTTGCTAAAAATACAATGTGAGCCTAGAGAAAAATATTATGGTTCAATGGAAAGAGATCCTCCAAACCATTAAAAGAAACTAAGCGGTGCTAAAAAACCTCTTTGTAGCGAGACATTTCTCTGGTTTTTTTTTCTTAGGGGATGCACTTAGAGGGTAAAATATAAGTCACTGAAAGTGCATAGAACGGAAATCCTTCCAAACTATGGATGGACTTTAACATCATGTCCTTAGCGATGAAGATCCAGAGCACTCTGAGAATTTATAAATACTCATTCAAGTTTTAACCTATTAAACCTATACAAGTGTCACCCGCATGTGTATATTTAACTTACATAGTTTTATAATATTCAGTTTATATATGGTATAAGCAGGGGAAAGAAAAATCACCTTGTCCAAGGGCAACAGAAGGTAT
This sequence comes from Petroica traversi, assembly GCA_025920805.1. Lineage (NCBI taxonomy): Eukaryota > Metazoa > Chordata > Aves > Passeriformes > Petroicidae > Petroica > Petroica traversi. The sequence continues at coordinate 6,886,131 of JAHLSL010000044.1, forward strand.
ATTATATACTTTGTGTCTAGGATTCTTTAACACAGACTTGCTGGATTATATTTCCATCTCTCTTAACAAAAGTATTTGAAGAAGCTGCAAGGCTCAAACAGAACACTAAAAGAAAGTGGAGTCAGTTATATAAGGGCTAGCACTAGTTTGTTAAAAGTTTTTTTCCTACCCACTCCCAAATAAAGGGACAAAGAAACTAACATTGTGGGAATGTGTTTCTAAACCACATGATATCCTTATCAGATTGTCATGTACAAGGGAGGTTCTCACACAGGGACCCCATGCTGGTGAGCTGCCCTGTCACATGATGCAAGTTCTACGCTCCTATTCAGATTACTAAAATGAGCTGAAGAAAGCTAGATTTCCCCTCCTCCCCCAAGAAAGCAAAATGCACAGTGACCAAAGTCATATTAATTCACTGCAATCCTGAGCAGCTGCAAATGATAAGTGAGTATATGAAGAAGATAATCTAGCTATTAAAATCTATACCACAATTAATATCTGCTGAGCAGACTTTATTGCAGAGAAGCAAACAGAGAATCAGAAAAACCTGTGAGTCAGACAAAACACAGGAAAAAAACCTCAGTTAATTTGCAAATTTATGGAACCAGAGTAATATATTTTTATAAGCAAGTCCTACTTTGTCATCTAAGTGTCTCTATTTTTACTGTTGATGTTGTGAACACTGTCATTGAATTACTTTTTCATACAGTTTGGGGGAAGTGGAACAGTCCTGAAAACATTTTTAATATTAAATGAAGGTTTTAAATAGTATTTGATCATTCAAATATATGGCCTGTTTTAAAAAGTGCTGAGGGAGCTCCTAGATGCTCAGCATATTTGGAAATGAAGCCATGAAATGTAGATTTAGGATGCTAACTTTAGGCTACTGTTTCTGACATTCTTAATTTTTGAAACCCATTTGCTCATGAAACGACAAATTAATAAAATCCCAGACCTTAGATTATTTTTAAAAAGACAGTTTAAAATCCATGGGTTTGGATGCAAGTAGTTTACAGATTACAATTAGGAGGAACAGCTAAGATTACTGTGACCAAAAAAATGCACAGAATAATTTCCACATTATATCAGTTTGTTTCTTTTATACCTGGAATATGGTTCTCATAAAAAGGCAGCAGCAGTAAGACATTACTCCTGGTTTGCCTGCTAGAAATCCAGTTTTGTTACCCTCCTGTCTATACATTTTCCTGAACCACAGAGAAGGTGATTACTCTGTTACTTTAGAATAGTTTTGAGCATTTTGCAGCTTGTATGTTCGTGGTTCCATTTAGTTTGAAAGGGCTTGGGTTTCAGCAAGAAGTGGCATGGGTCACAGTGCATGGGGACAGACTTCATGCACGTGAGCAAAGGTCAAAATCAATCATAGCTTTGTATTTCCAGGCCTATTACTTTTGGCAGTTTACCCTGCCAGAAGGGGCTAAAATATTTGCCTCCCAAAAGGAGTAAACATCAATAGGGGGCAGGAATATAATCAGCTTCTCAACCACTCGGCAGTGAGAAATGAGGGTTGAGGATCCTCTCCTTGCTGCAGCCACTAAGCCATCTAAATGTTAGATGCAACATTTTCAGCAAAAAGTTGAAAGATTTCACAGCAGAGTGACTTGAAAAGGACAATAGGCCTATTTAGGCAATTATATTATGCAGGCTTTGTTATTAGGCAGCCATGCTCAGCCCCAGAAAGTCTGGATAATCAAAAGTGTCCAAGTACAGGAAGGGGAAAAGTACAACCCCACCCTCCCGCACAGCCGCTGCCAGGACCTCTGGATTTGAAGGGTAAAGTCTATTTACCGAAGTTCCTTGGCCATTTTATACATCAACTGATATCCTTCCTCATGGGGCTGCGTGCTACAGCCCAGCAAAGCTCTGGAAAGCCCTCTGAAACCACAGCTAATTTGGCCCCAGCCGGCCGCCCCTGTAAATTCACTGCTCAGAAGCTGCTGCCAGCCCCCCAGGCAGAAACTGCGAGGGGAGAGGGATGTTCCCCCCGGCTCGCACGCATACCAGGGCCGGTCCCCACGGCCAAACAGATCTGGAAACTCATCACAGCTGTGCTCTGCTTTTGAGGTCTCAATAGGACGGGGCATAGCGTGGCCGACCGCGGCAGACAGCAGTCCTTCCGAGCACAATGTCCCTTTCACAGCCCCGCTCCCAAATCTAAATGCTGGCTGTGTAACACAGCCGCACTTCATCGGCTGCGTAAAGGGCGGTATATAAATTAGACCTGAGCAAAAGCAGTCACTTGGCGTGTTTCGGGGAGGTGGGACCGTAATCCGCCGAGCAGGGCGCCTCACTCCCCCGAGCAAAGCCCCTCGGCTTGGCCGGGCTGCGGGGCTGGCGTGACGCACACATGGTTAACAAAAACCGCTCAGCAGTAAGTAGGGATTTAACTGGATGTGAGGATGACTAACTTCGCTGTCTGAAACATTATCTCCCTCTTTCAACTCTTTAACTTCACCGTAACCCTCTTCAAGGCATCGCCTCAGCAGCCTGGCTTTGTTCTGACAAGTTGCACCTTTGCTGCACAGACTCATTAGGCAAGCAGGGAGTCACCCAAAGATACACTGCTCTTCCTCCAAGCTTATCCCACCCTGACTTCACCAGCGAAAGCCTCTCATCATTTTTGTCTGCAGGAGTTTTTGACAGTGGTGCGTGTCCATTAGAGTTTGCCTGTGCCAGCAGCCGAATCAGACTGACTGCATCACAGTCTATACAGAGAACAGTTTTCCCATTTCAGTTATTTTGGAAGAAAAGTATCTCCACACGTTTTTTTTTTTTGGTTTTTTTTATGAAGTGGATCAGAAACAAACATTTTTTCATCACATATTTCAGAGCATTAAGCTAGACGTATAAAAATTTGAACAAAGACTCTATCCCTAAGCAAATCAGTCCTAGCCATTTAGCTGTAAAGTTTATAGCTGAACTTTAAAGAAAATAACCTGGTTCAAACAGATCTTGCCTTCTGGGCACTAGCAAACACACCTGCAGCAATTTGATACTAGGGAATGCAGATTACAAGTCCTTCACTTCAAAATGTTTGTTTTTTAATTCAGAAAGATGAAAGAAAATAAAGTAGCGAGCTTTTTTTTTGTTGAACACAGATGTTTCCAGTGCTTGCAGGGAATGGGAACCTGACCCAAACATCGTAATAATCCAGAATTTTGAAGGAAAACGCCTGCTTTCTGGAGTCCCATCTTCATGAACTTTCCGCTAGCTCCTCTCTAGGCAAACACTTCCTACTAAACTGAAATAAGCACTGTATCCTACGTGAGCCTCAACATCCCAGTGCTTTCTGCTGCCATGTCCATTACTTTTGACTTCATCAATTTTTATACGCTTCTAACCCTAAGGAAATGCAGTAGGTAGTAGCCATCTACTTCATATAATTAGCTGAAACACTACATAATGCCAAACAAACTTACTCTTGTTTTGGGCCTGCTCATTCGTTTAGTTTTTTTTGCCTGTTTAATTAATGAAGACTATTGAAGACTTTTTTTAATAGGCTTTTCCAAGGTCAGTTCTCCATTCTTTGCAGCTCCTCTCTCAGGACCTGTCCTGTTCTCACTTCCACAGTATTTAGTTAGCTCACGTTTCACCAAAAGTTACTGGTTTTCTCTCAGTATTTGTTGCCACTTCACTACGAGGGAGCAGAATATTCTAACTTACTTAAGAAACTATAAATTACTCATTCTTGCAATCTTAACTCTTTTGTCCTCTTAAGAACTACCCTTGTCTAATTTAATTACACCGACCTGATTTTTATCTTATGACAAAAGGCGCGAGAATGAGTTACGATTAAAAATGCAGTTAGTTCTAGTCGCACTTCTGACTCCATAATTTTCTTTGCAAACAAATAATCTCATTAATTTATGAGTTTAAAAATATAAACTCATACGAGTGCAAAATCAGGGGGTTTTTTTTTGCGTTCTTGTGACACACCGCGCAATACGCAGTGGCTAACAGTTGCGTTGCAAACCCAGGGCAGGTTTTTCCTCCCACAGGGGAGAGGAAAAAAATACCACACAAGTTAAGGTCATGTTTGGGTTGCATCTTATCCTCTATTTTTACTTTGCAAACCCTCATGAACTAGAAATTGCAGGAGTGCAACTAGCTTAGTGAATTGTAACAGGATTAACGCACGGAAGATATGCTGAAGTTGGAGACCTACAGCATTCTGCCCTAAACCCTGCAATGGCCAATTTTGCCAGCATTTCAGCTGAAACCCTGATGCTGTCTGGGATTGTTACTGGCCTGCTCTGAGTTTGCACTATCCATGTACTATTCCCTCAACAACCATTTACCTTTTACTCTACAATCACGTCTCTATCAAAGCAATATTTCTAAGGCCTAAGGCAACGGCTGCAGGTGTACTGCCTTTTTTTTTGCAGAGCCAAAAATAAAACAACAAATTAGACCAAAAAAACCCTATCACGCTTATAACAATTACAAAATTTGATTATTATTACATTACATTAAATCACAGAGGTCTTCTTAAAAATGGAGAATTAGGAAATGCTAGAGTTAAAATTAAACATTATTCTCTAGGTATTTATAAGCACTGAAGTAATCTTTAAACCATTAAAGCTTTCTGGACATCAAAAATTCTAGTTCTGTCATATTTTCTTGAGATGTAAGATAAAAGTCTTACTCTTTCAGAGATTTTAGCATTTCATACTCCATTTATATATTTATTTACTCATGCATAAACTGCTTACACTTTCTTTAAAACTGAAAATAAAATTTGCTTTAAGATTTCAAACAGAAATCTTAATTTAGACTCTAATTAAATTGTTTTTCCACATTTCTATACCATTAACTTTCACAGTTCAAATTACAGCCACCATATTTATGATTCAGGTTTCGGCCCAATTTTAAATTCCCATGCAGTGAAGATTAATCCTACTGCTTACAAAGTTACAAAATTGGATTCCTGAATGCATTTTCTGTATTTTTATTTACTCTTGTTAATATGAGTTTCTTTGATTAGCTAAACTTCCCTGTTATCAACACTTGCCTCTTATCACAGGCCCTAGGCAAATGACATATTTACCACTCATTCCATTCTGATAAGGGTAATCCTGTGTTTAACTTGCCCAAGAACAAACACCATATATTTTGTTTTTAAGAATCCTGCTTCTAGGTATTAACAACATACAAGAGAAAGAGCAGGACATTTTAAAGCCAGAAGTTATTTAAAGAATATTTTGCACGTGTAAGCTTTTAACGACAGTATATATGCCTCCTACTTCAGGAAAGTTTATTTAATTCCAAGTTTCCGCAATATCACCGCTGAAGTTATACTAAAGTTTAAACCACGAAAGGAGGAAAATGCATTTTTAGTAAAACATCTGGTTTGGATTTTTGTTTTTGCTAACTGAAGCTCTCCCGTAGCTAGTAACATTATTTTAAAGTAAAAGCTTTGTTTCATGTTTTGTTTGAAGCATTTTGAAAACAGTGCGAAGAAAATAAATATCCCATGCTGAACTTCACAGTCTCCTTTTAATTGTAAAGACATCAAAACATTTGCAGTGTTGTAGGCTGGCAGTCACTGATTTTTACAATTCTGTTTTCATTACTCAACCCACACAAATGTCATATGGTGTCTGAAAACTTTTGAGCCGAGTTAAACACACTACTCCACCAAACACTGTTAGGTTTATTTTTCAATTACCTACTCCACCCCTTTCAAATGTCGAAGGGAGAACTCTTCTAATTCCTAGTTAACTTTTTAACATACCGCAAAACAGAAATTTCCAACAGCATTATCCAGTTAATGGTGTACTGAAGTGCCCGAGAGCGTGCTAAAAACATTTTGATAGATAGCCAAGTCATTTATCTAAGTCACCGTCAGAGCAGTGAAGCATCCTGCAAGCCTTTAAGCATGGTATAAGATTATGTTTTCTGGCACTTTTTGTCATTTCTCAAACTTGAAAGTGGGGTGTTAAAATACTGCTATTGTTTATCATCTGTATATTTCAGCAACAAATCAAGACCCTGTAACACAATAACACATTTTCAGAAGTGTCCTACCACTAACTCTCGCTCCTCTGTTAACAGTGCATCGCTGTCTGAATCTCAAGGTATAGAAATAATTGATGGTTAAACTCAAAGGGTGTTCACAGTAAGTAGTTTTCTAGCAAAACAGCAACTTCTTAGAGCAACAAAGTGAAGAAGAAAGGTGGCAGCAAGGTCAGTACAAAGAAATATTGCCTTTTCTTCGAACACTTATAACTACTGTCTGATTTTTGGAATGGCACCTACCCACTGCAATTCCACATCTTTGCAAGAACTGTAGAGCTCAACATTTTAATTGCTTGGCTGCTCTGCTAAAATGCGCTTCAAGACAACATGCATCCTGATTATCAAATGTGCTACAAAATTAGATTAAGGGGGGGGGGGAAGCTACCACAGAGATGTTATGTAAATTCGGCTTTCACTGGTTGGAGTTTTGCAAGTATTTGCTGTAGTACATTATGATTTCATGCGTTCCTGTTTGGCTCCACAACTATTATTAGGATCAATATGCCACATGAGAGGGGGATAAACAGAAAGAAGTCCGGTGCTTCTTTCCTTTTTCCTTTCTTGCCAAAAGGAGGAAAAAAAACTTGCAAACCACATTTTGCACAAAAACTCACCCCACCCCTCATTACCTCTGCACTTAATTAGCAGTCTTTCTTTTTTAAATACATGCAAGTAAATAAATAAATTAAATAACAACAACAACAACAATTATAATAATAGTAATTGCTTTAAAGTGGAAAAATAACAGTTGGGACCTACATTGAGCACTGTGCCGGTGTTGCCACTCTGTTTGTGCCAATCCACTGAAGCATGCTTTGAGAGCCTTCTCCTGGAGCATGCAGGAAGACGGACTCGCAGTGTAGAAATCCAGCATCTGAGCAGGGCTCACTGCTAGAACGTCCATACAGTCAAACATGATTCCCCCTGCACAGAATGCCTGCAAAAGTGCTTTCCTCTAGGTGTGGAGGAAAATGGCACATAAAAGTACACCCAACTCCATCAAACTCTGCCCCTTTTTTGGCACGTAGGCTGTTGGTCTTTTTCCCAGACCAGAATCATGAATTATGACAGACAACACAGCTAAAAGCCTGTAATTGATCCAAATGATCATTTACCATTTTCCAGGCTGCCCAGCCAATCCAGCAAGATGGGGGGATGCGAGCCGCATTCCAAGTTTTAGCTACCATCAATTTCCCCCCAAAATTTCTTGAGAGTCAGTCCAGCTCCTGGGGCGCTCGCCGGGTGTGTGCCGCGTCCCACGCCGTGCCAATCGCCCACCTCCCCGGGATAAAACAGCTCCGGTGGAGGCTCGGGATCCCCCTCGGCCGTGAATAGATGCTTCTGCCTCTGAACAGCTCACTTCCTACTACTTGTGTCACAGGGAATGAAAGATTGAATTGCCTAATATATGCGAGTGAACTTTCCGTGAACCCTTCCCAGGCTGCTAACCTTCAAATGACCCAAGCGGTCTGACATCACCAGCTCCCAGGATTCTCACACGCCTTCACAACTCCCAGCAGCCCTACAAAAAAGCCAGGCAGGCGGGCGGGCAGGCAAAGGCGAGCCCCAGCCCTGCCGGAGTCGCCCC
>JAHLSL010000044.1:6898757-7126973 GCA_025920805.1 Petroica traversi
GTCCCGGCTCTCGCCAGCGGGGACCCCGCTCGATGCCACCCGCGGGGACCCCGCTCGATACCACTCGCAGAGACTGCGCCCGGTGCCAGCCCCATCCCAGCGGGGAATCGCAGGGGCCCGTCCCTCCTGGGCGGCGGGGGGACGGCCAGGCCCCATCTCTCCGCACCATCCATCCCTCACCCCGGCTCCTAAGTCACCCAGCGCTCCCTGGCTTCCCCGATGGGTCAGATCTGGCATTGCCCGGGAGGGCCTGTCCCCATCACTGAGCCCAGGGCAGGAAGCAGTCACGCATCCCCTCCTGTCCCTCCCCAGCCCCGCCGCCGCCGGGTCCTGCCTGTCTCTGATTAGCAGAGAGGGGCTGGGGCCGCTGGTGTGGCCCCCGAGGGGCTGTATCAGCTTTCAGAGGGCTAATGAGCCCCAGCTCCCCGGGAGGGGAGAAAGGCCACGAGCTAATCCACGGGGAACACGGCCCAGCCCGCGGGGCTGAGCGGGGAGACCTCCCTGCGGCAGGCGGCCCGGCCAAAGCCACTCTGAAGGCACAGGGCTGCTCCCACCCACTGAAGTCTGTGCTGAACCACGCTGCTGACAGCTCTCCCTCATGGCCGGAGTAGGTGTCAAAGGCTTCCCAAGCCTGTGGCCATGATGCTACAGCCAGCCCTGTGCGGGCCCACTGCCTGCATGAAGCCAGCAGAGAGCTCGGTGCTTTGCAGGTAGGTAACTACCTCCTCCAAAATCCTGCTCACCCAGAAAGACTCCATGGAAGCTTCCACCAGTCCTTATTCCTATGGACAATTTAAAAATTAAAAACAACAGCCTGGAAACACTCCCTCCGCCCCAATGGGAAGGACATGAGCTCAATAACCACATGCATGCTTTCATTCTAAATGAATAAGCCAAGCCACCTAAGCCCCAGCAGTGAGCATCATTCAGGAGCAAGACACACTGGAGCCCTGCTCCCCTGCTCCAAAGCAAGCTCGGGTGCAGAAACTAGGAAAAGGAACACTTGGTTATTGCCCATTTCTTGCAAAGCCCAAGATAGGAGTCGGGCAGAGGAGGCACACTGAGCAGGCATGGCACACCACTGGCGACCGTAAAGAAACGCTGGAGAGAGACTCACCCTGGGACCTGCGCAGCCACTTTAATGGATGTGGTGTCCCCTCTCCACAAAAAGTCCTTTGATGAACCGAAAGCTCTCTGACAATGCCTGCAGATTGTATTAACAAAACTTTTCACACAGATTCAAGAATAAAAAAAAAAGCAACCCAAACCACAAAACAAATCCCCCACACAGCACACACACTTGTTCCCTGAAACTGATATACCCACATTGAAAACCAGCGGCTAGCAAAAAGACCTGCTGCAATCTGGATGTGAATCCTTTTGAAGAGATTAAAACAAAAGCTTTTCTTAGCCTCCTTCCCCCCCTCAATGGGAGAGCTGTAGTTGTCCCTGCAGCAGGCAGCCGCTCTTTCCCTCTTCCCTTCAGGCAGAAGAGTTACAAATGCTGGAGTTTAACAGCGTCTTTTTAAAGGACTTTTTAAGGACTTTCTCAGCCCTTTGGGGTGTCCTCCCCCAGCCTGAACTCCTGCAGTTGAAGAAGCCCTGACACTCTCTAATCTAAAATTTATGCACAGCATACGCTTACTGAAAAAACCATCCTTCAGGGAAGGCTTGTTTAAACTATTTCAGCACTGCAAAACAGTGTTCGTTGCATTAAAATAGCCAAGTGGAGAAGTGGCTAAACTTTTTTTTTTTTTTTTTTTTTTTTAGTCTTGGCTGGCTACATTGCTACAGTTTTGTTTGGAATAGCAAAGCTAAATTAACAGACAGTTATTTTCTAACCAGACGACACAGGATGCATGAGAATTTAGAATACGTAATGTATCACCACAAAAATAACTGGAAAGGATGACACACAACACAGTACTTTTTTTTCAGTCTCTAGTTTAGGGAGAAAACAGCTTTTTGTGGGGACCAGGGTTCTTGGAACAGCTTAAGTTTATGCCAAGAAAAACATGTTGCCCGTGCAAGTTAAAAGTAAACAGAATCAGACAAACAGAAATACAGTTATGTTTATCCCATTAGAAATCTTATAATATCATATTCAAAAATAATACCTGTTGGTTGTACCTCAAAATGTAGAGTGGCAACTTCTGGAAGAAAATGTTGGGAAGTGACGCTTAAGTGTGTGTGAAGTGGAAAAAGACTGCTTTTTCTCACTGTATCAAAATGAGTCAGGTAGCTCATAATGCTTTATTACAAATAATAGTTGCACTAATGCTTATATTTATTACTAAATGCACATGTAATTTAAAAATTCCTCAAATAAGCTGCATTCATAAAATGGTGGATATTTTCTAATTTAGATCAGGACTAATCATAATTGTTGGGCTAACTAACAGTCCTCTAGTTCAAATGCAATGAAACCTTAAGTATTGCCACATATTTTAAATGCCTACCCAGCACCCATAGAGGTGCGAGGGGGCAACAACTCTCCAATATCTTTGACTTTGTCCATGCAAAGAAATCGTGGTTTCACTTCAGTGCTTTGATCTGTTTTCTCTCAGACTGTGATAGCAGAAACTTTACAATAAACATATTCTTAGCTATAAGTGAAATAAAAAGCACAAGTTCAAGTCAGAAATCTATTTCCTCTGGTGTTACTGTATATTTGTCACTGTGACATAGCACATTTGAAACCCATAATCATAAAACAAAAATTTACAGCCAAGGTTTAGGGTCTACATCTGTTTCTCTGGTTTTTGTACTGCAATTACCCACTGGACAATTCAGAAAGCAGCACTATGAATCATGTACTGCACACATGGTTGTGCTGGTCACTTTTTTGTTAGTACAAGAGGCTGAGGATGCCATAATGTGCTTCACTGAGAGAGAGAGCCTTTACTAGAATTAGGATGAGTGCACCAGGCTCTCTAATAAAAATGACTTTACTAGAAGCAACAGAGTACTTCTGGAACATTACAGGCATATTTATAGGATGGAAAAATTAAGAAGTGCATGCAGAAATTCTCCCCAACTAAGTACCTCAGGGGAATCAGACTTTTTTTTCCTTTTGCATGCATTTTACTATTAATCAAATGTAGCACTCTCTTGAAACAGTTTTGACAGCAGAGTAAATGGTTACTAGTGAATGATGTGTGTGTTTAAGCAGTGAAAGCAGAGACAAAGTGATGTTTTCTTCTACTCCCTAGGCAAGAGCTGACACTAAGCTTGCTGCCTCAGCTTTGATACTCACAGATTCCTTTGTGTCAGTTGCTGGGAGAATCACTGGCAGTTCACTAACCTTGCCTCACACACAGGGGCTTTGATTTTTACCTCTTCATTGACGATAGATGTTAATATGAAACAGTACTTGCCTGCCTTGGCAGTTTTTTTTTTTTTCCCAGGTTTTTTTCTTTTTCCTCCCCCCAGCTGGTGAAACAAATCTGAAAAATCTGAAAACCTGAATTCCCCCTTCACTACATGCAGTTTTTTAGTGTTGAAGGATGTTCGCTACATGTCTCAAGCACAGGAATGATGTCAAAAGATTATGGGGAGGGAAATCACTAGGTCACAAGAGAATGGCTGAATATTTAAAACTCTAAGGTAGTCCTAGGATACAATGGATATCAACTGTGAGCAAGAATTGCCCTGAAGAAAGTAAACCAGTAAAATTACTGGCATGAAATGGCACAAATTACACGGAAAAACATGAAATACAGTGAAATTAAGTTAAAAAGGGGTTTCTTCAGTCTGCTCTACACTATTATGCACAGCTTGCAATGACCAAAACTGGAATTTGCACTAACAGGAAGAATTATTTCAGGCCTGAAATATAACAGCAACTGGCAAAAGACAATTCAGTGCAGAGCAGTATTTTATTTTAGATGGGAAAAGCAGAGTAAGTCATCTCCAGACCCAGAACTCAGGCATGCAACCAGTCTGCGAATCACTTACTGATAAAGGCTTTTTGTCTGTTTTAATCAGTGGATATGTATTTGCAAAGATGCCTTTAAAGCTGATTGCTTAACTTAAAGGCTATAAAAATACTTCATCTCCACAAACTTGAGCGTACAACCATGTTTCTTAGGATCCATACAATCTTTTGACCTGGAGCCAGGGAAAGAGAACTGCCTTACATGATAAAACTGAAAGTGTATCTGGCTCAGCAATTCATTTCTAAGAGTGACTGCTACTAGTTCTTTCTAAGGAAAATACAGGAATCCCTCGTGATTGGCCAGGTATAACTCACCCACAGGTCCTATATTAGCTTATTCTCTAACAGCAAATCACTTAACATTAAAGCATGAGATTTAATGTCCCTTCCAAATTTTTTTTCATAATAGCCCTGATATTCTAGAAATTCATATTTAGCCAATCTCTTTTTGGATTGACATAAATTTGTGACACAGAAGTAGGTAGTAAGTTATTAGGCTTTGAGACAAAGCAAAAAACTAAAAAAAACCCAAAAAACAAGAAAACAAACAAACATAAAAACCCCCACAAAAACCACTGTATATAAAGTGGTTCCACATTGCAAATAAAGGAGAGAGACCAAACTGCACCTTTTTGAGGCCCCAAAGGCTGATGGCTGCAAGCTCCTGAAAGGTTGGCAAAGAGGCAATGACATCATATGCATGAGGAGGGGACCACATGCATTTTTGAAGGATATAGAAAGAAAAAAACATTATTAGATTAAACACTGGCTACATACTGAATCTACACTTGCTGTTTATGAGGATCCTGCAGTGCAAACACCACTGGTAAATGGTTGCCAGAAAAAAACAGAAGTGAGGGGAAAAAGGTTTGTTTCATTTTGTTTTCTTTTTAAATGACTAGAAACTGCTGTTTCAAGGTTTAGCCAAGAAGGAGATTTTTACTGCTAGCCTATAAATCCCTCAAAACATAGAATTACAATGGAAATGCTGAGGTAACTGTAGTGCCATGCATGGCACTGACACATTGCATTATATAATCCAGGGAGAATGAAGGTTGGGAGATCTATAAAGTAGAATCAAGATGTATGAAAGAGCAGAAGAGCAAGCAGAAATGTTGAATATTAAACTGCAGAGAATACTACTTCTAACAATAAAGTTTCCTATATGCTGAATATACTTATGGTTGGCTGAAGGTGAAAGAGCACAGAGCTCCATTAAAACTAAAACAGAGATTCAAAAAGGCTATTCAAGTAATTACTTTGTTTCTGTCTTTTTAAGGAGGTAGAATAAAGAAAGTTACCTAACAAAAGGATAGAATTTCCTGATGTTCTGATATCCTGAAAGGTGTCTCAGAATGCATAAATAAATAATCTGAGAACATGCAGAATAAATGGGAGTTCCAAACATAGGCAGCTTACCACCCTAGTTGTAACCTGAATAAGAATATGAATTGGGACAACTGTACTTCTTCTACAGGTTCACTAATTGCAGCTTAAACTATTGATGAAAAGTTAGCCCTGATGGCTTTCTTCCAGAAAAAGACCAAAGTTACCAAGCAGTAACTGGAACTCCAGCTCAATACATACATATATCCTAAGAAAGACTAAACCTTACCTAAGCCCTAATTAATTTAAGTCAGACTTAAGCAGCATTTAAGGCTTGTACTCCTGCACTACTGACAAGGACAACCTATAGAGAGGGATGCCAGAGGCCTGAGATGGCTGAAACACACATGAGAGGATCTCTGGTCACATAAAGCCCAATGCAGACTGGGCTGGATTATGCCATGAATTTAAACTGCAATAGCTGCCACGCTCGGCAGCCTGACGTGTATTCATGACAACCCAATTCCTGCTTAGCTAGTTCTCAAACCTACCTCAAACACTGAAAGAACAGTCCAGGATTCTATCTCTAAGAAAGCACAATGAAGACGTGACTGGAAAATGTGTTGGCATAGCTACCTGGCCAGCAGGGGTAATGACAGCAATGACAATGTGGTGACATTGCTTGAAATCTGCTGGTAATGATGGCCATCATGCTAACACCTCCACTCTGTCTGTTGCCCTAACACACTGTACTTTCACACCTTCGTTTCTGTCATGCAGATGTGCTTTCTGTTTGGGAACAGCCTGCGTAAATTTTTGTTGCAAATGAGGTAGAATTACTCAGAAACTGAGAAATATATTTAGCAAATCAATGTTTGGTTTCTTTTGTAGAACATGTGCCATCAATAATGTGTGAATTAACTGAGGGCATATGTCCTCTGAGGGACACTGTTATCACTGCAACTTTATTGATGTAGCCTGGAAAGTAAACTTTATTAACAGGGTCAGTTTTCCAAGCAAACAGGTTATCATAATGTAACTACTGTTGAGCAGGTAAGGGATTCAGAGATTCTGTATATTCCTTTTATACTACAGGAACTGTCCATGACTAGGCTGTGACAGGTAACACTCTTTCAAAAAGGAGCAACTGCTTTCTCACCCTACATTGTTATACCAATGTAACATTCAAACACAGATGAGATCTCAGGAAAAGTCAGGCAGGGCTGGACCTCACTTGCATTCAGAACAAGCAGCGGCACCATCAATGATGTCCAGTCTGAAATGTTCACAAGATGTTTCCTGGTTTTCAAACTCTACTAGAGTATACTTACCAAATTGTTCTTTGGTGCATTCCTCAAATTCTACGTGACTTGTGCAATTTAAGCCAACAAAGAAAAATTTGCATGGTCCCGAGCTGCTTCACTAAGCTAGTCCCACATGATTAAATAGATCTGCAAATTCCCATGCCCTTAGACTGCAAGACTCCCATATTGGACCACAAAAGGGATTGAATGTCAACACATATTATGTCCACATTAAGGGAATCACGACTGACACACGTGCTTTAATCAAAGACAACTTACAGAGCTGGGGTGCCGTTAGATATTGTGGTAGTGAACAGCAAGCTGCGCCAGGCTTTGTGCAGTATCATGGATGTTTTGCCCTTTGGGGACCTTTAGTTCAAATATAGAGAAGGATGTGCAAGGTGGTCTCTAAGCATGTGGTGGTCCCTCATATCAGGCTTGACAGATCTATAAAACTATCACATGGCTTTTGCATAAACTAGACCAAAAACCTCTTCATTTGGGTATCTTGATTCTTCTTCTGACTGAACAATTCTGCACATACCTTGTCATCACACTGTAAAAATCTAATTTCTTTCAATCCAACCACAGTTTTGGGCAAGCATCCTCAAGAACAGGCTTCTCATTCATGGGATGCACATCTTCCATTTATTTTTATCAGAATAGTAGAAAAACAGACTTGCTCAACTTCATATGGAGACATGGAAAGAAGAATGTGTATTCTATCCTTTGCCAAATGGCTTTGAGATCTCACCCTTACTGCATCCATCCATTCTGTGTTTGGCATGAAATATGCCAAAGGATACACCAGAAGACAGGATTGCGGCCAAGCTCTTTCAAGGAATTATCAAGATTGATGGATGGGTAAACTAAGCCTGAATCTATAGAAGATTTAGTTACAAGAATGAAGCATGTGCGCAATCCCAACCCTGAGAAATGTGTAGTAATTCTCCTTAAAAAGTAGAGCAAGTTGTTATCTCCAATCAGATCTTAAATGACAAGTTGGTGCATATATGCTAATTAAAACCTCAAAAAAGTTAAAGGTCCACCTGCTGGATTCTTAAATTAGTCTAAGAACTGTTAGGGTTTTGTTGGTTTTTTTAAAAACTGATTTACTAAGAGCAGAAGCTGATACTAAAGTGTATTCTGCTGGCTGAACAATGCAGGAACATTGTCACTCAGAGGTAGGACTTCACAAGCATGCAAGAAAGGCCAAGAGCTTTGCCAACACAAATTATCAGACAGAACCTCACTGGAAAAAATGAGGCACAAAGATCTAAGTGAAGTGTAAAACTTACTGAGACTTGAACGACATGTTGACAGATACCACTCCACTCTCTTACTTCCTATCAGAAACCAACAGCCGAAGCAGAGATTCCTAAGCAGTGTTTTTACAGCTAGGCTTAGTCTCTCCTCATCTTATCAGTAGCCTTCAAAGGGACTGTGGGTGGATCTCCTCCAGGAAAAAAAAAAGAAAAAATGAAAAAAAAAACAAACCAACAAAAAACCCCTCAGAAGTGCCACCTCTTCCATACAAATATATTGGTGTCACCACAGAGGCTTTGCTTGAGTTGAGAAAACACACCTGGCTCTTCTAAAGGTGAAATTAAAGAATTCGTGCTTCAGCCCTCAAGCCTTGAGTGGCCTTAGAGAAGAGGAATAGCTAAGGAGAGAGTCTAATCAGGACGCAGGGAAAATCAATACTCGCTTCTTGAAATGCCTTAGGCAGAAAGGAACAGTTTAAGGTTCAGACATTTTTCTGCTCTTTCTGCACAAGAAAAAGTGCTGAAGACTGAGTGCACAGGTGAGAACACAGAGGTAGGAGAAGGCTTTCAGGAAGACTAAAAGCAATCCAAAGCATGTTATGCCCCAAAGTTCTTTGGGAAATCTTATCTTTTAAAAGTTTCCTAGTTTTGGTGCATGAGAGATCTTTCTACACACCACTCAAAGCTGTCCAAAGTAACAATTTCAGGGAAAAAATCACACCATTGTATTGTTATTTTCTGACTTTGGTGTGGAATACAATTATTTAAGACTCAGTGGGAGAGTATGAAAGGAGCAGGAGTGTAATTCCAGTTCAGGAAAAACTCCAATAACTGACAACAAGTAAGAAACACAAGATGGATGCATTGTATTGTAGGGGTGAGTCCCATTGGCTGGAAATCATGACTCTCCCAGCAGGACTCAGTTACATAGCAACTCCAGAGGGCAGATTAACCCTTTCCCAGTTAACATATCTGGAATGATTTAAGAGACCTTTTCCTTCTCCTGCTACAGAATAATTTCATAGGTTTGCAAAAATGGTTTGGAAAAAAATGAGTCGAGTGCTACCAGGGTAAAAGCAAGCTATCTGACTCACCACAGGATACTGATGGTACAATGAACAGAGAATGAAGGGAGTTCACATTGGTCTACATGATATTTTATATCATCAGGTGTTGTGACATATGCAAAACACAAAATGCATTTCTCATCAAATAGTTTATGCTTAGTCTGTGGGGACCTTATCCCGACTGCATTTATCAAGTTCCAATGGTCTTTCTCACCTAAGTTCTGCCCACTCATTGACTTCCGTCTAGATAATTACTGAAGAATTAAAGAGTCCTCAGCTGGCATAGACAGTACTTAATTAATCTAAAAGAGAATTTTGCGCCATCAGAGAATGCTTTCACTCAGAATTGTACGGGTTGATTATTGTAAACTCTGAAATAACTCCTGCAAATCTATAATACTAGTTGTTTTTCTTCTAATAGTTCTTTTTAATTACTGGCATCAATTAATTTGATTAATTTGGCAATGTCTATTTCATCAGAGCAATTTCCAAATTTTGTTTTTAGAACTGTATTACACTTCTGAGTATACGCATCAAATCTATATACAATTAGCATAGCACTATTCACGTTCTGGTTATCAGAAATAACAAAGTTCAAATCTAAAAAAATCAAAATCTAAGACAAAGATTCCTAAAGCTCTTTATTTTTAAAATGTTAGAATTCAGCTACATTATTTTTCTCCCTTGTAAGAGAGCTAGACAGTCCCTAGGGACAGGAAGGGCACATGTCCTCACTCAGGGCATCCCTGGTGTGGTCACACTTCACTGCTGTGAGCCACAGCTGCACACTGTTTAGGAAAAAGAATGCTACTAAATTTCCAGAGGAGAAAATAAGAGATCAGGCTGATGTGATATTACACTTACTCTTGACTGTCTTCTGGTCACAGTAAATGAGACCAGTCTATTTCCTCTTTTCTTTCTTTTTACAGGTAAAATTGGACTCATGGTAGAATGGGCATTAAACAATGCTTGGATAGGCAGGCACCAGTGACACTGCCACAATTCAGACAAGCTGGGTAAGACTATATCTTTCACTTCCTCTGGAAGACCCAAGGACACTCATAGCTGAAGGTTAGAGGAGAAATGCCTTGAATCAGGTCATCCTCTGCGCTTCTTCTCCCCCCACCATTCTCACACATGGACACAGAAGGTCCTGAAACACCCACCTCCCACCAACACCTCTTCATGAAGTAAAATCACTGCTCAGTAGCAGCTCCCCAGTTCCCATTCAGACCAGTAAGAAGAAACCACAATCCTGTTAGTTTCTTTTTTTCTTAGTTACTTTAAAGAAACAGGTCACCTTTGTGTGTTAGTGAAAGGATTATCTACATGTTTGAGATGGCTTTTCTAAACATTTCATCCTTTAAAAATTCATCTTCATTTTCTTTATATGGTTCTCATAGAACACTTGCAAATCCAGATGGGATAGAAAGATACAATTTAAATTCTATTTATTATGTAATTTGGCTGCTTGCATGATATCTTGAAAACTCATCTTGAATTACTTAGCTTCTGACTTTCATAAAACTAAGAGTATCAATATAGTGGGTGGGAGATGAGTACAAACAGAGGTACTTCAGAAATATTTTGTGATCTGAAAATTAATTAGGGAGAATGGATTTAATTTCTTATTGTGGAGTTTTAAAAAAAGTTCATATTTTGCTATCATTATTTACCTAAAACTTTCACTGATGCCACTGGAAACGTAGCCCTTAATAGGGTAAAACCTGAAGGACCAAGTTCAACATGCTTATGTTCTATTGAAAGTACCTTTTCATATAAATGCCAACACACACCTATCAAATATTTGTGTTCTTCATTAAACTAATGCCTCCCTGCACCATAAACAAGATGGTGAAAATATAGGTGTATTCCCATGTCCTTCTTCTAAGGTAGGCGATATCAAAATAAATTTGCAACTATATCATTATATCAATCTCCAGTATTACTGCATCAGTACTATAACCATAATTAACTAGCTGCAGGTCAAATTTCTAATAAATCTTTAGAAATTAAATGTATAATTTGTCAAAACCACATGTCTTCATAAATTGATTATTCAGAATTTAGAAGCTTTTTAATTAGGAAGAAATTTATGCAATACCATGTGTAATAATTGCGAATCAGCTCTTCTGTGATATTTTTGTACATCAGCAAAAATTAAAACATTGGAAAACATTACCAGGTCATTGCAGTATTTCAATGTCAAAAGAAACACATAGTTTAAATGTGGAGGTTAAAGATATTTTCCCGTATCTTTTACATCTTATATAGCTTTATGATCTCAGAACTGGAATCATTAACCAAATACAAAATCAATGAGAAGAAGATCTAATCTGACCGTTTTCAAGTACAGAGTCACTAAAAATGATTTATGCCACTGTAACATTTTTTTTCCATGGTTCTATAGTTTTACTAAACAGCATATATTCTAAGTCAAACTTTCATTTTATGCTACACTGAACAGTATTTTGACTCTCTTGTCCCTTCCAGCTATAATTCTGAACGAGTTTAAAACTTTAAAAACATCACCTTCGTAACAAGTGTCAAGATGAGGGGTATGACCCTGGCTGCCGAACAGAAAACTAGAAAAAAAGAAAGTTAAGTGATATTCGTTCATGGCACACAAGAAGCAAAAATTGCACCCCAGCTCCCCTGCTTTCCCCTCCCATGCTTTCACCACGGGCCTATTCAAACTGCACCCCCACAAGGGCTCTGGGTACTTCTATCAACATTTCATAGGAGAAGATTTTTTTTGACAGAGAACACAAAAGCTGCTTTGTGTGAAGTCTGGACACTTTTTTTCTACCTAATAAAAACATGAATAGAAGTGGGACCTCAGCAAGCATATGGCAGAAAGTCTGGACTAACTGAAAAAAGGGGCCTAGAAGAGTTTGCTCTCTGTCATTCCCCACCGTGTTTACTGTTGAATGTATATGGTGTAAATAAGGAGTATGCAGAGCAGGCCATAATGGAACATTGTTTATGTGCACATCCTGGCAAATGCATATACAGCATGGAGACTATTTCCAAGCAGAACATAAACACAAAAGGGGAGCGATGACAAACAAGTATTCCAAGGCAAGAAAAATGTTATTCCATATACAAACCAAACAAACTAAAGTGGTTTCTCCCCTGCTAGGATCCAACTGGCAGATCTCAGCTGCACACACTCTGTAGCTGTTAAAGAAATGAGAGACATTCCAGGCTTACTGGTTGGCTTTCTTTTTCTTAAGAGACCTTATTATGCTCCCAATATTAAAAAGAAAAACACAGTTAATATTTTATTTTACTCTCTTGCAAAAACACAACAAAACAAAACAGCCCTTTCTTTCGGCCTGAAAAGAGCTGGGGAGATAGAGCTGATGCCAAGAAAACACCGTAAGGAATTAAGTAACAGCTTTTCTATTTCGAGTTCCCACTGAAAGATAGAGGTGGTTCTTTCTTCTGCAGGTCTCTCTGACAAACTTATTACTTGGCTTTAGCAAGCGACACCAGTGTGACAATAACTTAGAGGTTTCCTACTCCTGGCAGATTTTTTTTCCTTTTAATCATTAGTCATAAAAAGGAAGAGGGTTTAGAAAACCCAAGTCCCTGCAATTTCAAGATAGCAAACCAGGGGATGAACCTTTTTTTGTGTGCTTACTTCTGGAGAATAGAGTTTGTGCTTTGTCAGCTGCTATGTAAATAAATGGGTGTAATTTTATTCCTTTAAAACTAACTACAAACGCATTCCAGCCTAAAGGAGGAAGAAAACATGACAAGTAGGAAAACAGACAGTAGAGTGACAACAAGAACCGCAGAAAGTCAACTGATAAAGCAGAGCTTTTTAAATAATTAATAGGCATTTTTAGGGTATTAGACACTAGAAGCTAGCAGCTTTACGAGGAGATCACAGGAGGTCCAGAACAAAAATACTTCGTGATGTTCTTCAGAGAAATTCAGAGTTAGCCTGTGACTTTAGACTATTTTAAGATATTCAGTGTGCCTCACTTTCTCCAAAACTCTAGATACAGACCCAAGAAACATGAAATGCAAGTGCAGAACAGGTACCTGCACATACACGAAAAATTTTTGCCAATTCTGCTAACCTGGATGCAAATTTTCCTTGCTCTGTGTTTGAAATTTGGGTGCATCACTCATTGGAAAGTGATAGAGCCCATGCTGGGAACACTTGTAGCGCCATTACAATATATAGACAGTTCTTTATTTAATTACATTATTCTTTGATTTTCCTTTTTTCATGTATCACTTCCATTATACAAGACCAAAAGAACCTGCACAAAGCATCTCGCTGGTGACTGGTCTACTATTAATACTTTTCATTAAAATCACACTTTAGAACCCAAAGAAGGCTTATTTAATTTAATTTTATTTTGTTTTAATTAGCCCTGAACGCACACCTACCTCATCCCAACATGACCTTACTCATGCCCACTGCTTGAGTTTCTGTTCAGCTGCTTGCAGACTTGTACAGAGCCCTCACTGTGCTTCACAAAACAACACATTTCTCATAATTACTCTTGGCTGCATGGACCACTTACAGCACGGTGACAGGGAGGGTGCACACCAATGCCAAGTACAAGCTCCCATGCTCTTTCCTCATTACAGAAGGTATTTTGTGGTGGCTGAATACCTTCTGCATGTTAGAGCTGAAGGCTGTATGAAGAGAAGTTTTTTGTGATGTGTGCAACACTGGGCAACCATATGGCAAAGAGGAGGATCTGTGATGGCTGCCGAGTCACAGTGGGTGCTCTGATGATTTTAAATCAAAAGGGTTTTAGTAAAACTCCACATCTTATCCCTTACTCTTAAAGAAAGGTAAAAAACTATAGGAAGAATCTTTAAAAATTTTGCCAAATGTATAACATTCATAGTGAGATTTAAAGAATATTTTTATTCTCTTCATACCAGTCAAGTGAGCCACTCAGTTTTCATCTGAGAAGTTTTCAGCTTTAAGGACTCAGAAGAATGGCCTACAAACATGACCAGACTGGCATGCTGTAAGGCTAGGAAACTGAGGGATAAGGAAGAAGTACTCTAAATTGCTATCACTAAACCTTTTAATTTGTATGTCACTATTAAGATTTGTTTTGCATTTGAGGCTGGCAACACTGAGTAATTCAGACATGCTAAAATGTATTCAGGACCTGCACAAGAGGCAAAATAGGTACTGAAAAGGTACTGTGAAAACACTCTGAGACTAGTTTTGTATTCCTTACTAAGTGTTGTCCAAGCTCTGCAATCTTATACATTGTTGTTTACTAGACAACTACATAAAAACCAGTATTCCTTATATCCTACTCCCATCCCCTGCTTTAAATTAAAATGGAGTTGTTATTTTAACCCTACTCAAGTATGTAATATAGTGATGATTGTAAATCTTTATGATCACAAAATCCCTTTGATTTATCCCTCAGTTTACTAGCTTTAACAAACATAATCCTAAAAACAATACAGAGGAAGATCTTACAGGCCTTCAAATGATGGAGAGGGAACAGGGAATGACTACATAAGTAAGGCTACAGCTTCAGGGCTCAAGACTTTCCTGTTGGGAGGCTTTCTGAATGCTGCTAATAAGGTCCTGCCAGTGAAACCAGAAGAATATCTTCATAAAAAAAGGCCTTCAGTGTGGGAAGATACAATTTTCCAGAAGATTTTTAATAAAAAGCTAATAGATGTGGGACCTGAATCTAACAATAGACATAAGTATGTCTAAATACATAAGAAAACATGAATATTATTAAAGGTGGCAAGTCCATCCTGCCTACCCCCCACCTCCAGATCTGTAGTCACGAACATGAGCATATTCTAAACTTATGTGAAGATACCATACCCAGCTCTCCACTATAAGTGACCATATGGCAACAGCCAGTCAAACACACAAAAACAATTATTTCTTTTTCTGCTCAGTATTCCATGCTGTGACAACATGGAATACATGGATATTTATGTCTGCAAAGTAAAACAAAGAATACCTGCCTTGTTTATCAGTCTTGGCCTTAGCCAAGATACAGTCACCACCCTGCATCACAACTGACCCTCGGAATATTTTAATCTTGTATTAAACCAGCATTTTAGCACTAACTCTCCCACATGAATTCCAGAGGGTCTATGCACAGGCATGGCAATTCCTTTTGACTGTACCTACACTCACAAATACAACGGACCAGAGCTCAGTTCCAGCCCTGAGGCTCAGCTTGCATTCAAAGCATCTCCCACAGCACTGGCTTGGGGATAGCTAAGGGTTTAGTTCCTCATTTGCTGCCCCAAATCCCAGCCTGGCATTGCTGGGGAGAGAAGGTCTGTGTGCTACCTGTCAGCGTCGACGACTCACAGGACATGATCTCAGCCCATGCCCTGACCTTGCTTGTTTTTCTGATAGCCTTTGAATCCCTGCAATTCACTCCATCCAGCAACATGGGCAGGAACTAAGCAATTGAAAGAGCTTCCTATGGATTTTGCTGACTCTCGGGACAGTTCACCACACTCTAGTAGAGAAAGAGCCCATCTGAATAGGTGTGAGACTTCAAGTTCATGAAAAGTTCCTGAAAACATAAACTGCAACAGGCCCTGCCTTTTCAAGCATCATTGCTAGCAGAGGGCTGGAGTCCTTCCATGAGTGCTCTTTGCTGTCTCTGGAGATGCCTGGTTTGGGGAAGAGCTGCCTCCACTTGGCTAACAATACTTATGAAACATTTTCATATACTCATTGGACCCACACAAGACGTCTGACCAACTGCTTTCAGGAACCATCCAAAAACTTTAGAAGCTTCCAGCTGGCTCCCTTGTTTGCCCATCTCACATATCTTATATAACATCGCCTTATTAAAAAACACAGAATTTTTATGGGTTTCGTACTGCCTAATACTTAATATATACAGTAAGACAATGCCTTCAGAGACATCATCCTCCTCTTGAAATGAGATATGGAGATGTACCTGATGAAAGAATGAAAAGAGATCTTTATGTTTTTCTCTCCTGCATGTATCCCTAAATGGGCTTGGCTTAGGTGGAAGTGACATAATGCCTCCTTTGAAGACATTCTTAAAGAGTCAAAAATTAGGAAAATATACTTTGAACACACCAAGGGATCAGTTTATCACAAGGAAATTCTCATCACCTATCTGGAGTTTAACTGCAATCACATGTCTCTTAATGCTGGCACTGGCACATGAAATAGGAGGTGAGCTTGCTGGTTACTTACATTTCATTAGTACAATGAAGTTCTTCTTGGCTTATTAGTGAAAAGAAAAAGTGACATCCTGGTTAGTAAAAACTGCCATGGTTCCCCTATGTGAAAAGTTGGCGTTGAGACAACCCAGATGCTCAAGCTTATCACACCAACAACAAATTCCCTTCTGGGAGGAACCTACCCTCCCTTCTCTCATTAGTTTGGTCCCAGTTTTGTCTAATTATTAGCTAGTCATCACAGCCATCATTAACCTAGTCCATGCCTAGCTAAAAGAACTTTGGCCAAAAAGACAATCATTTAATGTGTCTAGTAGGCACTCCTTACCCACCCTGGATGTCCACTGTCAACATGGAGACAGGACTGGTTCCACGATGAGGCTGTTGGTCACCTAGTTAAGATGCCAGGAGAAAAGGGATATGCTCCTTAGGGATACACTCCTTAGCAGGTGTCAGGAAGGCAAATCTCCCAGCCAAGGAGCCAAGGCCAGCCAGTCCTTGCCCTGTAACCCCCAGGGACCAGGCAGGCAGCAGCGCCACACAATGGACTGGTGTAGAGCTGAGCACTATGGCCAAGGAATAGAAATCTTTTCAGCAATCTCACCCAAAAGTAGGAACCACTGGAAAGCCAACTTCAGTGCACATCTGCTAGTCAGAGAGGAAGAAGCTCGCATAATGAGACATAACCATGTAGCTTTCTGTAAAGGGGACTTTTAACAGCAAAATCTCTAGACTTTAATCTGTCCGAGGCACACTGCTACTGCAGCTTCCTTATCTTGAACAGGGTTTGCTTATGTTCAGCACACAAAAATGAGACCACCTCTCAGTGAATAAGGCTGATGGCAAATACTTTATCACTAAAGAGAATCATTTAAAATCAGACAGTTCTGGAGGTTGAAAATCTAGGCTTAAACACCCTCCTGAGTTAATCATGCAGCTCCTAGGGCAAAAACTATGAAAGAAATATGACCCTTAAGCGCAAAATTGGCATATTTTGCAGAGGAATAAGATAGAGATATTGAGCAGAATGGTTTTTTAAGCATTTCTGTGAACTCAATTCTGATCTCAAAATGTATAATCTGTTGGGTGAACATGACATTTCCATTGCTGATAAACATATGTCAGGCAGAGGATGGCCTACTTGTTTAGAGTTTTAATTGTCAATTTTAATGGATGGCTAGTAACAAAATTTGCAATCCTGTGTTAGGGGAAAAGAGCCTAGACAGAATTATATTTTAAAATTATATAAAAAGCATTTTTCATAACTATTTATGTTTTAAATTCATGCCTTCAAAGCCAAGAGCATGCCACTGTGTGAAGGATTTTTGTTGTTGTGGGGTTTTGTTGTTGTTTTTAAGAGGGATACTGGGATTGTTCAGTCTATAGAGAAGTCAGTGTAGTTGGATAAGTGGATGAACAAACATCTTTACTGCTACAGCAAACGAAACCTGATACTGATTTTTCTTCCCCATATTTTAGATGTCACAAAAAGCTACATAGATGTAAACCCACTGGAAATAATAGTTACTCCAAATTGTTGCTCATCAAATATAGCAGAATTTGGCCTGACATGAAGGCAGAACAACAAATCTGCAATTGCATTTATGAAAGAAAACAGTAACATATTATTTACTTAAGAACCCCATGAAATATTTAAATGTTCACATAAACTAGTTTTCCTACAAAAAATTTGTTGCTGAATTTTCAGGGCCACAAACATTCTGAGAGTAGCTTTCAGATAGTATGATGTAATATTAGTATGAATTTGGGCTAGCATTTTCAAAGAGAACATTTAAAGCTGAGATAAATATCTTTTTATGTGCCAGGTATTTATGGTTCACAGACACGCTGATAATGACTGAGTTGGGCAGGACAGATCCACTCCAGCAGCCCGTCCTTGCATCAAATTAAGGTAACTGTGCTGCT
The DNA here is from genome assembly GCA_025920805.1 of Petroica traversi. NCBI lineage: Eukaryota > Metazoa > Chordata > Aves > Passeriformes > Petroicidae > Petroica > Petroica traversi. The sequence goes on from JAHLSL010000044.1 coordinate 6,916,774, forward strand.
GGTGCACAATCACAACACCAAAGGCCAAAGATCTCTAGAAATACTCAGCCCCAAATAGGTGAAAACAGAGTAGCAAAGCTTGGTCAGTAAGGGGGGCTTGACTGAACCTATCATTAGCATAATTTTTTTCATGAAACCTTAACAGGGAAAGAAAGCAGAATCAACTCGCAAAACACATCAGCCTTAAAAGTCAAGAAAAAGCCATAAATCCCATTTGAGCCAGAGGAAAATAAGTATCATGAGAAGTACTGCTTTTTGTTGTTTAAGTTTTTGTTTTCAGACAGCTTTATTTATACACAGGATGAAAAAACACTGCAGAAAGTTTTAACACAAGCAGGTTTTTAAGGTGATGTCTATCTGCTACAAAAGTAATTTACATTTCCATTATCAGTCTTAAATCTTTCCTGAAAGTCTGAAGGCCAAAGTAAGTTTCTAATCTCGGCCACTGTCTACACAACCCATTCAAAAAGAAACCCTCAAAACTCAGGCTCCTTAAATCAACTCCATTTGGTGCAAGGCTGGGTTTCCTGCTTGTTTGCTTTTGGCCTTCCTGCATATTGGTTCAGGACTTAGGGCCCAGCTCAGCTGCAGAGATAATGCAAAATCAGAATGATTCTTTTCCTCTGGCTGCCAAGGAAATCCCTGCTTTAGATTAGAAAATAACTAATGATTGTGTGTCCCTGTATACTTTGGAGTAGGGCCCCTTATTTTATCTACATGGCAGCTACCTGTCAACGTGTGGTGCTTGGAGTAGCGCACTGGGAGTTCATACACACCAAGACTATCTAAACAGACCATTAAGTGCTAGTAAAGTAACACATGTGAACGACAGGTCAATAAATTTTAAACAACTTATGTTCACTGCAAAGACCTGGCTGTTTCAGAACAAGCTGTGTTTACATAAAATCAATTTTTACAAGCATCTAAATAATTAGGGAATATACTGCAATAATAATTATATTCTAAGTTCAATATAATAGTTCCAAACAAATTCAACGTATCACTTGCTTGTTTACACAATTCCTCCCCCTCCCTTCCCAGGTCTGGCTTCTTAAATAACTCTTCCTCTTTACAGAAGATGTTCAAATTCCAACTTCTGTCCAAATGAGAAAGAGCTGTTACTTTTTATACTAATGTCCCCTGATGCTCGTCCCACTGCATATGTATTTGCAAAATGACTGAGAGGTCAGTAAATCACAATTCTAACCTATGTCATTATTTTATCCCTTCTGACAATATTTGCCAATATTTATTTAAAATCAGATTATTTACACAGAACAATCTATGCGTTAACAGAAAATTAGAATTATCTGAATTCAATTTTGGATCAAAAAATTCAAAAGCTTTGGATTAAATGACGCTTGAGATCTCAACTTCCTGTTTTTTTATACAGTATCAGTCTATTAATTTAAAAGCTGCATATCCATACTCAAATCAACATATACACATGCCACATGCACTCACACCCAATTGCAAGTAGATGGCAAATAAAAGAACCCAAATTTCACAATAAAGACTAAACTAAATGTTATCCATAGCTACAATGGAAAAGACACTGGCAAACTGATTTACAGGACTGAGTTTCCACTTAATTTTTGTTGCTTTTCAGCTACAGGCAAAAGAATTTAGCATGTTGTGAGCGCTATAAATTCACATTTGCCACAAGAACCCATGATGCCATCTGTTCCCTGGAGCGTTTACATAAAGTATGCCAATGCAAACCATCTGCAAACTGTTCTTGCATGCGAATTCTTGTGATAATGCAATGTGGTACATTTGCAATTTCAAGCAAAGACCACTTGAGCTTCTTTGTAATTGCCATGCTTAACTCAGATGTTCTATAGAAACCTCTTCAGAGCAGGATTTTGGGGTATTTTGTCAGTGGTTTTGCTGAAGCCCTTGATGTTAACTCTTTACCATTGTTTTCAGATTTCATTACTGCAAGATAATGGTGCACCTTAAGGTAAGGGTGAAAGGAGGGAACACAGAGAAGTGGAACATCCTCCATTCCCTTGAGCTAAGGGCTTTTAACCAACTCTCAGCCTTTTGGAAACAAGAGAGCAAGACTTTTGCTACTATTAAGCACTGTGGGTTTGCAAAGCACTTTCTATCCACTATAAAATCATAGGTTTCTCCTTTTCACAACTCACATTTTCTTTTCTTCTTGCTATTTAAAAAAAATTATGGGAAACAAAATGCCCACAGATCCTGCGGCACTTGGGGGCCTGGTTAACTCTTTGCTAAACAGATTAATTACTGAGCCTCTAAACCATTTTCTAGGTTTCTCCAGTTGGCAACTAAATTTTAAATAACCATCTCTTTCCCCACACAGTGAATTCAAATGTAGAATTCCCTATCTTGGATCAAACTGGCTACTATGAGTAATCTATGTGCATGTGTGTTCTGCCTCCTTCTCTGATTTGCCATAAAAAGGAGTGGCCAGTATCACCACTTAGTCATATTTCTTTACGTAGCACAATTTCACACTTCTGCTGCTACCATATATAACTCAACTTCGCTCTCCCCTACTACTCAAACATGCCTTTAGTAAAAGCCACTTAGGAAAACAAAGATCTGGCAGAGGGCTTGGGTGACACCCCTCAATTAGCCAGCCTGACACACGCGACACACCCAGGCTGCCGCCACTCTCCAGCTACGAGCCCAGCTGACTCCAGTGCATTAGTTAATGGCTGGAGAGTGTATTACAGACTGACTCTACAAACGATTAGCAATACTTAAAAGATTCAATCAGCTTGTAATTTGGCTCAGTGTGGACTTGTGCTCTATGAAAATGAGAGTCTGAATCTTCCCCACTCTGTCAGTGTTACTACTGGGAAGCTTCTCTTGACAGCTATCCCCATTCACCAGCCTTAAACTAAATCCTAGTAAAACTGCTTCTGAGATTTTAACTCCTATCACTCATTTTCTCCAGACAATGTTAAACATTGTGAAGGGTGTCATGTATGATATAATTAACTATGACAGAGAGTTTCCATTTGTTTACATGCAGAGGCTTTATTTTCCATTATCTTGTTTTTAGTAAAGAAAGAAGCAAGCAAGCGCTGACATATATGGTCCACATCATATCCCTCCCAACATTTCTGCAGCCAGTGAATGCCAATTTTTAGTGCCAAATCTGCCTTGCTTCAGCAAACCCGCTTCCTAGCTCCCTCCTGAGCCTCTGGGACTAGTAGTCACCCCAGGCTGTTTTCCAGAATGGGTTATGTCATGCTTTGTGGGAGTTTTCAGCGCACTCAAAATTTATGCAAAAGAAAAAAAGAGATGATCAAAGTAGCAGGCATACCTGAGCTTCTCTGCCTGTGGTAGCTCACTTTCACTGAGCAAGCCCCAACAGCATCTGTCACTAAAGCAATGGATTGTTCTGCTCAGACATCTGTGGGTCACATTATTTCACAAGGCTGCAGCAAAAGGGGAAAGTAAAACTGAGGCAGGTTATTAATCACTTACTGTTTCCTGTACGACATAGAGGAAATAATCAAGCAGTATAGTGGGTTATAAAGGGAGATTCCTGAGAAACAAAAATATGCACTTCATTTAAGGCATTGCAGGAGGCTGTGTGATAGAGGCGGATTCAGTTTGTGGAAATTTGGCTTTATTTTATTTATGAGATTAAGTAACTGACAACAGCTGCCACATCTAAATGAGGGTATGATGGCATTCACCCAGCAACTGAGAAGAGCAGCGCTTCGGATTTACAAGTCTTCTCCATTCATATCTAAAAAGCGCAGGGTTTGCAGGGTGGAACAAGCCCAAACTACTCTCAGTGATATTACACGACCAGATCTGGAGGGAACTTGCCCCATATAAATTAATGCCAGCCTTAACAAGAGTAACTTTGATTCATCGATATATGCAGCTGTGTCCTCACTAGGGAGTTTTCTGGCTACATAGGATTTTATACATCTGTCAGCTTTAAATCAGGGATCCAAATATAGACTGCAGCATGCCAGAACACTCTATCAATTTGTCCCTTTCCCTTGGGCCTATAAAGCACAAAATGGGCAGAGACTCATCAGTGAGGGATCAAGTCCTGATCCTACCTGCACCCCACAGTCCTGTTAACCTCAGCAATGCAAAATGGGAGTCAAAGGAAAGGAAGCTGCACCCAGTTTCCAAACTATCTCCCCCATCCCCCTGCCCCAAATTTTCAATGTACAGCAGATTGCATTTTTTTCTTCCATTTTTCCTCCTGCCATGCAAATGTGCAGGCATGTTCCTGCCAGCTAGCGGTGTGAAAAGTCAAAGGATACCAAGCATCAGCAACAATGAACACCAGACTGAATTAGACCATTTTCTGAATCATCATTTCTATGATGAATAAGGGAGATAAAATTTCCTTTGAAGAATTTTCTAAAGCTACACTGTAGTAATCACCCAAAACACAGCAGAAGTGGCTCATACAGAAGGAAGGATATGGATGGGAGCAGTGTTCTGTGGTTTTGTGTGGGTTTTAGCTGCATTAAGAGAACAAGGCTTAGGATTGCTACCTTTGGTAATTTATACAAGGCATTTCCAATGACCTATTCTTCTGCTACGCTTGCAGGACAACAAAGGCTTGTCCCTGTTTCTGCTCTTCCCATGAATTTCCAAAGGGAAAAGACAGTATTCAAAATCAGGACTGGCCATGCTGGCAAATGAAGATGCTGCTGTGGCAGCTTGGTGGTTCAATATCAAGCGAGTAAAATAAAATTTTAAATTAGCCAGTTTAAGCAGTATTATCTGCAGGTAATGGTGATATTCCCAGTAGAAAAGACTCACATTTCACTAATATTATTGTTATTAGTATTGATGGACCAAACTTCTAGTAAATGCAAAAACCTCTAATGTGGAACACTGCAGTGCACAAGAAGCAAACCCCACAGCAATTTTTTTTTTTCTTTTGTATTACTGAGCTTTATATTTCAGTCCTCAGAAATAGCTCAGTCATCAAAGACTGTGACCCCCATGAGGGCACTAATTGAGGAATGGATAGAGTTTCTCAGAGACTAACAGCCCAGGGTAGTGAGGCTGTGCTGCCCTGCTTTGGCGCTGCTGCGAGGAATACATATATGACAAGACCTTTGGTCTGTAACTGTGATGGATACCAAGTTGCTACAGCAAATATTGCCCTGGATGACTGCCAAGGATTAATCTTTTGACAATTAGGAACTTGTTTCATTTTGCAGCATAAGTGAGGGTATGCCTTCACTAACCTAATCTCAGTTTGAGAGATGTCGAGCATATTCTTCAATACGAAATTAAAAGACAGGCTGTTTTATCTTCAAAAGAAGTGACTGGAACATAGAAAATCACTCTTAAATATATCACTGGATGTAGGATTAGATGAAGACTGACTGTGTTTCACTGATACATACAGCTTTCAATACCCTCTTAAAAATCACAGTTCTAAAAAAATCAAATGACAGAATCTGGTAGAAATTGTGTTACTTTGTAGTGATCAAATTCTGTCCTTAGATGTACAGGTATGGGGCTTCAATTTGACAGCAAGCCTGCATAACCAGAAAGCCTTCATCTGAGCACAGAATCTGACCCACAGATGCAGGAAAACATCTATGTTTGATGTAGCAGATTTCTATCCTTTTAGAAGAGCAGCATCTGGATCTGAAAGTATTTTAACACGCTGAGACTGATGCATTTGACATATTGTAGTCTTGCTGAGTTCCTTCCTTTATTTGGAGATGATGAACTTGATAGCAGTCTGCATTACCAAGTGATTAATCAGTCACTTTTGTAAAGGTTATCTGTTAAAAATATATCTGATTAATTTGGTCCAATGACAGAAGAGGAGCTATAGATCCCTTACGGCTGACCCAGAGGCCATCACTGTTTAACAATGGACAGGTTTCATTTATAACATGGTGAACACACCTGGAAATCTGCTTGTAATTAGAAAGTGATAATGAATCCATCTATCAAAAGGAAGCTGGTTTGTCAGCAGTTCTGGTTGCAAACCCTGATATTTACTGTAAATCCCTCTAGCTTTCCCTAGGGACTATAATTGTAAATATAAGTCTTCAACACCTCAAACAAAGGTCTTTCCAGGTTCTGGTTTTAAGAAAGAGATTTTTCTTTTTAGTCAATTCATGTTCTTGCTCTAACAGTGAGTAAAAGTGGCAAGTGATGAGTTACAGACATCAATCTTTTTCTTCAAACATTATTGTGTCTGTTTCAGCAGAGGAGAATAATGCTTAGAGACTCTGATGATCTGAAAGACAAATGAGACCTGTACAAACAGAAAATGCTTGAGTGAAGCAGAAGTACGACTGCCTGCAGGTAACAGAGGATAATTCAAGAGAGTTGTGTACCTAGTGTAAGTTCCTGACAAAGGGTACAGGTCATTCAATACCTATAAAGATTACTGGTGTGATACCAAGGCTGTTTCACAAATAATCTGATTAACACAAGCTTCTGAAGAAGGCTCAGACTGAAAAAGAACTTTGAGATTATGAGCTTTGGAAACTGGAAAAATAGAATTACCATCAAAGGAAATGATCAGGAAGGATGAAAGGGAATGGAAGGCACTTGGAAGAGCCTTGACAACAGCTGCTAGTCTTTTTCCTTTTTATCAGCATTTGGGTGATATCTGCAGATACCAGAACTCCAGTTTTAAACAGCAACCGTAACAGGAACAGAGCCATTACTCAAGGTACCTGTACACCTCCATCACCCTGGGCAACTGATAATCAAATGTAAGTAATGTCCCTGAAGGAAAGCCACAGTAAAAGAGTTCAATACATTTCTGAATATTGATTCCTTCCAGAAACCAGAGCAATCCAGACAGGACTAAAAGAAAACGGGACATCAGTCTTTAGTGTAAAATCAGTTACAATCCAATTAAGCATCTACCAGAAAACCAACATACACACTCACATGCAGCAACAAAAAAGAAAACGAAACCATGTAGTAATAGTCCTCTAAAATCTAACACCAGAAGATTAAGAGACCTGGCCTGTTTCGCAGCCACAGACAGATGATTAAAACATAAAACACACATGTCAGAATAAAACTGTTAAATAAATCATTTTACAAGGAGGAATTCTAAGGTTTATTTCTACTATTTTCTTGGCAACTAGCTAATTACCTGCTTATATCTTCTTAAGATGAGGAGGAAGCTGAGAAGAGGCCATTAATAAATCAGATGTTCCCCAGCAGCCCCAAGCCTTTAAACATAGTGGACAGCAGTTTTTACTACGGGAGAGTACAGCCAAGCTCATAACAACATTACTCAAAAAGTCCAAACAGCCCTTCAGCCGCCAGTCTTCTCAAGTGTTTGTGGGGAAAAACTCCATTTAAAAAACTCTAGAATATACACACATGGAAGAAAGTGAAGAAATGAAGCACAGTGGAGCTCAAAGGCTAATGTTAGGGAACCACAGCAAGGATTCTGCAGGAAACACACAATGTCAGAGCAGCAGGAGTATCCGGAACAGCTCATGATTGCAGAGAGAAAGAAAGCATTCCCTATGGCCCCATGGATACCACTGACCATTCCGAGGGGCACAATCACAGCTTAGCCATGAGCACTGAATACCTACAGGGTACAGCCAGGCTGGGTAGGAGTCATAGCTGTGAGATCTTCCCAGGAACCCTCCCGTGCCTGGAAGTGGCAACATGGAGAAAGATCAACATAGTAAGGAGAAGAAATTACCAAGAACAGTCTTCAAACAATACTCTAAAGTGTGAAGAGTCATGATTTCACAGAATCACCTGGTCAAAGTAAAAGATCTGAAGTAAAAAATTAGCTTTCAACCATAATATCTAATTCAAATTAAAATACAACATGAAGAAGCCAAAAAAAAATCCAAACACAACAACAACAACACTTCCCCCAATATAATGGGAATGAGCATCAATCTGCATTAACATCAAATACAGCAAGAATGCAGACTGTCACTCAGTCTGCCATAGGTAAATGAACCAGTTCAGAAAATTTTATGAATTTTGATGCAGTTGATAAATGCTCAGGAGAATATTTGCAGAAAAACATGACCAGAGAAAAGAAAAGTGGCAGAAGAAACACAATGCTTCCTCCAGCCAAGACAGAGGACCATCATGACCATGCCCTTCTCACCACTCCAGAGAAATTGTCCAGAACAGCTGCAGCTGGAAGGACAAACAAATGTCCTAACAGCCATCTCATGACAGGACTCATATGCCCACAGCCCTTGGGATAACCACCAGCAAGGTTTCAAAAGAGGATTTATTTAGGGGAGACAACCATTCAGACAATAAGCTCTCACACAGTTGCAGTCCCAACAGCACCAGGCAGAACTAGGACATTACAAGGCACTGCTGGTCCTCTGCAATTCCAACTGTTACTATGGAAATAGGAGGAATTTTTCTGGCACATACCAAATGAACCAAGAGCTGCTGCAAAGGCAGCTGTGCAGCTATAGTGACCTAAGGTGGACAGACCCAACCACCTGTGCCACTGGAGCTGTCACTGGGAGGCAAGAGGCCCTAGAAAAAAAAAAAGCTACAGAAGGCAGGGCATTAGGAAATATCAGGCAAGAGAAAGGCTGAAACTGGTAAAGGATCACAGAATGAAGAAGCATAAGGAAGAGGGGGCAGGGCAGTGGAAAGCATGATAGGAGAAGATATGGAAGAGAAGAAAGATGCAGGAAGAGGCACATCGGCATGTGTCACTGAAAAAGATCCAGAATTCAATGACTGCCACAGCAAATGCTACACAACCAGCAACACCAGCCCCTCCCAGCACACCATCCAACAACCTGCAGAAAGCAGCCTTCATCTTAGTGTTTTGGTGCCAAGGAGCTGAGTGCAACACAGTTGTTTGGCAAGCACTGAGCCTTCAAATTCTACATGACTGAATGTGTTTCCCCTAATAAAACACATTTATTAATACACTGCTATTTTTAAATTTGATTTTTAGAAACTCTGTCATCGAAGAGGTACACTGCAGGGTGGAAGAATGGAGAGGCAGAGAGGCGGAATAGATGCTTTCTGTGTCTTTCTCACTGAGACAAAGCTATTGGGAAAGCAGCACTAGGAGAGCAGCAGATATGGAGCAGACACCAAAACTGAGAGTGGGGATGTTAGTGAGGATGCTGGTTACACAGGCATGTGCAACAGGGCCACATGGTTCTATTAGATACCAAGAGGTTCTGAAACACAGCTGGATCGAGCCTGAGTTATGTGCCAGGTGAAGGCAAAACCCAACATTAAAATGCCTGCAAAGCTGGCCATGGTCAGTGTTAATGTTTGTGAAGTGCCACAGAAGCTCTACATTTTTCAGACACCTAATGATATTGAGGCACAGAAAGTAAGCTAAACAAAGAGCTTCATTCACTCCAGCTCCATTAAAAACACGGAGAACAAAATCAGTTCCAGACATGTGGGAAAGAACCAACAATTGCTAGCAAAAACAGTAATACCAGCATTAGTGTTCCAAGAGAAAGAAAAAAACCCACGATGGAATAAAAAAATAATCACATGAATCACAGAAGATGTTTTCAACAATCTGAGTGCAATTTAAAAATAATTACTAAAAGAAATCAAAACTAGCTTACTGAATTCAAAATGTACATGTCTGAAAGATTAACACTGCTTCAAAGATATTCTTATATAAATGGTCAGTAATAATAGCCTATATAATGAGTACATGGTAATTAAGAAATATAGATAGCAATAACTTAATGAGGACATCATATTTTCCCCTAAGGAAGGACATTAGCACTGATCCATCCATCTGCTCTCTTCATACCTAGAGTCTTGCCCTGGTGGCACAGTCCTCACATACTTCAGCCCATACTATTTTGTAAGAAGCATTTGTCAATGCAATAAATGTCCTTACATTTTTATGTTGACTTACAAATAATAAAAGAGTCGCCCACTGATGTCTGATCTAGTAAAAAGAGGTTTGTACCTTGTCATACTACTTATTTCATCCTTTTCTGGCAAAGTGAACTGAGAATCTCTTCTCTGCTGTTAAGTGATCTCACTGCCCTGTCAAACCACTCACTCCCCACTCTCCCCCACACTTGGGAAAAGCCTTGCTCATAGCCAGAAAAAGCAGTAAATATCCATCATCATATACACAGAGCAGCTCCTCAATTCCCTGTTTTCTTTTATTTTACCTTCTCAACAACCACTCACTTTTCCTTCTTAGAGAAACCTGTCTCTCATTCCTCTTGCTGAAATGGCACCCTAAACTTCAAACACAACTGCCTATAATGCCAGTGGGTTGTTTTTGGTTTTTTTTTCTGGCATCTCCTAAAGTGATCAGGGCTTTTGAGGGCACAGCACTTCCCAAGTCAGCCTCTTGAACAGACTTAATGGATCAAGTATGCCCAGTATTTGTTCCTGTCAAATGTATCATACAAATACTGCTCTGACAGTGCTTTTATGAGTAGCACAGGAACATATTTGGAAACAAACAAATCTTATCCTTGGGACCAGAGACAAGGATATTAAGGAAAGAACATTTTGGTGTATGTGAGTGTATGTTTTCCTACTTACTGCCCAGTAGGGAGGAAGGTGAATTGCTACTTACTTTCACAGACTGCAGTAAGATTTCTGATCCACCCTGCCAGGCTCAGACAGCATTATCACCCGCATCAATTAAGGTACCTTAGCAAGGGGTTTTGCAAAAAAATTACAGTAACAGCCTTATCAAAGCATGAAAACATAAATGAGCCCTCATTTATGAGGAGGAAACAAATGATTAGCGTATGAATGCATCGTTTAGGGTAATTTGCAAAACAAGAGGACATGTGCTGTAGGCACTTTTGTTGGTAGGTAAAAAATAGTCTCAAGAGAACAAAAGAAGTCCCTGAATTTCCTCTCTCCTGGCCATTGTCCTCCTTCCTGTTTCTTATTTGGCATTTAACTGATACTTTTATTTTTTTCAATAAAAATCTGGGCACTATTTCTATGAATCTTAAGGGTTTGTATAAGGTTCCTTATGGCAGCTGCGACCTCAGTCTGGTTTCTCTCAGCTTGCTCTCCAAATCACTTCAAACCAGCTCCACAAAGACTGTCTACAAAGCCTATCAAATAAGCACAACTGCATCAAGGATTTTAATGGTAAGAGCAATCCTTTCTCTCGTTATCTCTCTCTGCTGTGGTGCAGTTTTGCCCATGATCCTCCCAGCTTAAAGCCAGAGTCAGGACAATACAACCTGCATAAACACACCTGGTCAATCTGCCTTTCCTGCTGACAGAGAAATAATAACTTACATGCTTTTGCAATGGGCTTTTGAAGTTTTTCACCTGTTTCTACTTTTCCAGATGTCCTAGGCCAATCAGCCCCTGAGACTTCTAGCCCTGGCCTTTTTTCTTCATTACTGGAGACCTTAATACAGCAATGCCGTCCGCTCCAGCTGCAAAGCAAAGTGAGCAAAATCTGACTATGAATTTCTAGCAGAAGATACTGCTCAACAGGGTCTATGTCCCGAGAAAATAAAGACATAGGCACTGTGTTACAGGCTATTTTCAGGCAATAGTACAGAAAGTAATTTCAGAGGGAGGCAGGAAAGCAGTTCCATGTCCTGTAGGAGAGATTCTCATGCACTAGTTGAGCCTCTTCAGAATGGATAAGCCACAGCTTCACTACAAACTGACTCAGACCACAAAAAATCATCACTGAAAGAAACTTCTGACAAAGGCTCAGGAAAAGGGAATAGTTTTAACATAAATGGACTCACTGACCATGGTGATTGTCCACCCATTTGGTTTGAAGTCAAATTAAACCTCATCCCACAGGAGAAAGCAAGGAATTCTGCAATAGCTCCTCCCTACAGAATGAAGGTCTCAGGGAGTTCACATGGCACAGCATCATAGACACACAGAACAGTTTGGGTTGGAAGGGACTGTAAAGATTGTTTAGTTCCAACCCTCCTGTCATGAACAGTGAACCTTCTTCTAGACCAGAGCCACATCAAGCCTAGTCTTGAAGGAGAATTGTAAAACTGTTTCAAATAATTTACTGTTGGTTCTCATGCTGAAAATAATTCTTAGTTCAAAGAGAGTAAAGAGAAATCTTTAGCATCATACCCTTTGTACAAAGGTTTTGCATACTTCTTGATTTTACCACTTTCAGTTCTCCAAGTAAAGAACTGGGTAGATAGGGGAAGTGTCTATGGTAGACACTTGTTTCCTGCAGCAGGTGAATGTCTTCACCCTGGAAGCAGGACCACAGTGGCATCCACTGTGGGTGACTCCTGTGTTGCTCAGTCAACCAGACAAAACTTGGCACTGAAAATTTAACTCTGTGAAAGTTCAAGGGTTTCTTGGTTACATCATTAACAGGTCTTGGAGCCAATAGCTGTCAGGAAACAATAGGGAAAATATGATATTTGAAGAACATAAATGAGAGCAGACAACTTCCAGCAATAGGTTTAATGCATAATGCACTGTCAGCAGTGAGGCTGGACTACTATTGGGAACCACCTGGTTCTGTCCAGGTCCCTTCTCTCAAGACCAGCACTGATGCCAATAGTCACTGGAAGTATTTAAGCCAGAAAAGCGTGCCACAGTGTATTAGCAGATTTTGACTGACACATGAAAACTATCAGGCTGTGAGCCTCACCTTTATAGGAAGACTTATTTCGTGATAAGATTGTTTCAGGAGTCAAAAGTCTATTTTTTTTTCCTTTTGGCATGGAAAGACCTTAAGAAATTATTCCCATTTTGGTACCTTTAATTGATAGTCCAAAAAAGCTTCTAAGTATCTAACTAGGATTTCCTGAAGCAGAAGGAACATATGCTCTTTTTGCCCTTTTGGGGCAGTTACCACACAGCAGCATGGTGAGGTTTAAAAAAAGAGTATTTAGTGTGCCCATTTCACAAGGGGGCTTTGCCAGTCTGCCCAGTCGTTTGTTACTTCACAGTTATTGGCATTCAAACCAGAAGTGAGGACTGTAAATGAATCCATGGATTGTACAGACCTTGAAGATTTCAAAGGAGTTCAGCCTGAGCTAAAAGCTGGCAAATTGGAAACCCTTTAGACATCTTACTGTGATGGTCAGTAAGAGGAAACCGAGTTTCAGACTACCTCCTGCCTTAAGTAAACAAGATACATGTGTAGCCCTGTCAGAATCAACTAGTCAAGAACAAGGTTCAGGCACATTTAAAACTGAATCTATGCTGACCCTGACTTAAAAGAGAAGCATATTGTTGGTAAGCGTATATGAAATGCATTTCTCATTTACAAAAAGGAAAAAGAAAGACCAATTCTGATACAAGTTCATGGGTTGTCTTAGTCCTTGAGCCTTCTAGATGTAGGAAAGGGTTTGCTAAGAAAGGAAAACATGCTGGGGATTTGATCTATATTCCAAGAGGTCTTTGCAGTCATATAAAATGACCCAGACTTACTACAACTTCAAAAGACACACATAGTTAATACTGATTTTATCAAATATCATAATGCTACACAGCCTAGCATCGCTTTTGAAAGTATTTGCATAATGAATAACACATCAAGCTGTGTAAACCTTTAAATTTTTGGTTTCTCATCTAGTTAGCTTTTAAACAAGGTCAGTAGCAAAGCTACATATTTATTTTGCCTTTTTTTTTAAACTTTTAAGCAGAAATAAGATTTGCTGTTTTTCAAGCATTTGTGGTCCTTCCTTCATTTTGAGCAAGGAGAAATGGTCCTGACATATGACATATGACATATGACATAATGGATTTTTGGAAGAATCTTTTGCTGATTAACCATGCAGTGAAATGAAATGCTTAATAGAAAACACTTGGCACAAGCTCCCTGATCAAAATGTCACCTTGAAAGTGGCGCATAAGTCATTTGTCACTGTAGATTTTACCCACATTGCACAATACTGACATCCCATACTAACACACTGCAACTGTGAGTAGACAGCCTGGGGTGATAAGGAAATTACAGGTATTACCTTTCTGGTTATCCACAGATAATTAGCAGCTCCCATAGGTTGCAACGATCTAGGAAATACCATGTCAAAGGCAATCCTTGTGCAAGTATTGGCTCTGACAGTGTTTTACTATCTTTGGCCAAGGTTAAATTTGGGTCACCGTACATGTGAACGTATGGAATCACGCATAGGATGCCAAACAGGCTTCGTCCAGTGTTTGACCTTTACAGAGAATGTTTTTCTTGCAGTATCTAGAAATTATTTGTAAAAACTGGCATCCAAAGTGTGAATACGGTTGAGAAGTTATAAACAGAACTAGGTATTTTCATTTGCTCTGCCTCTATAAAGTTGTCTGAGCCCTGATATTTTAGACAGAACCAGCTTCAACTGAGAAATGACATCAACATTAGTCCACACAGTGCCCCTTCTGATTGCAAGCAAAATGAAGATTCTTCAGACAGGCGACTCAATGCTCTTGTAAAGGGTAAAAGTCAAATTCTGCCCTTTTGAAGAAAAATGTTGGTAGCTGTCTGCCTGCTTTAAAAATTGCCATACACTCTCTGCAGATATGGCTGAGAACAAATATGGTTAGTGTTTTACCCCTATGCATCTTTGCTTATTAATTTTATACCATTCTGATTACCTCAGAATTACTGTGCATTTGAGAACCTCTTTATTTTCCCTGCTTTTTAGGAAATCATATAAATACCTGAAACTCATTTGGGTATAAATGCCACAGACTGATTTTTTTATCCAGTATTTGTGGCATATGCAAGTGAAATCAATCCATCACAATGTTCCCTAATTCCTGTATTCTCATTCCATTTGCAGTAAAAGCAGCCTCCCCCATAAAACACTGCACTGCCAGGGCAGTGGTACCTGGCATATTGTATCCTTTCTGTTCTGCAGAATTTCATACCTCCTTTCTTTCTGCCTCTGCTCTTTGTAGCCCATCTCTACATGTCCACCTTACGTCTGTATGGTGCAGCTCCAGCTCCCTTCTAAAAACTCAGTGTTATTTGTCCAGTCAAGGGAACAGAGACACTTCTTAGTCCATGGTGACACAGTCAAATGTTCTGCAGCACTTTCTAGAGAAACATGCACCAAAACTAGGATTCACTGCGCAGCCTGAACAGTTCACCACATTGCATCACAGAAGCATCCTTGAACAGTTTCTCATAGTAAAAACAAAGACCATATTTCTATCTCTATCAGTGACCTGGTTCCCTAACCAAATTTAATGAGCATACATTTTTAAAGTGAGATTTTCATCTCTAAAAACTGAGACCCTCTAGTGATACCACATCTATCAAAATGCTTCTTTACTCTCCCATGCATCCCTGCATTTGCAGCTTGAGCCAAACCATTTGGATGGTACTTTATGGTGCTTCCTTCTACCTATAGCTATGGAAACACTGTAATACACAGGGGTGAGACACACTATCATCAGGTCCATGAGTGATTTTAAAAGGCCTGAGTGTTTTTTTTTCTCTCTCCATGAACAGTCTGTGGTACAGAAGGGAAAAAACAAAATACTTCCATCATCACAGTACTAACATTAACCTTTAGGTAATGAGTACTGTAATTCAGGCCATTCAGTTCAGTTCGGAAAAACCACATGGAAACATGAAGAGAAGGATATTAATGAGTATTTCTGGGTGTATCTACATGTCCCTAGGAAACAGGGGCATGCTGTGGTGGACCAGTCACACCTTGATGAATGGCACTTGTGCCACATAAATGTTTAGGAGAATCCTTCAGTCTTACCAGCCTTATGAGTGTTTCTGTGTTATCCACCAAAGAACAAACCAACCCCAAGCCATGAGGAAGCAACAGTCTCTCAGAAGACATGCAGTAGCAACAGGAAATGTCCATCACTGGCACATAAATGTGGATATAACACACAGATGCCCTCACCTACGCTGCCTTGTTAGTGGCAATGAGCAGAAGGCACCTCCCCCCACCATCTGTGCCTCCTCCTCCTCCTATTTGTGGAGGAAAGACTAGCATATTCCTCAAAAATAGTACATATCAATGACTTTTTGCTTCTTTCAGTGAACTTTAAGACTTAAGTGAAAAAAACTTACACAATTGCATGTGCCATAATCAAGTGAATCTTCAAAGGACTCATGGATTTGTAGGAAGACATAGGGCATGCCGGATTATAGACTCCAATCAGCATCTCTGCTAGAAAACTGCGTTATTGAAGTCCACTCACAAAACACAAGGGACATCACCTTATGTTCCTGCAGTTGATTTCAGGAGGCTGCTCTGGAACCTCCCTCTTCTGCTGGCCAGCAAAGCTTCCTTTCCTCTACAAACTGCATTCATTTTCAGACCTGTGCATTCCCAGGATACTCTTGTGCTCACTGTGTCCTCTAGGTGTAACTAATCACCTTCCCCTGTGGCAGCCTTCCCCTCTGGAGTACTCAGTGCACACGGTGTCACTGCCCAGCCTGCACTCTGCCGGACTAAACACACACAGGGCTCTTTCAGCCTCCCCTCTCCCTGTCTGCTTTGAGCTGACACTCGTTCTCCTGGTGCACAACAGACTTCCAGTCCTCTACTGCATAAAATTTCAATTGTTCCAGTTTTAACGTGTGGGAAGTGCTGAGCCCACTTCTTGGTTTTGCTTTAAAAAAAAATCACTACCTCTAGACAGTGCATTTATGAAACAGGCTGTTATCAAGTTATGCATATAAAATAACCTAACTCAGTGAAAATACAGCATATAAAAAAATAGCTTCTATGGATCATTTCATTCTATGATGAAATGTAAAGCATGTGCTACTCTGGAATAGAAACTAATATTCACCATAAGCTTTCTGATTAAGGTTTCTGATTAGGACTGTGTTTTAATGTCTAATACTGCAAAATCCAATGTTCATATTATGTTGCCTCTGTAGATCAAAGCTTGTCTCACACAACTTGTGCAATTCTTTAATTTTATTTTTGTGTATCTAGGATAGGTCATGTCACGTTCTGGATGTAAAAAACTTAAAAAATAAGACAGAGGGAGTAGCTTACAACTCCACTTTTTCTACCATCGCATTGAAATACGTATTCAGTTTAATGTGGAAGAGATGATGATGATGCAGAATATAACTCACTTTTTCTGTCAGTGTAAGCAGTATATTGGTCTGGTTAAAAGACAGGATAGGAAGTCCTTCACTGCAGCACAGCAGTGAAATACACAGGATAATGTGTATAATGCCACATGTGATACACAAATCCCTAAAGAAAGACTTCCTGGATTCCTTTTAAAGTTTATTTAAGCTTATTTCCTTCAAAGATTTTTCTTCGTTCAGAAGAAGGTCACGACAGCTCTCCTATACTTCTCCCTGAGCAGAAAAGGAGATGGAACATCTACAAAGTGCCTGCATTGCTTAGATGAGCTCAAAAACTGGTTCTGTGACCCAGAGCTGTTGTCACCTTTGCCATCCCTGGCAGAGGACAGCATACCATTTCTTACAAAAGTTCAGAGTAGCCCCTGGCTCACACATACTGCTGCTGTTTCTTTGTCCTGTCCCAGTTGTCTGGCAACTAGAACTAGAGCTGGTGCCACCAACAAGTTTCCAGCTTCCTTCACCAAAGGAATTAAGGTCTTTCTGAGTGACCACTCATCTCCAAGAAATCAGTGGCATGTATCAGATTAATACCATCTCTGAGGATGTGTCAAGCCAAACAGAACCTCAGCGTGACTACATGAACCTTTTAACTGGGACAAAAGGTTATTTCCTACCAGCTGCTTTTTGGCATCTGTCTGTGTGTACCCTGTGGTAGAGATGAGGCTGATTAATTAATTCCTCTGCAAAAGATGCTGTGAGATAAGGCCAGTCCCCACAGCTCGAGTGAGGGACCTCACAGGAGCATGTTTGTGTGTGCAAACTCCAAAGCTCTCAGTGATTTCTGCCCATGGATGAGCACACAAACCTCCCGCTGAGACCCACAGGGAGACTAGAGAACTTGTCTGAGGGCAAAACTCAATCCTACCCTTACAGCTCAAATTAAAAGATAATAAAAATTCCCTCCACACATAGTCATGTGCCATGCAGCTAATGTTGCATGATGGAATAGTACAACTCCCTCTGTTTCCTTGGCCTTCTTGCCAGAAAAGCAACAAAATTAATATTTAGCTTTATGCAGTGCTTCTTGTTTCTAAACCTGAAATAAACCCTGCTTGGAAAAAGCATTTCAGGAACCTCAGTAACACAGAATCTCTTCACTGGCAGAGCCTCAGTAAAAAGCATGTTTGGTCAGAGATGTGCCCCATGCAGGATCATCGTTCCCTGCTCCCCAGGAAATACCAATAGGAAATATCTGGCAGCAACCAATGCACAGCAGAACTGTGTGAGCTTACCAGAGCTTACCCTGAACACAGAAAGGAGGAGAAAATACTGCAACATGTTTCTTCCTATCCCTCCTCAATAGCACATGGACTTTTTAACCTGAATTTTCCCAATCAAGCCTTAATATCAATACCATTGGGTACTACAGTAGATATTTTCATAGCATATCATCTCCTCTTTAAAAAAACAAGCAAACAAAAAAAAACTGTCCAAGGAGTTCATCCTGAAAAAATAAACTCCTGTAATTCACACAGAGCAAATTCCACTGTGAAAACATTCTTGTTCTCTTCAGGAATGTGAAACTGTTTAACTCCATCTACACACTGGGCTCCACAGCCTGGAAAAAACCAAGCTGGGCTTTCTGTTTGTAAACCAAGTTGAACATCCTACCAGCCTCAAATAAGGCCACAGAGAAGTGAAAAGCACTATAGAGAGATGAAGATCTCCTCTGCCCTCTGAACTTGCGTGGGATTTTTAACTATGCATTCTGCATTATGCAGCTTTTACCTGCCTGGTCTGAGCATGATGGGAAATGCACTGGTCTGAAAAAAGAACCTGCAAATGCAAAGGCAAAAAGTGCTGCAAATGCTGAGTGGGAGAATTTGGGAAATTGCTGCATGTAACTTCACAAAATCCTATTGACATTGTGAAGTTGTCATTTAAATAAATAAAGTACCAGCAAGTGCCACTTGCTGGAGCAGGAGCACAACCACGGCAAGGTACCAGAAGAGGTGTGACCCCTTTCCACAGAAATTAGAGAGGAAAGGTAGTTCTTGACAGCACATGACCAGTGCAGTCCCCATCTAATATTTGCATGAAACAAAACCAACCCGGAAATAAGACAATAATCCTCACCTTTCTATATGCTGTGCACACACAGTTGTGCATGTGTGTGTGTATATATACACATGGTTTTAAATAATAAAGAGTGCTTAACTCACATGTATCATTGCACATACATGCACAAACCATGCAAGTATGTGAAGAAAAACTGAGCATTTGGCAGAAATATTCTGTATCATCAGACACAGTTAAATGCATGTTTTGTACCAAAAAGTTTCTGTAAAACACCATGGAAATCTGGGCATAAATCTTACTTATATAAATTTCAAAAAGGCTGGATGTACACACCAGAGAAATGATCTCATGTTTAATGCAAATAATAAGTCACTAAATTTATTTTCTTTTTTTTGTGCTGATTCTACACTGTATAAAAGTCTTTCTGTTATGAGAAATCCTACATCTAAGTATACTATACCCACGTTCACATACAGGAGGATGTTCCTCACGCTTTGACAAACCTTGGGGCGCTAAAGTTTCTTCTGTATCAGAAAATGTCTATTCTATTCCTTTATGTCTGTTTTTTTTCATTGTACTTATTCAGAAGAATAAAAGTAGAATGCATTCAGCAAATCATGCTAACAGGAAGATTTTCTTACAAAAATAGAAAGACGTGGGGTTTTTTATAGATAGATAGATATGCATATATATGTATCTGGAGACATATGTGCTTAGGCTGTCACTGATCTTCACTAAGCAGGGATTTAACAAAATTTTCCTACGGCACGACCTTGTTACTATTTTAAAATCATAAATATGTGCAGAGGCAGTTACAGACCTTTTAATTTATTCTGCACACACTAACCAAGACTTGTAAGACACACACAAAGAAGCACAAGAAGAGCTAAAAGAAGAGATGGTATCTGGCCTAATTTCAGCATCTAAAAGTTAGATGTCTAGTTCTCAGTTAGACAATCAGGGCTCTTTCTAGATTAAGTAGGTATTTATAAGCATAGCTCAGTATCATCCTGTCTAGATAGTCATTTCTGGAAGCGCTTGTTCACTGCCTGTCAAGGGGGCTTACGGTAATGAGTTAGTGGATAAGTTTTAGAGATCACTAAAACTGGGTGAGATAAATCCAGACAACCACATATGACTTTGCAGAGATGCGGGAAAGACCCTTTTCAATCCACAAGATTTGCCTGCCATGCCTGAAGGCCACTACCACCTTCCTGCAATGTGATGCCCACAGCTCCCAGGCCATCACTTGGCTCGTCTCCTACTCCTGCAATGCTGCAGCCAAGGCCTGAATACACATCAGATGTGCACCATTAGCAATGATGTTTCCTGCATTTGCAGCACATAAACTTGTTCCTATAACAGCTCTCACTATTTTCCGCCATTTGGCTGGCGCTCAGTGATGTAACCCAGTGTGAATGAAAGAACCCCCTTTTTCTCCAGTTTCAACAATGTGCCTATTTGTGAGCAAAGCCACTGCTTTCCCCCACGGATCTGGTTAGTAGTGATATTTTATTTAAAATTCTTGTGGAAGCTTATGGGCTGAAGTAACTGTGATGTGAAAACCAGATGTCCATGGCAGAGGAAAGACTCAAAGGGCTTTCAGAAACGGGGAGAGTCATAACTCGGCTTCAGAGACTGAGTTATTCTTCTCCATGATGGGTCCTGGCGATGGGCAGGGGGGTTGCATGAAGGGATAGGTGATAAAACACATCTGCACTTTTGCTGTAGGATAGGCCTGTGCTCAAACACAGGGGGAAATGGGGTGAGCTGGGGCCCTATTCTCCCTCAGTCAGCCATCTCCCAGCAGTGCCACCTCACTCATGCTCACAAGCCTCATCCCAGGAAGGAGCAGGGGCACAGCCAGCCTGGCAGCAACTCTGGGCTTCATCCTGCGTCAGCCTATGTGGCCTTAGTCACCACACTGCAGGATGTCCCCATGTGCTGACAGCGGCTGTAGCAGCCACGAGGCCAGCAAAAGGCGGCTTCATCACCCCACCGGGGATGTGAGCTGCAACACCACCACGCACAAGCAGGCAGCAGGATGCTGCTCCAACATGCTTCATCTTAGGAGCTCTTCAGGCATCTCTTCTCAAGCCTACCTAGGCCTCTGAAATAGAGGCTCACAAGCTATCATACTGCAGTGATAACGAGAAGAAATGAGCTGGGAGCCAACGAAGAGCCAAAATGCTCTCCAACTACTTTTCTTTTTCAAAACATACACCTTACCATCTGCAAATTTAAGGCAGCAAGGAAACACTGATGGCAGGCTTCAGCAAAGTAGTATCATTAACTTTGTTACCACCAAAAAAAAAAAAATATATATATATATATGTAATAATTAAGACTAGAAGAAGCCAGGTCCTTGGAATCATCCTGCACCAAAGCAGGAGATCAGCCCACTATAGCTATCCGTGCAATTTGTGCCTACATTAGAAGCACAGCTGCAGCTAATTTAGGATTTTCTGAGTGTGCTGGTATGACTGATCTACTTAAAACACTAAGATGTAAGAAATTAAAAACTTGAAATGGCTTGACTATAAAACAAGATCCAATTTCATGTCAAAGCTAGCCTGAACGTTTTTGGATACATAAAAATTCTGAAGATGTGTTTTTGCAACTGTAGGTGCTTTGGTTTTTGCCAAAATAATTTTGAATTGTTTTAAAACTCTCCCTGCACATCTGCCAAAGGATGTGCTCACTGACAGGAAAAGCTAGTAATAGATGACAAAACAGCTACAAACTCCTTCCCACTCAAAATGCTGGTGAGGTCTTGTTTAAATGGGGAGATGACTTGTTTGCAAGTGCTGTAACAAAACTACTGTACTTTGATCATGTTTATTTTAATAGTTTAAGCTGTAATTATATAAAGAGGAGTTCTTTATTCGTTTTTACAATGGGTATAATGAATGCAAATATGCTTTTTTAATAGTTTGTGTCTTTCAGCTTTATCCAAGCACTATTATGAAAATGGATGTGGAGTTATTCCAGGATAACATCCCCAAAACATATTATTTTTTTCTTCTCTCCATTACATAACAAAATGATTTCTTTACTACAAATTATTATAAGCATACTCCTGGAATCCAGTCTTTTACAACCTGATATCCTAATATGATTGTAGGAAAATGTGAAAATAAAGTACATGATCATTGACATTCCTCTAACAGTTACCTTTGAATATGTATTTTAAAACACCATCTCTGTTATCTCCATTTTTTCATAATTTTAGCTTTGTTTCCTTATTTTTAAAGACATGCTTTAATAGACAGAGAAAATTTCAAGTATTCTGTCCAAGTTATGACTCCTATCAATTTTCCCTCTTACTAATAAAAAACTTCTTCCTTTTTGAGGTCAAAGAGTGAAAGAGTTGAAGCTAAACCCCCGGAAGTCAAGGGTTTAAGCTGGGACATTGCTGGCTGGGATTGTCCAAAAGCAAGCATTGCCAGTGGTACCAAGGCAAGCTGTCCCAGCAATACTCCCAGTGGTATTGCCCTTTGTGACATTCTTCCATCTTCCTGACATTTAGTAGGAGACAATACTGACAAAGCTCGATGTAAACAGAAGTAAGGTGCCTACAAAGGTATAATTTGGATTGGCCTTCAAGTGAGATAAAAAAGAAAAGCTGAAAAATATAACTTATAGGTACAACCAGCAAATGTGCACCTTAGCATGCAAACCAGAGCCTACCGTCATTGCTTTCCACCTTTAAAAGCGCCTTTTAACCCCCACCCCAAACCTGAAATTTTTAAATTCAACAACACTAAAGACTGCTTTAACCACTTTAACAAAAGCAGAAACACACAGACACACGACACAGCTTCCCGCAGGCAGGGAAGTGCTCTGTATTTCCCTGTAAGGAGGGCCCTTCTTTAATAAGAGCTTCATCCGATCACTGTCATTGTTCTGGATAATGGATTACCTACACATACATTTTCAAGTGTAATGACACTCTTGCTTATTAAAGACCTCTCAGCTGAAGGGGCAGAATATTATGAACTGGCCAATCCATTCATTTCCTTGAATATGTTATTCAGTATTTTATGCTAAACCAGCAATACACCATCCATTTTAGTACAATGATCCTTATGTTCAATAAAACTGAAGTGCTGGATCATAAATCATTATAGTCATTTATTTTACATTAGACACATTAGCCACTATATTCCATAATCTATTACAATAAGGTGGATTTAAATGTACCCCAAGGAACTACAATAATAACTTGAGAACCAAATATAGCAATTATGGATAAAATATGCTTAACCTAAAACTGCACTAGCTGCATAGACTGCTGTGAACTTTAAATAAAATTTAGGGAGGATGATAACTGTCCTGGAATAAACAAGTAACAGAGGAAAATCTGAACCTCCTCTCTATACTTCAGATAGTTTAACATGCCCTATCTATGGAGGAGGGGATGTTATGCTTATAAACCAGTGACTACAAAAATATTATTATTCCATTATTACTGCTTATGTTATCTTCCCATCATGTGAAAATTTCCCATATTTTCCTGGTGTATTACATCCTACTTATGTTTTTAAAATAGTGCTCTTCCTTTCCAGCTCTCTGATTAACCTTTTCAGATTCTTTCTATGTTCTTCAGATTCCCTCCAAACATTTTTAACAGTTTTGGTAAATTTTCCATAACATGTCCAGACCTTACTGGTGCTTTCAGCTTTGGGCTGAGTGACAACAAAGGGCAAAGTCTGTTTGTCTCCTCCAGACGCAATGTCTCTGCACAGGCCCACAAAAGGGGCCATTGGTAACTTTCTGGCCCCAGACCAAAAAGCAATCTCAAATGCTTGTGAACACAGTTTAGCATTTTTCAGAATTAGTGCTCTGCCAACTATTAAAAACAACTACATGCTAAAGAAAGTGATTGTTTTTTTACAGGAAGGTTCCTGTACACTTCTGACCACTGGGATTCCTGAGGATGCCTGCCACAAGCCTGGTGTGGAGGATGCCTGCCACAAGCCTGGTGTGGAGGAGAAAGAGGATTGAGGGCTCTCAGGCATCACCTGCATGAAGAACAGATGTATGCCATGCCCAAACTTCACATGTGCTGCTTTGTATTTATAAAACCATGTTGCTTTCTGCATAAATTCCATTATCCTTGAAATATTTTTCTAGGTTTATTGCCTGGATTTTTTTCTTCCCGGGAACAGAAATTACATTTAAGAACTCAGTGCTCACTGCTACCAGAGTAGCTGCTCTTACCTATTACTATTAGTTCTCTATTATTTTCTGTGATTTTTCCAAAATATCTACTATTAACTTAAATAATTTCCTAAGGGGCTTATTAGTTAAATCTGCAAACATGCATACTGGAAATTCCCCTTTTCAGTTGTTCTAGAGCTTTTTGGAGAGGCCTATTTACATCACTTTCTTTGCTTCCTTTTTTTTTCTCCCTTTGAGGCCAGATATTAAGACTGGATATTGAGTGTAGCTCCTTGTGTAGTTTCTAGAAGTAATCATGCAGGCTGACAGACTTCTGTTGCCTGCCCTGCACCTACACAGACTTCTGTCTCTAGCTGCCATGCCAGCTTTCATGAGACTTTATGTAAGTAAGAGAAAATGTACACATTATTCACTACAAATTAAAAATAAAATTTTGCTTTGGCTCCAAATCATTAAATATATTCAGGCAAATAAGGACATCCTAACCAAGGTAAGGCACGAGCTTGTTTTTCCAACCCTATGTTCATATTTCACTTCACAGCACAAGAGCCATAGTAGTGAAGGGTGCACTGAATGCAAGAAACCTCAGCTCTGGTTTAAGTGTTCTTCCTAATTCCTATCGAATGTGAACTGACCTGTTTATTTTTATTCCGGAGTTTCTGACTGAGGGGAGCTGCTGTGGTGCCACCAAGAAGGGAACAATGCACCCAGCTCTGTGTGTTTCGGGAGAGAAAGTAAATATTTTGTACAACGTCCATTGTTGAATAATTAACTTTCTTTTTGATAAACAAGCACCAAAAATCTGTATATATAATGAGAAGAATTCAAACCTCTGTGATAACCTTACACCACAGGCATCCAGCAGAGCTGTGTAACAAGCGACTGAGAAAGGCAGCTACTCTCCCATTCCATTTTGGCCTTGCATTGCTCTCTACAACTCTCAGTTCATCCACACATGTGATACAGGAATAGAAAGGAGACACAAGAAGTGTGTATCTAACCAAGTCATTGTATAGTTTTGTCTGAAGCACGACAGAGTCTCAGAGGCAAGATGCAGATGAACCTCAATTCCTGCTTGCTTTACATCCTGAGCTGTGCTCTGCCCTTCTGCTGGTGCTACAGCTACCAAGCTACCTCTATCTGACATCTGCAAAGGGGAAACTATTTTCCAAAGTACAATGCCAAAATAGAAAGTGCTGCACAGCGAGGACATCTGATCACTCAGGAGTTATGGCAGCCACTGGAGTCCTGCCAAGAAAAACCTTGCTGCATTACTGGGCCTATTCAAAGAGCATAATGTGATCAAGTGGGGCTCTCCTTCCTCCTTGGTCCTCCCCGAGAGAACAAACGGAACAGGGAGATGAAAGCAACAGTGACAAAACCAGGTTGCATGGCATGCTTTGACTGAAGTCAGACAAAGTATGGGCTGTACTCAGGGATGAGGACTGCCCATGCAGACTGGGGCCAGGACAGCTCAGAGACCTGGTGGCCACCATGGCACGCTAAGTCAGTGTGCCACCCAGTACAGGCCAGTCCCATGTCCCGCCAGCCACACCCCATGCCAGGCAGACACTGTCCCACTGCTGCCATGGATCTCCAGCACAGAGCTGACTGCAAACAGGAGAGCAGCCTGCCCACAGCGAGGTGTGCCAAGGCAGCCGTGCTCTCCCTCAGGCAGGATGGCACAGGCGGTACCAGGAAAGGGCTCAGAGTTTCAACTGCATAAGGATTTTTATATATGTTTAGTTACACAGACTGCTCACAAAGGGCCACATACTGATCTTGCCTAGGCATAAGATGTTGAATATTTTAAAATGGAGACAGAAGCCTTTAGGGTATTTATTATTCAGAATTCTCTAAATTCAGCCCTGGACATCGCAACACCCAAAGAGCCCTGCCCACTCCCAGGGCACTGGGAGGTGCCCCTTCCCTGCACAGGGAGAAGGTCTCCCTGCCAGAATGATGACCCACAGCTAGCAGGCCAGTTTTCCTGTCCCCAGCAGGGCGCTCTCTCCACAGGCTGTGCCAGAGGCTGGGGCAAGGTGGCTCTCCCAGAGGACACCCCTGCCAGCGCCCGGGGCGCTGCGGCCCTTCCCGCTGCCCCCCCAGCAAAGCAGCTGAATTCCAACAGCCGCTTCCTGCCAGCGCCGCTGGCAAACAAACCTGTGGAAAAGTAAATACGTTTATCACGCAGATTTCCTCTGCCCCTTTTTAAATAAGGAAGGGCTCTATTGCTTTCCTGAGTCAGACCCATACCCTGCTGAAGCCATATCATCGATAGATACGTGCTCCCATGCTCATTCCAATGACTACAGCCACAGGTGATAAAAAGTTGTGTGGTTTTAGGATAAAATGCAAAAGAGCCCCACTGTGAAGGCATATTCCACCCCAGAAGCCAGCATTAGGTATAACATTGACCAGCCTGGATGAGTCAAAATGCCAGGGCAGCGCAGTGAGACGAACGTGTCCCTTACCCACTCTTGCTGAAGCCAGCAGATACACAGCAGCTCCCTAATGCAATGCCTTCCCCTCACAAATAGGAAGGCCTCTTGAAAGAAATTGTAACTGAAATTTAGCCCTGTTAACAGCAGGAAATAGCCAGCAGTTTGAAATCACCTGAGCCAGGGATTTGGCCTTAAATTTTCCAATGTGACGCTAGCATGGCATCAGTACCTTTAAAGGCTCTATTAAGAAGGGGTAAAAACAGTTGGAGAAGTCAGGGTCATCTCTGGGAATTTATACGAGAAATGTTTGCTGTACTGCAGATCAAAATAGCATTTTGACTCATTGATCCCCTGAATGCCATAAAATCTGAAGCAAGATCCTAGTGCTTAGCAGTGGGAAAAATGAGTTTCTTTGGCCTCCTATCGTAATATAAAGAATGAGCAAAATAAAGAAAAACAAAGGAAAAGAAATGAGATATAAAGCTTGAGATGAGGGCAAAGACAAGCAAGCAATTAAAAAAGATATATGGACTTCAATTTACAAAAACCACCCTAAGCCTCCGCCTCAGTAGCATGTTTTGCTCTTAATCAAGTCTTATTACAATCGCATGCAAATGCCGAGATGGCAGGACATTCCTTCAAACTATGTTTTCATTAAAGATTCTGCTTTTTCCAGAATAATAGTAAATGACACGTGAACTTCATATGAACTATAGGTCATGAAAGGATTTAGTATTGGCATTTTTAATCTAAAAAGTCTGTGCCAGAAAATCAATATGTTTCAGTCGCAGCATTCGAATGCAATTTTCTTCACGTAACAGGGTTCTTTCTTTCACTCCTCCTTCCTCTCCCTTTCTCTTTCTCTCTCCCTCTTCTTTAAAAATAATGAATAATTCCCAGTTTTTCTATGAAACAAGCAGGCACATTAGAAGGCAACGACATCAATAACGTGTTACATGTAAACAGAAAATGAACAAAAAAATCATTCAAGGCCCCTTTCAAACTGGCGTGCTTTTCATCAGCGCTATTACAGGTTCCATTCACATTATCGGATTGAACCACGCTGCATAACCAAGGTGCTGACAAGCCTTGATTACCCAATAACTCCTGTATTCCTTTCAGGCAGGTTCACCGAGAGGACAGGAATGCGCGGCCTTCCTGTGGGGCAGGCTGCTTTCCAGCCAGACCAAGTCAATGAAACCCAACGCCCTCTCGCTCCTGCGCGCCGAAACAGCCCCTGCATTTCCTGAGAGGCAATTATGACTTTTCCCTTCTTTATTCTCAATTGTTTCGGATAACAATTTATTGTACATCGGAGGGGCCAATATAAACATTTTAAACTCTTTTCATAACACTTAGAGGGGGCTGCTAAGTCATCTCTGTAGTAAATCTGTTGTCGGCTCTTTCCCATGCTGCAGAGTCAACAAATCCGTCTCTCACCCAGGGCAGGGCCAGCCAGGCGCTGCAAAAACAGGGGAAAATGAATGCAGCGCCTCGTACGTCGCGTCTCTACTTGCTCCGACTTTCCCTGCACCCTTGTTAGCCGCCCACCTTTTGGTTTTCCCTTTGCACGACACACCTCTCGAAAGATAGATTGCTCAAAAAAAGAAAAAAAAAAAAAACGAGGGGAAAAAACCAGTTTCAGGCTATAAGTGTTTTTCACGTTTGGATTAAACCCTGCTCCATCCCGAGGAAAGGCAGAGGATGCATTACACACTCGCTCTTTCTAGCAACTTAGGCTGGAGCACTAATGAAAAGCAGGAGACGGAGTTGGCAGCCAGATGTGGGGCGAGGGCTTCTACCAAGAGGGAGCTGGAGCCATTAGGGCTGGGATCTAACAGAGGCTAATTCCCCTGCTATGTCACTTGCCTAATTCCTTGCAGACAACTCCTTCTCCGTTCCCTAAAAAGTATGCACATATCAAAGGCAATCAAGCAAAATAAACATTTGCAATAAATTTATTTTTGGTAGCAATTTATATTGAACTTACTGTTACTTCTCCCTAACTAAGCAGTTCTTACTCCTCAACTATGTGTCCCCCGAGTGAAACAGCTGCTTTAGTATCACTTCACATCCCGAGCTGTGGGTGCAATATTACTCACATTTCTCTAATTAACTTCTAATGACATGAGTTATCTGCACGTTTTTCTTATTACTTTTTATTGTTTTAAAGTGAAGCAGAATTCAGCTTTTACCTGGTTCCTGCTGCACATGCAGCAAGACTTGCAGCCCCGTGTACAAAGTTTCTGCCCAGCTCTGGCTCTGAGCAGCCCCAACCACCCACCAGCTATAGGACCACTGGGATCTCCTGCTCCCTGTCTGGTTCAGTTTTCCTACCATGCCTGTGGGATCAAAAGAAGGATTACGTGTGTTCCTCCCACCTCTGCCCAATCCACCAAGGCGATCCCTCCTCCCAACAGGGACATCAGAGGGAGAAGAAGGAAGATTCAGCTTTTGCAAGCCCTGGAGATTCTAGAGCAGTGGGCGAAGGAAGGGAAAGCTGTGGGAGAGAGTCAGGGGAGCAAATTATTGCTGAAGGTGTGAGGCTTGGCCAAGTCAGCTCATGGCACAGACCTCTGACAAGGCACTGCCACACAGGCAATGCACACATATTATATTCTTCTTTAAGGCCTCAGTATTCTGTTCCTCTGGACAAAGGCATGGATGTGTGGAGCCCACAAAGTCGTACTTCAGAACTGGGTGTCCCAATACCAGGTCTCTGAAGCTGCTAACACTGAAACCATCCTGCACAGGCATGCAGAAATGCACACACAAGTCTGCAAACACATGCAAGGAAATTTCCCCACTGCAAATATGCACTGCCTAGTTCTCAGCTTTTTTATTTTTCTGTTTTTCCATTCTCCACACATGGCTGTTTCACTCTGCTCATCACTATGGTCTATTTGTTGTCACAAGCCTTAAAATGGCAAATATTTTGAGCTATCTGTGGTTCTGTCAGTTTACTTTTCAACAGAGCAAACTAAGGGCTTTTTACTTGGTATCTCCTAGAACTGGAATAAAAAGTGATTTCCTATGCAAGTACAAACAAACAAAAGCTAGACCATTTTCCTTCCAAGCAGCAGAGTAATGAAGAAAGCAAAGAACTGTGCTTGGTAACTTTCAGCAGCAAACACACTGTATGGGGGATTTTCTCACACATTTACAATATAGAGCTTTACACTTTTCTGTGTCCACCATCAAGGAAACAGTGTCAGACAAGAGCAATTAAAAATCCGACCTCAGTTTTTACCTTAGCTGACCATGGCTCTGACAGTGCAACCAATAGAAATAGCCATTTTTAAAGCCAGTATTAGAGTAACATAGATTATTGAAATACATTAAAATAGGAGGATAAACAAGATAGATACACAACCTTCAAAGAAAATTTTTGTTCATGTATTTTCCAAGATACGGCATTTACAAAAAGGCTTCTATGCTACCTGTACCTACAGTAATTTGCTACATTAAAAGAAAAAGAAAGGGGATTAACTGAACTCCAGGAAACCATAATAGCAATGGCAATGGATTACTTGCTTATTGAATACAGAATAGACTTGAAAGCTCTGTTATGGATGTGCTGATATTTGGTTGAATGAATAACCAATAGGAATCTTACAACTGAAATGCGTAAGTCATCACTTCCTTATTAATTTAGTAGTGGATTTTTTATTTTACTTACTCCTAGTTTATACAAAGAAATCAAAATTGTACCTTGTTGAATTTGTCTGGTATCTCCCTCCCAGATTAAGAACAATCGTTACCAAGTAAATGCTCCAAGGAATATCTGTTAAACATGACTCTAAATTGCAGTCTGTTTCCAAACAAAATCACAGTTGTGAACTGCAGCTTTACAAAATCACAGCATACGATATAAAGAGACCAAAACTGGACTGCTGGATTTTTGCAGTTCAGTCTCAGTTCTCTCAGGCAGCACATAACTACCATGTCTTCAACTACATACATTTTAGACTCTTCCCTTCAAAATTATCTCTATTCTTCAGCTTCTGTTCCAATGCCTACCAGAATGCAGAAATCATAGAGAAATTTGCTTCAATAAATCTAAAAGAAAAGACAAGTCATCATCCCTCTCCATCCATCACATTGTTTGCTGCATGTTAAATTGTGACTGCTGTGGCCTTACAGGGTATTTTTTTAATTTTCTGAGAAAGCTTCTTCCTTAATCGTGCTGAACAAATCATAATGATGTTTTTTAATAGACGCTTGGGGACAGTTCGTAAAAACTCTATGCACTATTCAAATAAAGGTTTTATAGAGCTTAACCAGATAAAGGTGAAATTAATCTATTTTCAAAAAACTATTATCCTATACACTGAGATATCCTTCCTGCAGTCTGGCTAACCATCCCTAATCTGTTATATCACCTCCTGGGACGATAAATCATAGGAAAAGGAGAAAATGCAGGCTGGAGTGTGAAGACAGTGCTATACCACATAAGCATAAATCATCATCAACCCATATTTAAACTTCAGAATAAAGTCCATGAACACTGCAATCCCAGGAACTTTAATGGGACAGATTGCGGTGCTGACTTTGTTTTCCACTTTATGTGCTATTTTTATTGCCACCGTATGATAATAAGTTCTTTCATTGGAAAAGTCTTTAATCAGATGATTTTATTATGAAGTTTTGCTGCTCCGTTAGATCTTGAGTGGCCTTTCAGTGCCTTTGTCACTCTTTGCCATACAAGCAGTAGATGTAACATCAGCCAACCTGCTCTCTTCTCAGTAAATACTGGCATCAGACGTCAGTGATACTAGTACTGGATGGCACAAAATCCCTCTGCATCCCTGGGTGAAATGCAACACTCTGAAAAAGCTCTTCTGACACACGAACTTAAGCCCCTTGAATCCGTGTCACTCAAAAAACCCAATCCCAAACCATCAAACTGTATGGAGTAACCCACTCCAAAACAAATTTCGAAGGAGAAAGCTCAGAATCAGCCCAAGACAGAAAGAAGTACTTTGGTCTGAGCCACCAAACATACTCCACATTAAGTTTACACAGGACTAGTGTCGCCAGCATGGCAGTGACTATTCTCTCTAAGCTCTCTTCCATCCATCCATCTACCTAGATTCAGACTGATTTTGCTATGGAACTGTTTTTAAATCTGTATCTCTTTCTCAAGGGCCACTGCAGGTCCAGTGAGCCACATTACCAGCTAGACAGCCAGCCTGTCCCCAAATGCAAGCAGCAGCCACTGGGCCAGCACTGCCTTCTGGAGTAGCAGTGATGTGTACAAGATGCAGCTGTCTACAGGAGCAAACGGGGCTGCAAAAGGAGCTTTTTTCATTAATTAGTCCCTTAGGAAAGCATTTACCCCAAAGCAAACTGCTGGCAGCATGAGATGGATGGAACCTGTAATATTCACCATGCAACAGTGCATGGAGGGCAGCAGCACTGGAACTGTGCGCTGAAATTCTTTGTCATTGCACAGCAAACTTTTCCTTTTAAACATAGGAATAAAAGATTTAGTAGACTGTGTGACAAACAAAATCAAGCGACTGTTTACATAGGAAAACCAGCCCTCTTGTAGCTGCACAAATAAATAATATTCTTTTTTCTTTGAAGAAAGAGCATATGCTCAACATTCCTTTGTCCTGTATCACAATAGAAAAACCCTTTGCACTGGAATATCTGAATCACTTCTTGGCAGTCCCTCAAGGTAAACAGAGTAAATTAAAAATGAATGTTTATCGTAGGCGCACACATACACACACACACTGCAAAGTGGAGTGCTGTATTTGCCTATCAAACATAAGAAGCGATTGAGTCCATCAGTCATTCAAACAAGCAACTGAAAAGTGGAAATAATGGGATGACAACATCAGAAAACAACCTCCCAGAAAGAGATGAGTTTCCTCATAGCCATTTGTCTTGTCTAATTAATCCCACATGTGGAACTAGGCTGGAACATTAAAAAAAATTAGGTACAAAATATTACTTTCAGTGGAAGCTTCAGAAGTACAAAAGAAACAGAAATGCTTTATGGTCACACTTTGCTTTCAAACCCCCTTTTTTTCACATCATCTTCTTAATGTGGGACTCGGCCTGTGCCTAGATGAGACTAAGATAGTGTTAACAGCACAGAAGAAAGCAGTTGGAAAAGCTGGGGAAAATTATGTCGTTGCCACTAATAAAACAACTTGTCAGTTCCTAATAGATTTAAAACCTGTGTATTAGGTTGCAGACTATTCCTGGGCACCCATGGAGCGGTCATGCCCAAGAGCACTTCCCTCTGCTCAAGACCGGTGAAAAGGGCATGACCTATTCCCTTCCATGCAAACCTTGTCACAGTTTATCCGTATTTTTGTCAACTTGGAATTGGACTGCTGTAACACACTCTCCACAGGGCAAAACAAAATGCAGAAACAAATGCAGAATGTGTCAACTGCTGATTTAATGGAGTTTCATGCCAGGAGCTTGTTGCCCTAATGCACACAGGTCTGTGATATCTGTCCTCACAAGAGACCGCGTGGGTAGAGTGAGGTGGTGGGTTTAATATGTAAACTCAAGAATTTTTCAAAGATATTTCTGATCCTGTGTATGGAGACAGACACACCTGCCAAGGTTCTGAAAATTGCGGCCACTTCTGAAAGATCTGTTCGAGTCTTTTTGTTGTTTGGTTTTTTTTTGTTGTTGTTGTTTGTTTGTTTGCTTTGGGTATTTGTCCTTTGTTAGTTCTGTGGGGTTTCGAGGGGTTTTTAAAGTATACAGCAGACACCTCCTCCACCACCGTGTGTGTCAGGTAGGCTACCAGAGCTGAAATGAAAGCAGAACTGAATTGAAAGCCCCCTCAACATGCCAAGAAACATCTTCCATATGCCTACTACTCTGAAGAAGTCTACCTATCTTCCCATTATGAACATAACATGAGCAGTGCTAATCTATTTCCATAGGCATTTGGAAGAAAAAGGGACTGCAGGTTGCAGCATTTCACCAACTGCAGTCTGAGGGGTGATGTATGTCTAAAAAATGTTTGCTACAATACTTCTGATGAAGTCAATAATATCAAGACATATACTGTATACCACTGAAGAGATGGGCAGAGAAGAATGGACTGAAATTCAACAATGGCAAATGCAGGGTCCTGCCCCAGGGGAAGAATAAACCCATGTTCCAGTACAGGCTGGGGGCTGACCTGCTGGAAAGCAGCTTGGTGAAGATGGACTTGGGGGTCCTGGTGTACAAAAAGCTGTCCATGAGCCAGCAGTGTGTCCTGGGTGCCAAGGAGGCCAGTGGTGTCCTGGGGCACATTAGGGAGAGTGTTGCCAGCAGAGCAAGGGAGGGGATCCTGCCCTTTACTCAGCCCTGGTGAGGCCGCCTCTGAAGTGCTGTGTCCTACTCTGGGCTCCCCAGAACAAAGGAAACATGGAGCTCCTGAAGAAGGTCCAATGGAAGGCTACAAAGATCAACGGGGAACAGGTGTATCTCTCTTATAAGGAAAGGCTGAGAGCTGTGCGTTTTCAGCCTCAAGATGAAACAACTGAGAAGGAACATTATCTATTTCTACAAGTACCTGCATGGAAGGTGACAAGAGGATGCAGCCAGGCTCTTCTCAGTTGTGCCAAGCAATAGGACAAGACACCACGGGAAGAACTTGATGCATAGGAAGATCCACTTGAATATGAGGAAGAACTTCTTTACTGTGTGAATGACCATGCATTGCAGTGGGCTGCCCAGAGAGGTTGTGGAGTCTCCCTCGCTGGAGGTACTCAAGAACCACCTGAACACAATCCATGTGCCATGTGCCACCTGTGCCATGTACTCTGGGATGGCCCTGCTTGAGCAGGGAGGTCAGACCAAATCACCCACTTTGGCCTCTTACAACCTGACCCATCCTGTATTTCTGTGATTCTTTAAAGTGTAATGAAGTAACATACACTAACTAGCCTTTTGCAAATTAACAAAAGGGGTGAAAACTGTTCTGGCACTTGGCACGGTGACAAGACCGTGCCTGCTGGCATCATTTGCCAAAGAATCTCTCCAAGTAACATCCTACACTAATGCCAAAAGGGAAAGTGGCACAGAACAAAGCACTACCAAACTAACAGCTTCATATACAACCCTGCACATTTTGGCAACTTTTTAGCAGGAGAATAAAATGAGGATCCAAATTATGTGTTGTGCCTCCATCTAAAGCAGGCAGCAGTGAGCCTACATGAGGCATGCAAACACTCATGTGTGCTGTGCATGTGCACACACATCTGTATATGTATATGTATGTACACACATCTCCTGGCACCCATGTGGATCATTGGAACACTTCTGAGGCAAAGAATGTTTTTACATCTTTTTGTTTCTCAGGAGGACCATAAGGGGCGTTTTCAGGATTTTGCTAAAGACAGTCCCTAGTTTGCTGTCACAGAGCACTTCTTCCCCCTCCCCCCACCTCCCAAATTCTCTTCAGAATGCTTTCAGAGTAAGGAGGCATCACTTGATCCCTCCCACTTTGGCCAGGAATGAGGTGCCTGAAGTGCTCTGCTCCATTCCCCTCTCTGCCTCCATCCAGGGAAGATGCCCCCCATGCTCAGGGACATGGAATAGCCCACACTGAGCTAAATGCATTTAATTTATCCGCTCCCTGAAAACCACTTCTCCCATGCTTCCTGTCTTAGTTGAGAGTAAGCGGGTTAATTCCTGCTGCAATATATTTGAACCAGATGTACTTTTATTTTTCCCCCACAGCCAGAAAGAAAGGGGGAATTGCAAAGTTTTCCTTCTCCTTTGAAGGAAAAGCTACAATTTGGTTATTGAGTCAGCTCCAGATCTCACATAAAAACACCTTGGCATCCAATTCCTCCTCTACTGTATTGCACTTGCATGTTTTCCTTTGGCATTTATGGGGGCCTGAACACAATATTATCCGTTAGAAATATTCCCAGCTCATAACTCCCCGAAATAAAGTAGGAAGAAGATTACACCCTGGTTAGCACACCAGAATTTTACGTCAGGAACACTAGTAGCCAAAATACCTGCCTTTGCCATTGGAAAGCTCTTCAGGAGAAGAGTCAGCTCACAGTACTAGCAGAAAAGTCTAAGGAATGTATCAATACAAATCAAGATTTAGGAAAAACAACAGCAGAGAGATCTGTTCTCCTAGCGCCGCTAATAAATAAGGTATTAAATTGTTAAGATTTCAATTACAAGGGAAGAATGTGGCTAACCAAATAAAAGCAGGAGGAGTTGAAATAAGTAGTAGGTTAAAGATTAATATTCTGGGTTCAGAACAAAAGGATGCTCTTTTGTGGCACTGTGCTTATGCCTCTGAATGTAAACATTGTTCCGAGAACCATTTTTTCTTTGCCCAATCTTTAAAGGGTAATAAATTAGACCTTGGACAGCCATACAAGCTGCTACTAGATGTGAATGTGAATGTGTCTGTAGAAAAGGCTGACTTTCAATCAAAGTCTATTGAAAGAATAGTTGGATTTTCTAAAGAAGCATGTTGTGCCTATTAACCAACTTACAAAAGGGGCCATTTTCTTGATTTATGTTTGGTTGCTATAGAGATCTTGCAGTACAGACTGGCAGGTGAAGCTCCCATTTAACAATCTCACAGGTTTTTCTTAGCTGTACTCAGAGGACACAGAGCTAGAGTAGGTAAAAACCACCACACAAATATAGCATATCTGTCAAACTTAAAGATCAGATTTAAGGCTTTTCAAGAATTTATCAGGAAGATGGTGGAGTTATTACACAATCTATGCCCCCAAATGTTTTACACCCTGAAAAATCTTACTGCAGCGAGCTGCTTCAGCTCTGTTGGGTTTTGTCACTGATCCACTTCTTATTCAGCAGGTAATTACATGTGAGCAGGATTCCAGCACATCGCAGGATTGTCATTTATTTGTGGGGCTTTTTTACAAAACATACAACACATTCACAAGGAAGGACCTTTGGTCTGCAACAACAACTGATGTCAATGTGTGCAGGGAGGTGTCATCTAAAATGGTGGTGGTATTATTATTATTATTATTATTATTATTATTATTATTATTATTATTATTAATAATAATAATAATAATAATAATAATAATAATCCCCTTGTCATTAAATTCAAAACCCCAGAGAACATGCTACTGAGAAACAACATATCATGTTGAAGTCACATGAAATATTTCTGTGTGTCAATAGGTCACAGGCAGTTCAAGTCCTGGACTTTAAAATGTTGTTTTGTAAGACCAGGTCTTCTGCCTAAACTCCAACAATAAGTATCTATAAGGAAGCAAGACTCGTAGAAGAGGAAATTATCAACACATGCAATGCTCTAAACAGCAGTCCCAGAGGAAAAATTGCAAATCTGCATGGCAGCATACGCTTCAAGTCAAAACCAAACAAAACCAAATCAAATTAATATCTAGGATGCCAGTCTTTCCTTAGTTGCATCTTGGCATTGACAGATACAGTATCAAATATACAAAACTGAAAAAATCTTTTCAAAAAGAAAAAAGAAGCAGAAATATTATTCTTATGTGTTTAACACAAGCAAAAAACCCCACAACAATTATTTCTATGTGACTCCTTGATTCAACAAGGAATTTCCATTGGCCATCCTTATCAAAAAGGAATCTGTAATTCATAAACAAGTGATTTAACTAAATTTACAAATTTTGAAAAAGGTAGTGCTTCAAAGCTTCTTTATTTATCAGTATCTTCTACATTACTCTCACCATACTATTAAAATTTTTAAAGAAATAGAGGGGAACAAGGAAAATGAGAAATTAAAGCATTATGGCTCCCCATCATTTTACAGAAATAGTATGAGCTGATAGGGGTATTTTGGCAGAGTCAGTCCCACAGTTCCCCTTACCACGATCTCTCCATTCACTGCGTATGCTCCTTCACCAGCAACTCCCACCTCTTGCCAGGGGAAACAACCAGTTTTGCTTCTCTACCCTGCACAAACCCAACATGTTCACTAGGCTCATCCAGGCTGAATCAAACTGAGTGCATCACCAATGAAAAATACCAAAACCACCTTTTTTTGTTTTTTTTTTTTTTCAGTTATTGCATGAAGTTGCTCCCAAGGAGGCCTGATTTCAGTTCCTGAGGTGTATTTAGCTTCTGCAGAACAAAGATGATATTGGGGGGGCACCAAACATCTGGAGCCACCCCTGTTGGGAAGGCAGCAGCACAGCATGAGCTGGATGCAGGTGGAGTAACTTCTATGTGCAAAGGCAGCTTAATCCAACGCTGATCAACACACAGAGGTGAGAGTCATAGATGGCATTAGAAAGTGTAAGAGAATAAATGGTTGCCTCTTGCTAAGGCCAATACAAATGTTTCTCCAGAGGCAGATGACTTGGGGGTTGAGGTTGGTCTGACCTTGTACAGCTGAAGTTAATGAAAAGGAGCTTTGCCACCAAGTTCAAGAGGGCAGGATGGAGGCATTGGCAGGGGGAGCTCTGACGTGAGGCACCCAAAATTCATCCTCTGCAGAAACGAGCTTCCCTTTTTAACCCCGCATCTGAGCAGAAAGCTGCAAAAGCTTGCTTATGGTTAAAAGGGGGAGGGGAGGATAATTGCGGTAATCTTCAAAGGATTTGTTTTAGTTTTTGCTGAAAGGACAGCAAGTCTTTCGTTGTTTGAACATATGGCTTTTGGGGAGAGGGCTCCAAGATATTTCATTACTGCTCTTTTGAAATTTTGCTGATTATCAGGAACAAATAGGGCCTTAACACCAGAGTTGTGATGAAGAGAGATGACTTCCTTGTAAAGCTCTTCTTGTTTGCATCCTAATAATTATTCAGCAAATGGATTCCACCTGTTGCACTTCACCCAGCACATACAGATGGGACTGAAATATATCCTGGATTTATATTTTATTTGGACTAACAAAGCCAGGATTTGAATTCAAGGGGCAGTGAAAGAACTAGGAATGTTCTGCATCAGAGACTTGGAAAAAGAAATACAGGGCTTTGGCTGTGGCCCTTCAGCTCAGATTATCTCCAAATACTTTACACAGTGACTCCTCCTAAGGAAAGCAGGAGCAATCAAATCCATTACACTGCTGCTGAACCCTGTCTCAGGCCTCCTTCTTGACACATTTCTTTAACTTCCTGTAATTTATTTTTTACATTGAAATCACTGGCAATATTTTGACCATCTCGCGCTTTAACTCCAAACCATGATGAAGGCAGATTTGACTGCTAAAAGAGTATTACACAATATCTGTCATCCAGATTGGACAGTAACTTATTAGACCCTGTTTTATTGAAAGTCTGCATGTCGGCATTTTGTTTTTATACTGTGCATGTGTTTTTAGTGTTGAACTTGGCTTTTCCACGAATCTTATAAACATAAAAAGCACAAAGACTGAAATCCTGTCCTTGCTGAAGTAATTGGATTTCTGTCACTGATGTCCACAGGGTAGGATTTCAACCCAGATTACTAACAGATTGGGGTTTTTAACAAAAATTTCAATTTGTGTCTCTCCAATGTACGCCTTTTGACTGGAGAGGTCAGCAGGGAGGAAAAAAAATCAGGAAGAAATACTACTGTTAAAATCACATTCTAGACGACATCCCTGTGCATGTGCATGCACATCCCCATCTGAAAGAGCTGCTGAGAGCACATGAAGTCACACAAGGTCTGACACCCCAGCTAAGAGAACACTAGTTTTAGACCTGGAATCTCTAAATCTGTGAGGATATGTCCAGTTATAAACAGTGCAGACAAAGAACACTTAATGCTGATGCCCTAACCATATTAAAAAAAAAAAATTCTACCTTCTGTCATTCTACATATTCAGCATTCTAGTTTTGGTCTTCAGTATACACACATATGATATATATAAGCAAACACAAAAGGGCGGCAATGTGGATCCACGTGGATAGGTGCTGCATCATACAGTAAATTAATTAATACTGAACACATCCCCTTTTCTTTGCCTGCTAACTTTTGGCCCTTTTCAGTTTCAATGCTGTTAAGGTCCTTTCTACAGCTGTGCACTGTAATTCCATTAAGAGAGGGCAGGGAAAGAGACCATGTTCTCCCTGCTCTATGCAGAAAGGTACAACTCTGGGCATCTAGCCTCTCTATTTTGTGAAAGTTTAACTATTACCTTTAGCTCCACCAGCAAGCACCAAAGGTTTGATGTGCCCACTACTTAAAACTTGAAGGTTGGAACATCAAACCTTGTAAGAAAAAAGTTTCTTAGGTCATTTTTAAACGTGTTTTACTGTTTAATAAGCATACCTACTCACTTTGCAGGAGCAGAATTTTGGAAAAAAAGTCACAATAAAAGTTAAAGCCCTCCAAAAGATTCTTAAATAGTTTTTCTATAACCCATATGGCATATAAATGAATATAGGATAGTGTTGTGCAACAAGTTTATTGGCACACAGTTGGTATGGCCAGATTACTTGTCCTTTTTAGTGTGTAACCTTAGACTGCAGCCATCTTAAATGTGTGCTGATAAATCTTAAATGTACCAGTCCATTGTGCGCCATTTGTTCTTCATACATACACTTCCCTTGGAGTATGTAAGTAGATATTTGCATATAAAATTCTGATGGGGCACAAAGGATTTGATTAATGCATTCCTTTGTAAACCCACCAAACCCACTATGTTTTCTATCACTGATAAAACCTCCAGGCTCTTAAATTCACGTATTTTAACAATTGTTAAGCTGTTGTTATGGCCTGTGAAGGTTCCTGGTCTGGTAACAATGGAAACTGGAGTCTTATGTTTATCTTCAGGCCAGGACGGATGGAGGCAGCAACAGTATATGCTTTCCTAAACTGACCTGCTAATGACCTGAATCCTGCCCTGAGGGGTTAGTATCCCTTGGAGTAAGAGGATATTTAGCTCTGATGCCTGTTCAATCTACTCATTTAAAAGAAATTGCCTCATCCAAGCTAAGGGGTTTAGATCCTGTTCTCCAAAATTAATCATTCATGCATGTTATTTCAGAAACATAGATGTTAGTTATGAAAAATATATGCATTAAACCTGAGCAGTCTTGTAACACAAAAATTAGTATGACCAGTGCCAAATGTGGAAGGAAACCTCAGTATCACAAAAATTTTATAATGGGCTTGACTGCTTATTCCTTTCAATAGTCCAGCTTCAGTGTGTCTGTTTTGTGCATCAGCCATTCTTGTGTCTCTGCTGAACCAAGGCAAATCAGGGATACCAAGTTCTTTACTGACTACCTTCCTCCCTTAGAAGGAGGGAGCAAGCAGTTTGGATTAAATAGCGTGACTTCATTCACTCTTTGGATAAAGCTGATCAATCCTGAACTTAAAATAAATTCAACTACACTACGTAACTATTTTGCTTTATCATATGCAAGTGCATTGTTTCTGATCAAGATAAGAGCCAGAAAAGGGCACAGGATGGCTATTTCCATGATATCCTCTCACACATCTGGAGGTTGTTGACGCAGCATTCCTTGTATAGTTTGGGAAACCCCAAGATGTTTTGAGCACTTACTCACAAACCCAAGTGTGCAGCTTCACCAAGCACTACCAAAATACCACACTCTCTAACTTTCTTCATTATCACAGAGTAATGATACGACCAGGACTCCTGCTTCCTGGAGTC
Source organism: Petroica traversi (assembly GCA_025920805.1). NCBI lineage: Eukaryota > Metazoa > Chordata > Aves > Passeriformes > Petroicidae > Petroica > Petroica traversi. Next base: position 6,957,989 of record JAHLSL010000044.1, read on the forward strand.
TATGCTCTCTTCTTTATCTCTGTCTACATCTGCTACTCAGTGCTGTCCCAATTCAGAGCAGCACTTGCTATTATTCTGTTACAGGTTTTCCTTGAATGCTAATCCCCTGGGAATCTGGCATCCCAGTTCAGAGCAAATCCTGTTCATGCACACACTCAAAACAAGAAACCCAGTTTACCAACTTGCAGAAACATCATCAAGAATTAAAACAGCAATAAAATTGCATGTTAATTGAAGTTTCTCAGCCCAATTCCCATCCAGACAAAATCACCAGCCTGAAAAAGTCATCAAAAAAATTTTGCTGAAATTTTGCACCTAAGTCTTGGAAAATGTTCTCCTCCTCCTACGGAAGGAAATAAGTTTGGGTTTTAAACATTAACTTTCAGGTAAATTCTGTTCTGCATGCCTAAATATTACTTACTTAGGATATTCCACACCTCTAGAGGCAACACTTGCCTTCTTCAGCATGTGGCAAAAAAATAAAATACTAGTACCACACGTCTATGTGTGAATCTACCTGCTACCATATTCATCATATATATGTATATAAAAGTATTTAGCAGTAAAGCTTTCTTGAAGATTTTACAGCAATTTCCTTGCTCCTAGTCAACTTTTCAAACTTAAGTCCCAAATGCCTCTGAAAGCAAATTCAGTGACTCCTAGAAAGTTGATTAAAAAATTATTTGCTACTGCACATGAAAAGCATGCTACCTACCAACTGCTCTATGCCAGTACAGACAATAGTATTAATAAATCATAGAATTTGAGATCAAAGTTTGTCCTTTACAACTTTGCTCCCTTCAACATATACCTGGCAGGGAGCTAAGTTATCCCAACAGCTGGGATGAGGGTCAAATCAGAACACCTGAGGCTTTCCAGTAGGATGCACCTTATGCTCCTGCACCAGTGGAACACCTCCTCATCTCCCAACAGACAGACAATGTTTCTGCTTTGCTCAACTTCTACCAGCCACCACCTACTCCTACCTATCTGCTCCTATCCTATCTGCTCTGACAGAATCAGAAATGTGTGCAGCCTGGGCCCACCAGGGCTGCCCAGAGCTATGACCTGGAGCCTTGGGCGCTGAGCAGAAATAGGAACATACTTGGGCAGCCCTACAGCACTGCAGACAACAAAAACTGGCAAGCTGTTGCTCAAGCCAAAGGCCTGCAGGCAGCACTTCTGGAAATACACCCAGGCAGGTGGCCTTCACCTCTTGGTATGAGGCTGGAGATCCCAAGGCAGTCGGTGACCTTCACCCTGGCAGCTCCAGCCCAGGGATGTTGCAGGGCATGGTCGGTGCCAGTGTATCCACCCCTGGATTCAGGTGCACTGTTAACAAAACTGTCTTTCCCACAGAGCCTGCAGAACAATACATTTTATATTCTAATGAAGTAATTATTAAAATAGGTAATTATTGAAATAACCGCATCAACTCCCAGTCATTAAAATCCTCCTAAACAGAACTGCATGATGGCTTAGGCTGTTAGAAACTTGGCAGCCACCCAACGCCTACAATAGCTTCTAATTAATTGATCTCACCTCTAATCTGCTATTGTTAGCCTAGTGCTGATCATTTGTTTGGCCTACAGATCCTATTGCCCCTTTCATTTGATTGTATTTGTTACTGTACCCTCTCTATCTCTTTCAATTAAGCACAGGTTAAGTGGTTCAACCGCAAGAGAATAGGAGATAATGGCACCAATCAAAGTAATCTCTTTAATTTGCTAAATGGATTACAGGGAAACCCCAGCCAAAGTGAAGTCATAGCTGGTGGCCTTCACTTGAACTATACACAAAGAGTATCTAATTATTAACCCACCACATGCCAAACTTTACAGATACCCAATAAAACAACACAGCAGTCCCATACTAGCAGGGTTGCTCTCATTGCAGGGTTTTCCACTGTAAAATTACTCTGACTGCAAAATCCTTGTATCAGTGTCTTTCCAAGTACGCCATACGCTGCACTTTCAAGTGCAACATATCTAGATATAACAATCAAAACACTGCACTGCATACCAGTCAAGGGAGTGGATTTATAATCTCTTTAAGGACATGCTCGTGGTAGAGTTCATTTTTCATATTTGTACTATAAATGCAAATGCAGCTTTGCAGCTAGTATTGCTTTTGCTGACTGGAGAAGTTTTTATAGTAAATAAGCTTTGTCCTTAAACTGGCAAGTGGGTTTCTTCCCCCTCTCCTCTTTCCTCTGAAGTGTTTTTGAGTATGCTGTCTGGCAACAGAGCTTCACACCCAGTACTTTGGCTGTGCATGTCCTTGGCTAATCAGTCAGGCAGTGAATTCAAGAATGTGAGCTGCATGAGACAGAGGGTCATCTCCTTGCAATGACAATGAGAGTGGGGCATCAGAAAGAAAAAAGATAGGAGGGGACAACAAGATTCCATTCTGAAGGAAACTCAGCTTGTTAGAGAAGCAGAATTTCTTAGGAGCAGCTGGATCTTAATAAAATCTGTTTATTAGTGACAAAACAGAGATTACCAAGTACAAATCTACTGCTCCTGGCAGAATTCAACTTGCATCAGATGATGGGCCAGTGAAACAGAATATGGAATCATTTCGCACTTCCATTTTGCCTGTGGTTGATTGCTCTCAAATAGAATGATTACATTAGCCTCAAGCAGAACATCTAAGTGAAATCTCCATATTAACTTAAAGGAAAGTGAGCTATATGGAGAAATAATAACCTATATTCCAGGCTGGATGACTTCAGATCCTACAAAAAGTCCATTAAAAGTGGAACAGAACTTGTACTTTCCAAACCTGATACCTGGCCCACAAAAGAGTACTTATTTCTAACATTCTCTACAGTTCTCTTGTAAAGTCAAGACCTACAGTTTTGATTTCTGACTTAGCTTTTTGCACTTGTGTGGGCACCAGAGCTTCTGTACTGGGATTGTCAACTTTACACAGTTTTGTGATGGTGTGGTTCCAGGTCGTTTCCATGCAATACAGGCACGAACAAAGAAATTATATATATGTATCTCCAAATTTCCAGCAACACTCCCAACACAGCATGCCTCTGTTCCAATGAGATGTCATATTTCATAACATGTTTTTGTTTGCATGGTAACTGGCCAGTAACTTGGCATTCTTCTGCCGTTTTGTGTTTCGACACCAGTTCAAGCACTAACTGCTTAAAGCTGAGCACATACTTCCTGCATTATTGAATTAGCAACTACATACACACACCGTAAACTTCAGCAAAGCCCTTGCAGCAACTGCTTGTACAGCAGGTATGGCTCCACAGGAAAATCACGGAAGAGCCCAGATTTTTCATGCACAGTCACCTAAAGGTACTCACACAAGGAACCTGCTTGGTCTGAACATATTGAGCATTTTGAAAAAAAAGAAAAATGTTCTTTATGGGTGCAGTTTGTGGAACAGGGTGAGACAGTCTTCTTTTTCCAGTTCCCAGACCTCAGCCTCACTGTACATTGCCCTGCTTACTATGCCTGGTCTGAGGCACCCAGGACATCTCCATAGGCTGACTCCACTCACTCGGTCAGCAAAAAACAGGGGCTGCACTCCACAGAATGCGGGATCTGATCTGGCTCATTGAAGAAAAGCTCCAGCACCAGGAGCTGCAGCCAGCAGGGACTGGGAACCAGCCTGGGGGACAGGATGCCTCAGCCACTCAGTCATCTGCCAGATAATACTTGTTCTCCTCCTTTTACATACAGCATGCAAACAGATCAAAAAGATCTGGAGCATGACCTGCAGCTCATTTCCATTTTTACCTCTAACAAGTCCTTATGGAGATGCACTTTCTGCCCACAGCGATCCATTGTGCCTGCGTATGCACACCTGACCTAAAAATGCATGGCTGGCTGACACCTCCAAGCATGGAGGAAATCAAATGCCTAAATTTCCAAATGCCTTTGCCATTTGAGAGCACACGTAAGGCTATATTCTGTTTTCCAGCTGTCACAGCTCTAACAACCTTAATGGATTTAACAGCACAGATAAAAACAGCCTTCCAGACTTTACCCAGGAAAAAATATTTTGCGATTTTAAATTATCCTGTTTTTCAGGTAATTCATAAAGATTAAACTGGGCAAAAGGGAAGGTGGAAGCTTACCCAGTAGTATTGTTGGGTTGGATGATATTCAGAAAGCTCAAGCTTTAGGGATCTGTGGTGCTGATTCAGCCCATTCACAGAGCCAGGGGTCAACCCACAGCTCTACTTCTCTGGAATGCAGAAATATTTATTCACATCTGGAAACGGCCCATCTGCACTGGAAACTTTTCTAGCATTTTCTCTTCTATTATGATACAAAAGGTACCAAGCAATCTTTCTTTTAAATTTTTTATTGTTGTTTTATTTATCCAACAGTCTTCCCTTCCATTTATATACCTATATTAAATAAGCAAGTCATGCCTGTTAGGAAGTAAATCAAAATGCTCTGAAATCTGTCAGACTGGGTACCAATAACACAAATTGGTACATAAATATTGAGGCCCTAGTAATCCTCCCTCAACAAGTGAGCCAAATAAGAAACCAGGTGAAGCCCTCCCTTTTTAATTCTGCTGAACTACTGCTATTAGCATGGAGGCACCCCAACACACACACACGAGTCCCTGGTTTTCAACACCACCTTAATTAAACCTGCTCCAAGCAAATTTAATCAGCGCAGTGAACGGAATGGCTTCTGAAAGCAAGGAGCACTTTACATCAGGGTTTCCAGCACAACAGTCAACAGTGCTGTGAAAGCATTTTGCTAAGCACCAGTGGCAGCTTCTGGTTACAAAGGAAATAATTCCTATTGCAACTCTTTGAGCAAACTACTTTAAAAAGGTCCTGAGGAAAGTGAACACAGGGAAGACACTTTCCCATCTGCATCCCATACCTTTCAGACTCAAGAGGAACTTCTCTGAGTGTCTGAAATTTGCCCCTATGTTTAATGTCAGTGGTGATATTCCAGGACTTAAATTCAGATCACAGACAAATCTATTCCTCTTTTTCCTGTTCTTTCCTAAGTGTCTGCTCACGGTCAGGGCAGAAGACAGATTGCTGGGCCAGACGGACCCTGGGTCTGAGCCGGCACAGCCTTTCTTACACTCATTGCAATATGTTTCCTACACTACCCTGTCACAGGCCGTGCAGAAACTATTTGCTCTTTCTTTCTTCTGGCTGTATGAAGTCTATTATTTAGGTAATTACACTAGGAACTGTACCAAGCAAATGGTTTCCTCCCCTATTGATGCAAGACAAGTCTCAAGACTGACGATAATTCCATTGCCTTGCTAAACAAATAACATAAATCTCACTGATGGATATTTTGCATGATCTCTGATTGAAAAAAGCCCTGAAAAAAACACAACTGTCTTTAAGTCCTTTCTTCCCTAAACCCAAACGACTGTGGAAGCAAACAAAAAGCAACTCTTTTATCGAGTAAATTCTGACAGCACTGTTAAGCAAAGCCCTAAGGTAGATATTTTTATCAATTTCTGTATCCAGCAGCACAGGCAGATCTGCTCAAGAGTTGCCACCCCTCCTCCACACCACCAGTGGGGCAAAAGGCACAGAACTCACCTTGCAACCCATCTGCTGTCAAAAATAGCTGGTATTGGCAACGAGGGCAGGAGAATGAAGAGGAGATGCAAGGAAGTGGTACAAACTCTGATGTCCTACTGCCAGGGACCATAAGGAGAATTGGGACACCAACCTCTGACAGGGCTGGGGTCAAAGCCCTCTCTTCCCTCACATCATTGGAGCGAAGTGGCATTCCCACGGTTTGGCTGCCATGGACCCCATTAAAATGGATGTTCTTAGGGACTACAGCCCTGTTGCCTTTCCTCAACAGGGATGTGTCTTCTGCACTCACTACAGACCACAGATCCCCGAATGCACAGTGTTAGAGAGAATATCTAAAGGCACAGTTACACCCTGATAATAAAGTTTCGTCTCAAATAGTTTACTTCAAACACAAAGATGAACATCTTCACCCATCATCAAAACAAAGGCCCTTTGCAAGGACTGCTTATAGCAGCCGAGTGCAAAAATCCAAGAAATTTGCAAAAAAACCCCCACCAAACAACTAAACCAACTCAAAAATACAGTCGTTAAAAAAAAAAATTGTCTTTTAATTTCTGTTGATAAGACAAATATTCCATCTCTGTCAATAAGAGCAGACTTCTTCACAGGCCCTATACAAATTCCTATGGTTTTCAGGCAATGAATATGTAAAAAATTTAATACTACTTCAGTAGGAGTTAAACACAAATGAAAATACCTTATGTCTAGAGAACTCTGCCAGAAACCATTTGCTAAAAATCTCCAATTTAAACTTAGGCTTAGGACATGCCTGGTTACTACTGCAATCCCAAAGTAATGGGAAATGCAGGAGAAAATGGCAAGCTTTGGTGCCTTTCCTACTAAACCTCCAACAAATCTGTGAAAAATATCTCCTTCTTGAGAAGTGTAGCCTTCCCTCCTAATATTCAGTTTTAATCTGCAGAGAAAAAATCACTTTCTTAGCTCAAAACAACCATTTTTTTTTCTTTCTCCAAATAGAAGTGTCGCTAAATATGACCCAAATTATCAGGCAATTTTGCTTCAACCAAAACTGAATTGTTTCAGCTAATCAACCCTTTGCAATTTGCAGTCATCTTAATGCCACCACGCTGCCTGAAGGACCCAGCTTGCCGTATTATTTACACAGTAGCACATACAATGCAGTCAGAACCTGCTCAGGGTTTTTAGACTGAGGATACACAGAAAAGCTTTGCCTCTGCACAGTCCCACAGGGCCTCTCCAGGCTGCCTGGTTTGGCTGGAAGTGAAGCAGCATCTAGTGCTAGCCAAGGAAATACTATCACTCAAAGACACTGAAATAGCCATGGAAAGAAGACACCATGCAACAGCATGGCACTCCTGTAGCTCTACTGTAGAAAAGTACCTCTCTTCAAAACTCTTCAAGAAAAATCAGAATTTCTCAGTAAAATATTTTGGGTTACTAATCACAAATGAAAACAAACAAACAGCAAACTTTTTACAGCTTCAGGAGAGCATGTAATATAACTTAAAAAAAAAAAAAAAGCTAAGCAGTTTCAATCCTCAGGCTTTCACATGATTTCCTAGACAAAATTTAAATCCATCAATATTTCCACAGTTCCCCAAATTAATAAGCTATACTATTTTAGCAAAATCTGTTCAAACAATAGAAAAACAGAAAGTGAGTGGTGTCAATTAGACACCAGCTGAAAGTCCTGATGTATATTAAAATCTAAAAAGTATCTAGAAGTTAAGACTTTAGAAAAATATTAATATAAAATACCTATGAGTACAGTCTTTGAGGAAAAATAATGTGTTAAGCCAAGTACATATGGAAGCATCTAAAATTACAAGCTCTTATTCCAACTTCTGGTTATTCAGTAGCTAATCTGCACTGGAAGAAAGTAACTAAATACAAATGAATTGTTAAGAAAAACACCCAGCATTTGCTTGAATATTTAACAGCTGGAACAGCTGGACTGGATTACTGAACAATGAAATTCAGTGTGCAGTCAGGTAGTGAGGAAAGAAAGCTCCCTGAACAAAGCCACAGCAGAAGGAAATAAAATAACAAGCATTTATAACAACCATTTTTTTCTTCTTCTTAACCAGCTATTAAATCTCACACTGAATGTCTCATTTCATAAATACATGTGAATCAAATCAACACATCTAGAAGCCAATTTTAAAGGTTTTTAAAGGCCTCTTAATTTCATTTTATAGTGACAAGATAAAATGGGTTTTCTTTTTTTTTTTTTTTTTTAATTGAACATGTTGGATTTCCACTGCTGGAAGGATGCTAAATTTCATTTATTTATTTATTTATTTATTTGAAAGTAAAGGAAATCTCAGGAACTTTTTCAATCACCCCTTATCTACACTTGCAAGAGTGAAAGCAAGAGGCTTATCTCAGATATTGACCCAGAACAATATTATTGAAATTGTGTAAACCTGCTCTGACACTCTCTGAAATACACAAAAGTGCAGTATAAGCACAGAGGCCCAGGACAATTCCTAAGGGATGTGGGACTGCAATATGCAAAGGTGTCTCTGGATGTGGAGTTATCACTCAGCGATGGAGAGCATTGGGTATAAAGGATTTTTCTGTTTCTGGTCCCCCCAAGCTCATGAATCATCTCATCAGATGACAGCACATGAGATCCAGCCTGCCTAATTCAGATGGGCTCTCTTGCATGGGTATATTACACACAAGTATTATTCTTCAAACCTTACTTAAGTGCTAGCTGTCTAATGGCAATTCCATTTGTAAACTTTCAAGTGCATATTTTCTTTCCAGCACAAGGAGGCTGAATGCTTATTTTACAAGGACTACAGCCCTGTGTCTAAAACCTGGATTCTCTCTGATCTGCAGTGCTATTTTGACTTGAATCTTCTGCTCCCTGGAGATGGACTCAGTGGTCCTTCCACTGCCAATTTCTGCCTCCAGCTGCCTCATTTTCCCAATTCAGTGAAACATCTGCTGTCGAGTGGCTCTTCTGGTATAAATATCACTGCAATAGCCAGGCAGTCCAACAACAGGGCCGTGAGTACAGATATCCCAACACACTGATCACCAATCAGTCAATGAGAGTGACCAAGTTCAATCTCGACAAAACTTTCTTAGACGGAGCCAACACCTCATCAGGACGACCAAAACCTTGGAAAACACAGCAATATGGGAAGACACTGTCAAGTTCAGGCAGTTGATACTGTGCCAAAACACCCATCAGAGCTGCTTCAGATCCTCAAGTGGAATTCCTTTATGTTCAGGCACTGACTTGTCTTGCCAAATATTTCTAATGTGATTTGCATACCTCAGAAAAGATCCCAAACTTTGCAAGTTAAGCCAAAACACAAGCCCAGCCAAAGCCTCCACCTGCGCAAAATGTTTATTTTTAGCAGCTGCAGACTTAGGGGAGCCTGGCAATAAATTTGACCTGCAGCTGCTCATCATGCCAACGCTATGTCAACAAATGGCAGGCTGGCAACAAACACATTAAAGACAGCTCTATCCGATTTATTCAATGCATTACTAATCAGAGGGGAGACAAATGGTGGTACATGCTGGAGACCCAGATTTAGAGGAGGCTCCTGTTCATCCATTTGAGAAAGGTCTGGCTTGAACTGCCTTATTTTCTTGCTGGCCAGTTCCATCATGCCCATTCATGGACTGTTTGTTTACTATTTTGCAAAGGAAGCAGGTGATCAACAACAGATGTTTGATCACAAACTGTTCATTGGACTTCACAGTGAGCAGGGGAAATCAAAACAAAACACTTCAAAAGTGTAGTTGCAACTCACATCCATAGACCTGTCTCCTTACCCCAGTCCTGGTGGGAAGGAATTCCCCTGGGTGCACTGGTGAGATGCTGCATCCAGGCAGCACGTGCAGGTGGACAGCTGTGCAATGCCCAAGCTTGCACCAAAGAAGGAGCCAAAGACCAAGCACATGGGAGAACTGAGGAGCCCACAGCATTTCTCTGTGCCTTCCTGGGTCATGCAATGGCCTGGAAAGAGCCTGGGGAGGGCTCTGGTGCAGTGGGGAAAGGCAGGAGGGAGGGGCAGAGTTTCTCAGTGGGAATGTAGCAGTGACAAGCAAGGAAGGAAAAGATAGAGAGTATGACAGTCTTGGTGCCCAGGTTTGGGGCAAAGCGGGGAGAGAAGACTGACTCAGCCCAAATCCTAGCAGGGTTTGGAAAGCACCATTGATCCCATGGGCTGAGTCAGCCAATGCAGCTCTCCCAGCAGCTCAGCTTGCAGAGAGGCTCAGGGACCGTCACCTCCTGTTCCCAGAGCAAGAGTGTGATGGAGAGGTGAAATATTTGATTTCAGGTAATGGAGAGGTTGTCAGCTGCTCCCTTTTTTTTTTTTTTCCAACATCCTTGCCAGGTTATTCACAGCTAAATTTAAATGGAGACCAGTTTCACAGGTGAAACAAATACGAGGGCCAGGCTGCATGTCACCTTGTTACCTTGTGCCTTGGCTAAGTGAGGGAGGTTTTTTAATTCTGCCGTGCTCAGTGACAATCAACATGACAGCATTTGGGAGGGCACCACTCATGGCACCTGTGTTGGGCACGGGCTTGCCCAAATGCCAAGGGGAACTGTGGTCTGAGGGTTAAATGCCAGGTTTTCTCCCAGCTGAGAAAAACTTTCCTGCGCAGAAAGCAGGGATGACACACAACCTTCGCATAACCCGACCCCTCTGGGCACATACCTACATACCTTCAACAGGCAGCTAAAAAAAATAATTTTAAAGCTTTTTATCTGATAGACAAGTTATTATTATACCAAAAGAAGGGAAACATCAGAGACAAAATCCTGACTACCCACAAATCCCATTAAATGAACAACAAAAAAAGGCCAAGACAACAATGAAACTCTTCACCCTTAATCCTGGATTTATACATGTGTTAAAATTAAATATAAATTGAATTTCAAAGCCATTTCAAATAAAAAGGCAACTCAAGATGCAGAATGATAGAGAGATCCATATATAAACATCAGTTACCCAAATACCTACTCTACTTAATGCCAGCATAACATAACCAACAGCTGAATACCCCATTAGACAACACTGGCCAAGTTTTTGTGAATTTGGTAAAGAGATGGTACTTCAGAGGAAACATAGGAAAACAATTGCCTGGCAAGGGGGAAGTGCATTCATACTACAATTGTTAACTCAAAAAATAAATTGGGAAGAGCCTCCCCTATTTGAAATCCACTGTTGTGTTCTGTTTTCCAAACACCTGGTGAAGGTATTTTTGGTCCCTAAACCACAGATCTGATTTTGGCCATCCACTGTTAGCCTGTGAAATAACTGGTATGTTGTATCATCCATTCTTTCCAGGATGAGAGGAGGGGAAGGTGGCAAGTAGAGCTGACTCTGGCTGAACACAGAGAGGATACTTTCAGCAAGAAGCCAGGTAGGTTTTCCGACAGAGGCCATGCAAACTTCCCCCCAGTCAGATCCAGACTGGAAAAAGTTGGGGGTGGGCTGGGCTAATCTCGGAGCTGGCCATCCTTTCAGCAGAGCACCTGACAGGAGCCCTCACGGGGTTCCATCCCTCCTGACATATAGGAGATGCCACGTCCTCCACGGGGTTGGCAGCCTCAGACCAGAGCTTGGAACATCCAGGTTTAGTTTCCAGCTTTGCCACAAATTCCACATGTTACCCTGGGCAGGGAAACCTAATCCCCGTGCCTCCCTTCTCTGTTACCTTGGCTCTTCCTGTTTGTCCGTCTCCTCTGATTAAATGTTGAACTCTAAAAGCAGGGGCTGTGTGTTCATATGGTGTTTCAAGCAGCATGGCTTGATAGGATTTGGCACATTTGTGTGCAGTGAAATAAATCAATCAATAATCAGGAGAGTTACATTACAGCATAGTGTGGGCAGAGACATCTACTACAGGGTCTACCTTTAGTTTTTTGATTTGTTTCCAAGAATCTTAAGGATAATTTTGTTTAAGTACGTAATGAAAGATTAGGACTAAATCTGTAATACACATGAAAATGAAGTTATGCCATGCAATGAATAGTTATTGTCCTCATCCTTGTAAAAGTTTATGACACACAAATGCATTCTGGAGGCATGGGTAGCTATTAAAATGCCTACACACCTAATAATGGTTTCACTGCTGCACAAAATAGTGGCTTCATGCATCCCTCTGCAAGATCCCAAAAATAAATGGCAGTTATTTACTGGAAAAAAAAGGGAGGGGGGAGAATGCAGGATTGTATTTATGCACCAAAACAACCACTCCCATTTGTTTCAGCAGTTACTGTACAGCAAGAACGAGCTGTGCCCGCTGCCTTTTCCAGCTGTCAGGGGCTCACCAACACCATACCTTCCCTGCCTGCCTGCTGCCAAACCCGACCTCTTGGGTCCTCCTAAATATCCACTGGCATCATTCTGGTGCAAACCCTCTGCCACCCCTTAGGTGGAGGAAACCTGCTGGAAATGACAGTGACAAATGTTCCAGCACAGAATGGCAAAGCCATAGACTCTCTTAAACCAGCCGTTACAGCGCCTATATTTTAATTTTAATGGCGAATCTTATGGAACAGACATGTTGGAAGAGCAATAAATAATAAGTTATTGTAGTCAGTCTTTCATTTTTGAATAGTTAAGGAGATTAATGTACTTGTCTGCATTACTACTCTGAGCTATTCTGAAAGGAAACCCCAGGCAGAGCAACTTCTCCATGGCCATGGGCATACCAAACCGTGGGCAGGCTTTGCCACGTGCCTCCACAAAACATACTGCAGCATCTTCTTTGGATTGCCTTCTCTAAATAAAAGGTAGATCAATAAATAAATTTAATTAGCACATTCGCATAGCCATTATTTGCTCTGACACGTAATGAGGGAAGCGAAACAACTTCAAAAGAGATTTGCTCAATTAACACAAGACTTTATAATGGCACTAGAATAAGATCTTATCACAGATCTAAATAGCCTGGATTGCAATTTCTCTCTGACATACTGGCACGCTCCTGACAGTCATACTATCATTAAAGGGATCTGTCTGCACTTCCATGATATCCCTAATCCCCTGTTTTGAATATTTAATAACTACAGCAAAAGGAAATCAGTGCACCATACTTCAGAGATAATTCCCGTAACAAGGACGGAGGGGCTGCAGCCTATTCTTCTAGCTGTTCCCACTCAAACTTCTCAGCATTTCCCTGTGGAAAACTCAGAAGACCTGCCTTTGTTGTGGGTAGATCTGGCTCTGTCATGCAGTTATCCATAGCTGCAGACCTTGAAATGCAATTCATCAACATAGAGCGAAAAAATAACACTGGATTATGCACTACTCCTTTGTGCCTGCAGCTGAATCAGCAGTCCTGATTTGCCACGTGGTACATACAGCATGGAGAACAACTCTAAAATTAAGGAAATTCAGCACAAAAAATATTAATCTCTTCAGTATATTTTTGTTGTTGTTAAAATCTCTAATAGAATATTTTACAACAGAAAATCACAGAAGTTGTTTTTCAGAGCAGTCACCTCCATTGGGTCTCAAACCAAGTCACAGAATAATTTTTCAATGAAACCACGAACCACTTTTACTTCAGGCAAAAACACTGAGATTTTCCTTAAAAGACAAGCAAAATTACCTACACATGATCAAGATGCTGCAAGCCTTTCTTGTTAGGATACTAGCTGAAAAGCAGTCAATAAAGATTTCTCACATCTTCGATTTGTCTTCTCTCTTTTTTTTTTTTTTAAGAAAGAAAACCTTTCTTGCAAAAAGGAGGAAAAATCCCTCAAAATAGCATTTTCCCAGGCTTGCAACAAAGTATAATTCTAAAACCATTGGATAAAAAAAAATTAAAATCTTTATGGCAACACCTATGACCTCACCCATAGGCAAAAGCAGAAGTCTGCAAAGACAGCAATTCTGTGCAACACACAGGTTCTTCTTTAATGTACAAATCAAATGCCTAATGCCAATGCTCACTAGGGGCTGTGTTCAGCAAAAAAACCCAGGCAGCTCTACTAGCTGCTACTTTTCAACATCCATAGATATCTATGAAAAAAATAGTGTAACTGTAAGAAAAACAACAGGCATCTTTCATCTTAACTTACTGTTAATTAAGCCACTCTTAAAATCTATTTCTTGGTAATTTTACAAAGAACCTAAGCAACTGTGAACTCAGTTCAAAAGCTGGAAAAAACCCCTTTCTTTGAAGGTTTCTGTGAAATTCTACTGCATGTGCATGGAAAAAAATAACCTTGTCAGTACAAAATGCCTTAAAGGAATCTCCCATCAAAACCCCAGCGAGGATGTATACTCTTGACTGAAAAGGAGAGATCAGTGCAGTCTCTAGAGACAGTATCAAAGGCAGAGACGCTAAGCAACAGCAGATTTAACAGATCTCTCACTTCCATCTCTTCACTCCAGGACGCCAGCCACCTCAAGAGACTAGCTCACATCAAACAGAGAAAACGATCAGCTATAGGCTGGAAATTAAGCTTACATGGTTTCACAAAAGACCTGAGTGTTTCTGAGAGATAAATACACAGCTGAATTTTGAACAAGGAGCACGCCGACTGCTGACGGCAGCCTGCTTGTCTCCATCAGCAGCTTTGATGGGAGCCATGGCAGAGTTCCATGTGTGCAGCACTGAGGATGCTCACTGGCACCGAGCTCACACAAACACTTCAAATTCCCCAGGTAAACATGCAAACCACGAGGGCTTGACATAATTTAGATAAAGAGTGGTTAAAGTACAAGTTCAAGAGACACTGCTGAGAAAGACCTGAATGGCTGGACAGAAAACACTACGACGTTTGGGACAGTGAAGGAAGAGATGCCAAGAGATCACACAAATTCTAAAACAGGGAGCTGTAGTTTGTTCCGAACGTGGATCATGCCACAACAGCGACTTGGAACTCATGGGGGATGCAGATTCTTGATAGCATTAAAGAAAATCTCCTACTTGGAAAAGTCAGTCCACATGCCATCACTTGGCAGACTAAACTGAAAATCTTTACAGTTACAAAGTAGTGGTTTAAACACTTACTCAAAATACTGCTTGTTTTAAGGCAAAATCTGCTCCAACAGAACACAGAGGTATGGTGCTCCAGCAAATGAAAATCTGTTGGGTTTTAGGTTTTTGTTTGTTTGTGTTTTTTTGGTTTTTTTTGTAGGATAAGCAACCTTGTCCTAGCTATAGGTCACAACCAGCATTACATATTTTCGAAGATAAAAATGCTAGTTTTCCTCTTCCATGCTTGCATGATGCAGACTGATAAACGTTTGTCCTCTAAAATTGGAAATGTTATTTTGCATCAGGAAATCATAGAGGCTTTGATTTGTTTTGGCTTTCATTTGCAGTTTGCCTCTCTGAAAAATGATACAGGAAGTACCAAAATGTACTGTACTTGTACTCTACATAAAGATAAGGTCTATCAAAAATCTCTTCATTTGTGATGGATAACTTTTGCAGGAACAAATACATAAATAGCAATACTCTGAAACTGCCTTCTAGTCACATATTCAAATATTTGCAAATTAGACATGTTTATGATGTCTGGAACAGCACAGAATGAAAATGCCCCAACCTGATAGGGAAATTCTGGGTCAGCTGCTGGAAAACTGTCCTGTGTCAAGGGGCAGTGCTCGGCAATGTTTCCTCCCACACAGGATTACAAGCATATCAGATGGCAGGAGGAGCAATTACCAGTTGGGGGAGGGGGGGGGGGGGGGGGGGGGGGAGCAAAAAAAAAAAAAAAAACAAAAAAAAAAAAAAAAAAAAAAAAAAGAAGCAAAACTCTTCATGAGAGTTTAAATCTCAAATTTGACGGCAGACCCTCATGAAGCTCCCAAATTTTCTCCTGGTGAGAAATCCCCCACAAGAAGGAATGACTTCCACACACAACTTGAATGTCAATGTTTTTTAAATATAATCTTCTCCATGCCTCAGTTACCCACCTGTAACACAGACACAATTATCTTCCTCGCCACACTGAAGTTTTCTGAAAATAGTAACATATGTATTTGAGGCAACCAGACAAGATATGGTAGGACTGATTGTTCCACAGAGGTCTCAAAAAAATTAGTATTATCTCAGAGAACATTTTCAATTACATGCAATAAATACTCTCCAGCTATGACACAGTGAGTTAATTCCTAATTATTCACTGTGCTCAGAAATATTTTTTATCACTTCTTTGATTCCTGGCTTTTCAAATATGCCTCTTTTCTCAGTCATTTCCTCCAGGCAAAAATACTCCCCAGGTAAAGTGAAAACACAACATCAAATAGAAATGAAAATCGCAGGCAATGCTGGTGTACAGAGTGGTTATTGTGCTCACTGTAATAGCCTGATGCAAGAGCTGCACAAAAGTCCTGTGATAATACAAATATAAAATCCTTGCACAGACAAAGATATACGCCGAGGCATGAAATAAATGAATGCCTACTACTGAGTTACATCAAGGCTGAATTTTCCCCTGGAGTCCATGATTGATTAATTCCTGTAACTTTGGTACCTGAAAGACAGGAGATTTTTCTTGGTAGTAAAGAGCCTTATAAGATATACTTAAACGGATTATGTTGATACCTTTCATGATGTAACCCTAATGATAATTTAATTGAAAAAGTGCTTTAAGCCATAATAGCAGAGAAGACAGGATTTCCTTTTTTCACTTTGACAATTATGGGCCAGTTCAGAACTGCTCTCAAAATAAGGAGGAAGACAAATTTCCAATCAACTTAAAAGAATGTGTCAAATTCTGCATCAGTTTTCCTCAAGCCAAATACAGAAATGTACTGGCATCAAAGCCCACAGATTTTTCTCATCTCTATTCCCAGATCTTTCCTCTTCCATCATGGAAATCATTCAAAGTTTATCCATGTGCAAACGTGCTCATTACTGCACCACCTCGTACATACCATTTTTGCTATCTTCTCCTTGAGCAAAGAGCTCCCCAGTGGGAAGCCAGTGGGCAAAGCCACCTTACTTTTACCTGCTGTTCTTCTCTGCACTTTCTTAAATCTTACATCTTTTAGTGCTTCACATGCATTTTTTGAGATGCCATCAGGTTTATAAGACTGAGAGCATTGAGCCACTCATGAGTGTATGATCATTATCATCGTGCACATTGGTACCACCACTTCACAGACATACTGACAGTAGAGACAGAGTAAAATAATTTTTTAATTTTTATATTATCATTTTCCTTTCCTTTCAGAGGTTTTCCTAACCTGTCATAGATTCCTGATGATTTATATACTTCTTGTAGCCATCCTGCAGGGTGTACATGAACCAGGACTCATGTCAAAACTTCATTCACGGGTACAGTGCAGCAGGACATGGCAGGAGTTTGTCCATGATCCCATTGTCTCTCCCAGGCTGGGGGAGAGATGTTGCAGCCAGCTGAAAAAGCTGATTTTCTGCCAGTATTTTAAGAGGGCAATCAGGATGAGCTAGGTATTTACAGACCAGCTAACCTGGCATTGATTTCAGGCAAAACAACATAAAAGCTGTTATAAATGCAATCAGTAAAGAACTAAGGGTTGTTAGCGTAACTAATGAAAATCAACAAAGTATTATGGAAGAGCAGTCTTATTGCACAACTTTGGTATCATCACACATTTGGTTTGAAATACTGTTGGGGAAATAGCACACTTAAAACTACTGTCAGGCATTTGAATTAGTTTTACATGACATTCTAATTAAAAATTATCAGTGGACATAATCAATAGAGAAGAAAATAGATTAAAGAGCTGTCTGATTTATCCTAAAAAGTCATTCTAGATGGGAAGCTATCAGCAATTACAGATATTTCTATGGCAATTTTACATGGATTCGGCCTCAATTCAATGTTGCTCAAATTCTGTCAGTAACTGGGGGATAAAGTGAGTAATATTAACAACATTCCCCAGAAAGGTTTTTGGAAGAACAGTACTAGGTAAGAGTGCATCAGACCAGATCAGTTCCAGAGAGTGAAGCACAGTAATTGATAAAGGAGACTCAGCCTCAAATAATCAGCCTCCCAGTATCATCTCATTTTAAGTTCACCTATGTACAAATAAAAAAAATAGGTTACCCACAAAGGGCATGCATGAGGCACTTGAAAAGCTGTGACTTAAAGGCATTTATGTTCACTGTGGCTGACCAGTTAAATGTATAATTACTACACAAACCAGTCACAGAGCAGAACATCTCTCACATATGAGAACTGGAGAAGGAAGTCGGTACTTGTGACTGTAAATTATGCTAATGAATTTATTGCACCCCAAAACTTCTGGCACACACTTTTTCCAAAAGAAGGCTGACCAGCTGAAAATTACTCAGAAAAGGCCATATTCTGAAAACAAGAAAAAAAAAAGAAAACACACACATACAGCCAACCAAAGGGAAAAAAAATATCTGAGACCTAAGTCCAGGTCTCAATTTGTCAAGGAGAAGGAGAACACTTTGCATCATCTGTAGAAAGAATCCCAGATGTGTACAGCAATAAAAACTTGAGTGGATGAACTCACAATGAAGGAAAAGGAAACACAAATAGATAAACTGTACTTCTCACCCCTTCTCCTCTAATATCACTTATTGTCCAGCTACACTCCATGGCCCAGAACCTGAAAGACAGAAGGAATGAAGAGGAGGAGGCAGCAGCACTGGGAAGTACAAAGCAACGTGCACTGAGATAGGAAGCAGCTAACCAGGCATAAGTGCTGATGCTACAAACAGCAGGGCATTGACGGTGTCCCTCTGATAAGCGGGAAAGCTTTCTTTCCCAGCTATTCAGCAATCCTCTGCCTAAGGCATAAACATACTTTTCAGCCATAGAATTCCATCCCTATCTATAATGAAGACAAGAACTATGTATGTGCGTGCACTGACTGGTGAGGAAGCTGAGAGCACTTTCTACCCTCAACATGCTTTTCCAGAAAATTTATTTGTTTCATTGAGCAATCATTTTGATGAAAACCCTGCAATTTATTTTGCCTTCCAAAGCAGTGACATCAGCACTCCCTAGGCAGAAAGGATCCAGAGATTCAGAAAAGTCATCACCCAGCCACAGACACAGTCAAGTTTTGGTCATCCAACTTTCACAAGTTGGCTTTTCACAACTGATTCAACCACAACGACCTTGGCCACCTTTCATGAAGTTGTTCAAACCCATGTCTAATCATCTGCTACCCCCAGCCACCACAGTAGTAGTGCTTCTCCCTTCGTTTCCCAAATTCTCTGAGAAACAAAATACATAGCAAAAATACTACAAAATATTATTGAGATAGCTCCAAAAGATATCCAAAAAGATAGATATCCTTTTCAGTCTGTCATCTAAACATTAACGGGTACCACTGACTTGCTCAGATAACTGTTCAATTTTTCTTTGTGGTCCCTTGCAGGTGTTCTACTTCTGGTTTTGTGAGACGAGAGAGGAAAAGATTAGTTAAGCCCAAGAGAGTCAGAACTGGCACTACAAAGCCATAATATGAATGAGCTGGCCCAGTTTCAGCTTTTCAAACAGTCCTACATTCCTAGAGACATCCTAAGGTCATGAGCATTATATGAGTCTTCTCATATAATGTTGTATACACCCAGAACGTTTTCATATGGCAGGAATTTAATACTTGCATTCTCAGGCATTTCCATTCACTGATGCTTCATGCATCCTTCCTGCATTTTCTCACTTTTCATTGCTGCACATCCCCTTCGTGGATATGAAGCAATCTTCCACAGATATGTAAAAACAAGTTATTTCATCTCTAACATACTGCTGATCTGTTTATCACCCACACTTCTGACAGGGAAATCATGGAGGCACAGAAATCAGCATAAAGACTAGCACATTAAGGGAAGAAAGGGAAGCATTTAGAAAAACTTAACACAAGAAAAGGGGACAGAAAAAGACAAGGTTAGACCTAGACATGATGTGAACAGAATGAATATGCCCACAGGGCATAGAGGATGCAAACAGTAGGTGGTCTTTAAAGCTCTCATCTTCATTCCCAATAAACTAGAGGTGGCAGCTGGAGAATGCAGAAAGCCTACGGATAACCTCACAACCATTACCTTCCCTGTTAGCGTGTCCCACCACCATACTCTGGGATTCAGCTTGCACATCTACTGGCCATTTACTACTGAACAACATGTCCCACCTCCCTCCTCCCTGAGCTCACAGCTGCGAGATCCCAATCCCTTCATGCCAGCCTCGGTGCTCATCTGACTGGGCCATTGATATGGCAATTTAGGGACCTAAACTGGAAGAAATCTTCCTCACACATGGTAGCAGTTTGGTTCTCTGAACTGGCTCCCCAAGGATGAGAGAGGCACCCAAGGAAAGGAGGCCACAGCCACCATGGTGCAGGAGGCTGCAGCAGCACCATCACTCCCGGTAGCCACCAGCCTGGCCACGAGCAGAGCCTCAGCACGAAACTGTGCCCTTGCTTAGCACGAGACCCTGTTTTCTAACAGTATCACATTCATTACCTTACAGAGCACCTTCTGAATGAGGATACGCTACATTTTTGAGTGATCAGTCAAACCCAAACAATCAATTACACCTTTTGTCAAAACTGTTTACGCTTTCACACTGTGCTGGAGTCATTAAGAACGAACACTGAGCAGGACTGGTTATTTATCCTCCTCCTCTTGCCCTGAAAGGGAATTAATCTTAAACTTTCCATTTAATGATCTCAATACAGGCTCACTGTAAATGACAGCAGGCTGCACTGAGAAATATTTAAAAACAGAAGGGCCTCTGAATGACAGAGTTTAGCAACACACAACTGTTCCTCCACATGCACACCAAGGGAAGCCAAACCTCTGTGGAAGGCGAGGTTAAAAATGTGCTGCGTGCCACTCCAGTGCTACAGAAAACATGCTGTAATTAGCAACCTCTAGAGATTTATTCAAGCTGAGAAAGATAAAAGTGAAAGGAGTGATTCAAAAGCAATTCTTAAAACTGCTGGCCGACCCACTTAACATTCTCTCAGCGTCTACACAGAAAATGCAATTCTTCTGTCAAAGAGAGGTAATTAATGAACCTGCCATACCCATCCATCGCTCCTCTCAGGATGCTGGCCACCAGCGTGCTCCAGCCCGCACAGCGAGGTGGAGACAGCACTGCAGCCCCACATGGGTGTCAGTCACACACAGCACCCTCACAGGCTTCAGGCAGAGCACCTCAGACTTATTATTAAAATGTGGTCCAGGGTGGGACACATCCCTTGGCTTGGCCCAGCTGTGGTCCTCAGTAAATCCCTCCCTCTCACTGCTCTGTACCACCACGACCTTTCCATATGCACCAAAAGCAGTAATACATTGTACCAGAACAGAGTAAACCAGAGTGTTTCAAATTCTGGTCTGGATGATTTTCATCAGTATGGAGGAGGGGCATGGGGCTTCATCACATGGTGATCTCCTCCCCACCACCATATTTAGCAGACTTAATCTGCAATGCTTGTTTAGGTTGGGTGTTTATCTTATTCCTTCCCCTCCAGAGGAAAAAGAGAGTCGCTTTTACATACTTTAACAATTTTTTAATCCAATTTTAAAACCTATCTAATTTTTATCATTATATTCCCATCATTCTCACCGCTCCCCTCCATGGATTGCCTTCCACCCGAGCAAAGCTGACAGTTCCCCACAGCAGCAAGCCACATTGACGACCATCATCTCATTCATATGCACACGCAGAGCACTATAAATCTGCTCAAATATCATTCCTCCCCCGGGGCAATGTTTTTTTTCCCCAGAATATCTACATTGCTAGCTGCAGAAATTTCTCCTTCTAATTAACTTACAGGTTCCAAATATCACCAGCTGGAACCACAGTGCGAAGCCTGGGCACTGAACACAGGGGAAGCCAGCTGAAGGATGAGGGTCTTTGCTATCCTTTCTTTGCTTTGGTGCTTTTCTTTTTGTTTTCCCTTTCATTTAAGAGCCAGCAAGTTGAAAACTACTGAACCCTTTATCGACACATGAATGGACAACGAATAAGCCATGAACTGAATGAATTGAAACTATCCACAGAACCCTTAGCTGATATTTTTGTTGGCCGTGTCACATCACGTTACATTTCTGATGTGTCAGGTTTATGCCTGAGTCACGGTGCAGCCTGATGGAAGAACAAAGCACAGTGAGATGCAACAGGACATACCGGTGAGGTCAAAAACCCCATTTGACTGTTGATTGACTGCCCACCACTAATTTGGATTTAGTTAATTCCTTCTAAAAGACAAGAACAAAAGTTCAGAGAAGGTTAAAGGGCACACGCAGAGTTTAATAATCTATTAACACAATAACCTGCCATATATGACTATGCAATAAGCTGAAGGAATTTGCCAGAAACACTTCACACTCCAAACATTATTTACAGCAAATCTTGATTCATTACACTCTGTGTATACACAGAGAAGGACAGTGTTTCTCTAAAAAGAAGGCTCCAAGACATGAGCTGAATAGTTCTAAGGTAAAAAACAAACCCTAAGCAGCAGCCAAATCAGAAAATTAGGTTTATCTTATTTTTAATTTTTGTTGATGAAAACTTTTTGCTATTGGGGCTGAATAGTAGGAAGGCTAGGAAAGAAAACCTAACTTCAAACAACAGTAGGGAAACAAAGAAGTAATTTTAATCTTAAAACCTTAAAAAAACATAAAGATTAACTCATTAAATGATCTCTGCCTTTCAGTTCCTGCTTTTCAAAGGATAGTTTTGGCTTTTATTGGATTTTCTTTATTTAATGCAGCCAACAAGGCTGATATTCATTTTTATTTCAAACCAAAGGCAGTTATAAGACAGACATGGTGCCGACCCTGAGAAGAGACTCCCTAGACTTCAACTCTTCTGCCCATGCTTGATGTACAGACAAAGGTTTATTCCTGACACCGCTTCTGCATTAGCACAAAAGATTTGTGCTGCAGTGGAAGTCCCACCATCCTCCTGGAGAGAGAACTGGAACCTATGGGATCCTAAACAAGTCTCATGCAAGATCTTGGAAAGAACAGGTTTGCATTCCTTACAGCAGTGAAGGAGACCCTGATGTTGAGGACAGTGTGATTTGTGACAATGATCTTAACCTAGCACCACTTCAAGAAATAAACTAGTTACTGTATTTTAAGGCCATTCATACTTTGCCCAAATAAGGCTTCAAGAAAGTTACAACTGAAGTTCTTTTGGCTTGGAATACTGTTTTTGCTGCCTAAATAAGCCCACAGAACACTTAACCACTAAAAGAATGACACCAGCAAAGTTCTTCTTGTGTTACACCAATATGTGCACACTTTGGACCAGGACAGCAACATCGTGAATGAACGAAACAAGGTACAGCATTTTCCTACAGTAACAGAAGGCTCAGTAGGTGCTCCTGCAAAAACAGTCATGCTGTCATAATATCTTACTGACATGGGTATGCAGAGAGAAGCAGTTGGTAAAGAACTTACGGGAGCATGACAGGGAAAAAAAGAGGGGATTGACAAATCCCAAGAAGGCCACAGTCATGCTCCTCAGACCAGTCATATGGTAATACAAGAAAATCAGAAGAAAAGCAAAGGGAAACAAAATTTTGCTCAACCTACTCTAAAACCATCCCTTTGTTTTGATGACATTTTTCTGTGACTCAGAAGATTTTTTTAAAAAACAACTTGTGTGCAGCATTTCAGCATCAGAAATACATAATGCAGGTTCAAAATCACACTAAAGTTCAGAATCCCCTTAGGTTTCCTTGTCTTGCACTTGATGCATCCAAAAATCATTCTAGAAAACCCTGGCTGTGCATAAAAGCACTTTCCAGAACTGTCTATTTTGTAGTTAATATTCCCTTCAATCCTGCCACAAATTTTTTTTATTTGAAGTAGTGCTCTCCTTGTCTTACATTAGGTGGACCAGTGGCTACTATGTTCATCTGGCAGTCGCTGGGACTGCTGCAATCCCATGGAGCATCACAAACCTCACAGCATCACAACTGTGATTCAAAAGCATAAAGCAAAACCACCTGATTGCCTCTCCCCCTGAAGTAAATCTTGCCCTTGAGGCAACTCCTATGGGAATGACCATTTTGCCATAGGATCTTGCAGACCAAAGAAAATCAGTGGGTTGACACATGAAATTGAGGGTTTTAATTTTTTTGAAACGTGCTTCTTAAATTTATTTTAGTCCACGTGACTGAGACAGGAAGATATATCAGGGTGACACTAGAAAAATCCTTAAAATTGCAAATTTTGGCACCAAGTTTCCATAAGCCCTCTCCCCATCCTCAGGAACTATATAACAAACACTCAGGCAGCAGATTTATGGCTTGCCATTGAAGCCCTCCAGCCATCCATCTGAAGAATCAATTCCTGCTCCTTCCAAAGAGCATTGCAACCTAAGATGGCCCAAACACACCTTTTTGAAAACACAATCACAAACTCAGAGCATACAGAAGGTACCCCCACCATTAACATAGTCATGAAATTGGGAAGCTGCATCAATCTTAAGCAACGTATTTTGCCTCCGTTCATGCTGTTCTGAAACAACACAAGGACTGTGAGATGATTTTCTTACTGAGTAGCACCATACTTGGAGTAATACATTACTGGTGGGACTCCCCTGATGATGTATTACACTAATGCATCATTAGGATGATGTTTCACACTGATGATATATTGCAGTGCAACATAATGAGAGCAATAGCTCACTGGGTGCATAATCCTGCCAGGAGCTGTGCGCCTGCAGCTCTCTGACTTCATTTGTAGTTCAGGGTGTCCAGGAGCTTAGATGGATTAGTTCCTCAGATACACACATCTTAAAGGATGGCAAGAGTCAGAAAAATGCCAGCATACAGGTGGGTGCAGTTAATTACAGGTTTCAATGTACAGTATGCTAATATCAAGATGTACTTTGGCAGCGCATTTTAACACCTGTGCAAAACATCTTCTTCAAACGAAGAAGTGGCTGTAACAGAGCTGCTGAAGCTCCTTATTCTTATGCTACCCTGCAGTAGTCATCATAGCAGACTCTGGGTGCTTACAGCCTAAAAATACCTAACTTACATTTTCCATGCCAGATGTCTGTTAGAAGGAGAAGGAAAGCTGGAGAAAGGAGGTGGTTACTTGTTTTTAATCAATAAATTCAATGGAAGCAGTTTTGTTCACCTATTTTTATGACCCAGACTAAGAAAAAAAATAGGTAATTTTGCCAACAATGAAAGATTCTGGTGACCTTTTTTCTGACCTTTTTTAACAAACAGAGCTATTTGATCTGTATGAAATTCTAAAAAGACCTTTGCAGTATGATCAGTGTCACTGACAAGAAGGCAACATTTTAAGATTTGTGAACTCTTAACCATGAAACCGTATATAATATTCAAAAAGAGGGCAAACTGGTAAATAAACAAGGAAGAAACAAGCCAGTTTGAATAATAAAAGAACTTCTTCAGTCTCTCACAAAAACATTAGCATTTACAATTGAACCACAACTTCATTATTTATTTAGTTTTTGCTTCAATACCTTTGGGGTTCTCAAATAAGTCTCAATGTGCATGCATACACACACTCGCAAATATAACATGGATCCTGCATGCAATTTCCATCTTTTTTATTTGTTTAGTTCTGAAAAACACAATAGTATTTTAGACAACCAACTAATGTGCTCTCCATCTTCATCTTCAGGTTTTCCAAAATGGACAGACCAGACTCCTCTCCAGGGAACATCAGCCTCTCTGGTCACAGATTTAAAAAACTTAGCTTTCATACCTTTCTTCTGACATCTATAATTGAGAAACCACAGGGTAACTCATGAACTGGAAAACAGTATAGACACCTCAGCTAGCTAAATGATGAGTTAATATCTCTTTCCTTCTCTTTTTTTATGCCCTCATGTGTAGCCTTTCAGATTGCCTGAGCTAGAGGGCTCTGCCTTGGAGATGCTATTTCAGGCCACAGAGCACAGGTTGGAAATATACAACAAAGAGCTGATCTTTCCAAGATATGCCTGCACCAAAAAATGGGAAAAAAGAAAACCCAGAACAAAACAAAAAATATCCAACACCCAAAAACACCCAAAGAAAGACCAAAGAAGACAATCTCCCTTACACCCTCCTCACTTTTAGGGGACTGCTGCTGATCAGCCCTCCAGCACATCCTGCAATAAATTAAATGCTAAGAAGATAACACCAGCTGAGCATCACTCTGACCAACAGTAGCCAGAATCCACCTGTCAGGGTACTGCGTGTTTTCCAAGCAGGGCTGTTCCCTCCCTGTTTCCCAGGGAGAGAACAAAGTCCACAGCAGACAGAAGGGGATGGCACAAGCCCCACCTTATAGTTTGCAGCATGCTGTCCCCAACCTTGGGGATGGCAGTGAAAACTCACCTCTTAAAAAGATAACAAAAAAAACCCCAAAAAAATACAAAACAAAAAAAAAAATACCAGAATGACTTCATGTATTTCCCTCACCAGTCGCCCATGCAAGGACCAACCACGTCCTGGCCATAAATTCTCTGGCACAAGAGCATTATACCAAAGGAAAGGAATGCCTTTCCATCTGTGTATTTCCCCTCAGGCGCTCACTTGATAATGAAACCAGTTAAGGTCTTTGGGTTCACAATGTTATTATAATCGGATAATATTTTGTTTGCAGCCAAGCCTGAAGAACTCCAAAGTAGTGCAGTACAGGCACTATACACCTGTTAAGCCACAGTGCTCCTTCTCTAAGTGGACAAATCTGTTTTAGCCATCTCCCGAGATTTTCCCCTCACAGTTAATTACAAAGCGATGACTGTACTCATTTCCTGATCTTAGAGGGAATCTATAACAAATGTCTACCACGGGTGAAGGCTGTTCTCTCTGTCCCTCAGAAACGCCAGCAATCCTTCTTGCAGCCCTGGCTGCCCTCCTTCAACCTTTTCCCCCAGTCGTCCCAGACCTTCTGCTGCAACATGAACACTGCACAGAAAATAATAACCTTTCACTAGGAAAGAAACTACATGGGCTGACTGAGACTAACATTTTCTAAAATAATTGAACAATGCACCTCCTGAACACAAAAATACTGGCACAGGTATCCAGACCAAGGTCATTCTGAAAAGACCCACAGGGAACATTGAGATGGACAGACCCAATCCTGTCAGTGATGTTCATGCAGAGAGCCACACATCAAGGCAGCAGGATTTTATTCACTTCCAGCATAGGCATACACAATTACAGAGGTGAACATGTGATTCCCAAGGACCTGGGAATCAAGCAATTTTGTTTAAAGCTCACAAAGAAATTTGCCCCTAGTTGGATTTGAAGTTGGTTCATTGGAGCTACTTTCACCCTGTGACATCTATTCTAGTACAAAATTTTGATCCAAAGTACTGTTGTGTCTTGTAAAATAGAAAATATTCTGAAACTAGGTCAGGCACAATAAGCATTCTGGGGAAAATACAAGGGGAAAGTAGTCCATCCTAAGAAGAAGTGATACTTCATTGTGACAGCATCCTTTCTTCATGCTACTTCTAGCAGGCTGATGTCTGATCCTGGGCACAAATCCTTGGAAATTGGTCTCCCTGACCTTAGAGACATACGTTAGGTCAATGGTTCCCAACTTTCCGGACCGATAGCCAATTGAAAAGGATCAGCATTTTTTGCAAATCGTCACACACACTTACCATCAGCCTTGCGACTGGAAGCTCAAAGGTGATGTGACTCAGCAGCGTGGCTCCAGCGCCTTCTTCATCACCCTTGTGGGATGCCCAAGCTCAGCAGACACAGGTGAAGAGCACCCCTTGGCTGGAGTCATCTCAGAGAAACTCAAAAACTGGATTTGTTCGCTGGCTCCCATGGTTTTGCAAGTTGTTTCACACCATATCCCAGGAGCCAGCTCCTGTGTCATCGTCCAGGCATGAGCCCTGTCACAGACTGGGCTCCTCCTTTTCTTGGCTGCCAAGAACCAGCCTAACCTTCTAAAGAAACACTTCTGAATCCCTCTCAGTGCAAATATAGCATCTCACTGAAGATGCCATCCTTCCACTTTGAGGATAAATGTGAAGCAATTCCTTCAGCAAGGAAGGCAGGAGAGAAGTATTTTTCCATAATTAAATGTATGGAATTAAAAGCACAGAAGCACACAAACACCACATAAATCAATTAAATAAAGCCAGACACAATCAGAAAACTTGCAGGGACAAGAAAGTAAAGAAAAATATTAAAGGGAGAGCTCCAGGGTGATGGGCAGATGAACTGTGATTTCAAGCTCAGGTAAGGAAAGGGACTTTGGGCATTGGATTTCTTCTGTGACACAGCTCCACTCTGCCAGCCTCGAACAACAGATCTGATCCCAAAATTACTCTTTTCCTCCAAAAAGAAGCAATCTGAAAGACCCAAACTGTGCTCAGTACCTCTGATGGCAAAGGAGAGGCACCAACTCCAGAGTGTCCTTGCAGCTGTTGGAGAGCAGCTTTAACAGTTTTTTTAACATCTTCTGAAATACTTTTATATTTTTTTCCCTCCAAAAAGAGACAAAGCTTGCTAAACAGGGTCACATATTGCTTATCATTTCATTGCTTTCTTCCTGGAACTATCACTGTGGAGTATTCTGGGCAGTCAAAGAAGTTTTGTGGGTGCAGAACTGATTAAAAACTGGATTACCAAACAATATCCGAGGGGGAAAAAAAGTATATATCTCATTCTGGGTTTAGTGTTAATGCTCTTCCTTTGCACACTTCATTAGGTTTTAAAATTCCAGGCTGTCTATTGTATAAAATTCTCAGCACTATTGGAAACCCCTGGTACTCATGCAGAGTGCTTCACAGCAATGACAAAGGTTTGGAAGAAACCCGATTTGAACTGCCCATGTCAGTGACTCTCCATATCCTTGCACGAGCAATGGACTGTCTCAGTTAGGCTTTGCTTTGGCTAAGGAAGGTTCCAGCTTCATCTTGGACAACAAGGTAAAAAATTCTTTGGTTATTAAAAAAACTGAAACGGGGAATATATCCAAAACAATACTTTGGTACTCATGGAATAAAACTGGGCATTTTCTGTGACTTTCTATATGCTTTAATTCACTTTCCCAAATATTTTATAATGATTCTCAATATTTACTACAAGTAAATACCATTACCTATTTAAAATCAAAGCTATTGCAACATGTTTTCATTGAGTTTGTGTGAGTAATTACATATTAAAACGGCAAACATCCCTTCCAATAACACCCTGGCAGAGTTTGCTCCTTCTGCAAGTAATAAAAGTGAAAGAGAGCAAACTGTGCTTCAAGATATTTGGCTGCTGCGCCACAAGGCAGCTGATGCATTCCAAATGTCTGTCAGGTCACTTTGCAACACCAACCACTGCTAATCAATAGTGAAATCTTTCTCTCTCTGGCTTAAATACATTTCTGCTTTCGTTAAACAGAAGAAAATTGCAAATTAGTTGGACCATGCAGCTTGGAGAAACACATTGTCATCCTGACTGGGTAAGAATTAAGACAATGCAGGTAAATTACGATACTTAATTGACTGTCGACCATGCATACAGGTTTTGTGAAATGCACTGCACTATCGTATTGCTGGTCTTCACAAGAGGCAGATCAGTCTCCACGGGCTGTCTTGTTTCTAAACATCCGAACATTTTTTTTTAAAGCCCCAAACTCAGCTTTCCCTTTCTAGGATGCAAGCCTTTCTTCACCTCCTTCACTTGGCCCAGAAATCATGTCCTTTTCTCTTCATATATCTTCCTTTTCTTGATTCCAAGCTACTTGGAACAGAGATCATATCCGTCTTTGTTTGGAGACTCTATAGCAGTCTGCATGTTGCAGTGGTACCATAAATAAAAAGTAATAAAAATGTTAGGAAAGTCTTTTGTAAAGTCCATGTTATTTTTACTATTACTCATGCTGTCGCTATTTAAGAAACAATGCCAGGAAGATCTAGGACTTGAAGGGGACTTATAACAATTTTTTTTAAAAACACACTATTGAAACTATGATGTTACTGACAGCAAAGCGTTTTGCAAGGTATACAGGTTCTCCTGCTGCTTTTTTGAGTGCTTCTAACAGATGTTCAATTTCAAGTGGTCTGCAGATACCAATAGGCTGATGGTTCTGCAGGAATCGAAGCAGCAGATGTGCCCTGCGTTATGTTTTGCTATTCCCTTTATGAATCGACATGTCACCCTTTGGGTTTATAGCCAGTTAATTTTGTAATGACATCACTATTTCTGTACTTTTAATGATTCTCACAGGATTTAATTTCTCCAATAACAGAAGTTTTGATCCTGGAATTGCTATGCGAAAGTCATATATAATAAACAGATTTCTTTTCATCATACAGTTCCACTTCCCACCAAGTGCCTTTGCTGATAGCTTTTAGGTAGTGCTGGTGTGCATGTGGATTCTTCCAAAGGCAACAGACTTACAATGTGGCCTCATTTCAGGGCTCTAGGAGAATGTCTGTGCATCTCTCTACAGGATCATTATCCTTGAACAAGTATAGCTTGGTGGCTGTAAGGAATGAGGATAGGAAGGGAATAAGGATAGAAAGAATGGGGATTTCCACTGGCACTGCTGTAGAAGGATAGGTATTGACCCCATCAAATGCTGTGTTCCACAGTGGAACACATGGAATCAGAGGAAACAGGAAATTGCGTAGCATTTTCCACTGACATGGACCTGATTGTGAGGACAGCACTCCAGCTTTTGGCTTGACTGCTTTCAGTCCTAAAGGGGAGCCAAGATTTCTCTCCTTCAAATACAGTTGCAGAGGCTGTTAGAGCCCAGAGGTTTTTGGGCAGAACCTTGGGTAACAGCTGCAGGCTGCACAGAGCAGCCATGGGACACCACCTTTCTTCCCTGGAGTATTCAGTACTGGTAAAGAATGTCTTTCTTCTTATTTTCAAATACAGAGAGGAAAAAGTGATGCTATTACAGCTGCATTTAAAGGACTTTCGGCATTTCCTTCATTGAAACTATTAGGTATTTTTAAAAATTGACTGGAAAAAACATCATGGATTGTAAAAGGTTCTAGTTAGGTATGTTGTGTTATGAGGCCTTGAAATGCACCTGAAAACTTTTAACTTTGAAAAATGAGAAGTGCATAAGTGTACGTTTTGCCACCCCATGTTACCTCAGAACTTATATTCCCCACATTACTGCAAATATCAAAATACATCTTTAGTAAAAGCTAGCTTTTGAAAAGCATCTTAGGTCTTAAATTTTAGGAGTGAATGCTATCTGCTCTTACTGATCTGGCTGAGAGATCAAGGCCTTAATTTCTAAGAATCGACTACATAATTTTTGCAGACATACAGGAAAAAGTTATCTCCAGTTATGACCACAGGCAAAGTCTTCACAGGAGCTGTGCAGTCATGCAGGGATCTGAATCCACCCCTAGAAAGGATGAGGAAATCCATTCAGTTAAAGATTTTTCTGAATTTTCCACAGTATTTCTGGGGATTTTTTTTGCCCATCTTTATTTCTTCCAGTTCACATTTCTTTAAAAACGTTGAGTATCAGCCTTAGTCTCAGTCTCAGAGATTGAAACGTATGAAGTTCAGGAAAGCTAATGCTGAGGTTAAATCAAATTAGACTGGCCTTCAGCACTGAAAAATAACAAAGACAAAGCTCTACCTGAAGGTCCACACCTATTAAGTGCATGAATTACCTGACTTCCATCTTAATTGAAGCTGTGACTAAGTGTGTTGGCTAATGGCACGCTGAGCCCATGGATATCTCAGAGCACTCCAAAAGCAGAAGTGCGTTCCCTAGAGACATGGCACATCACAAGCCTCCAGACTCACCTCTCCACTTCTGCTCTAGCCTCCCAAGAAATGCTGAGCCAAACTCTTCGATCACCTGAACTCAGGATTTCTGCCCCAAAAGCTCCCAGCAGTCAGTCACGACTTTAAGCCCCTCTTCCAAACACACTGAACTACAGGATAAAAATCATGCTCAAAAACCTTTTGCTCGTCTGGCAAAACTGAAGTACTCATACCTGTGAAGTTTGTTTTTTCAGGCACCTAAACATCCCTGGGGGCTTTTCTGAGAGGCCATCATAAAATTGCAGAGCTAGGCCAAGGGCGCACTGCCTTTGTCCAGCCTTCCCCAATATGGAAGCATGGCCACACAGTGACCTCCAGTGCCGCTCCAGCACTTCCCCTCCTTCAAAACCCGAACTCCTGGACAAAACACACACCTTGCACCTTACACACTTTCCCTGACTCAGACCATGAAGAATCACACATACAGGGAAGATGCTGGGCATTCTGCTCACTGCACAACCTCAGGGTACTCAAGATACAGCCAGAGCTCAGCAGCCCAGCCCTGGTGAGTCCCACTATATTTAGGGTATGACTACTTTCTAAAAATGCATTATCTAGACAAAACAGTTGAGTATCTTAGGGATGCAGGTTCTGGTTTTCCGAATATTTCTGATATTTACTCTGACATTTCCTCTGAGTGCGCATGGTGTTTTGAAAGGAAAAGAGTTTTCTGTTGCTTTAGGCCAGTCCTTCCTGTTTGTTAGTTTATTCCAAACCTAAGTTTTGACATGTATAGAACTGTTGCTTTAAGTCTGATTTCAAACATGTGGTAAAGACAAATCTAACAATTTTATGAGATATAGTTACTTTTGTAGAGGGTGAGTCTGCCCTGGGGAATTTTCCCTGACTAGATTTATCACAAGTTTTTTGAACCAGATAATTTTGTTTGATAGCACATCTGGCAGCATCATAAAATCTTGACGTCCCAAGCTATTACACAGGAATTACTTTTGTAAATCATTTATGAATATTACTGATGTAGGCCTATTCTGGGCAGTAAGAAAGGAAACAGAGCGCTGAAGGACAAAGGAAGGGAAAAAGGATTCCCTGCCCTTTCGGGGCTCATCAGATAGGGTAAGTATTTATCATTTTAAATGGGAAACATGTTGTCATTGATACAGCTGAAAAGTCCACACAACACAATTTGTTTCCATGTTCCCTAAATAGGCAAAAGAGGAAGATATTCTTCTACCTAAGGAAAACCATAAATCGATCTCTCCTGAAGAAAATCTGTCCCTGTCTGAATCTTAAATAAGACTTCCCAATTGAACACCCCATAATGCTAAAACCACAGTAATCACAAATGCCCAACTCAAGTAGACTGAAGGAGGAAAGTCTTACTAAGGCCAGCACGGAGGCCAAATAAAAAGCCCATTTTAGCTCACTAAAAAAAAAAGGTATTTAAAAAAGCCCCCCCAGTCTACACAATGACCTGCCTTTTGAACACAGCAACATGACAGAAAGAAAACTCTCCACATAGCTAAAATGGCATGATTAGCTGCTAAACGTACGCCTTCAAACAGAAAGCTGGCAAATCAAAAGCCTATGTTCACTTTAAGAATCATTAACTGCCACACTATTAGCAATTTCAGAAGATTACACCTATCGAATTTGGATTGGAAACACATCAGACATTGAAATAACTCTGGGTGCTGCCACCTTGCCAAACCCAAAGCCTGGCATTATTTAATTCCTTTTCAACAAGTACTGGGTGCTTCGTATGCAATGGATGAACTGACACCAACATGCCATCACCAGGTGGAGGGACAACAGAGGAATCACGCTGAATGAGCCAACAGTGGGGGACTACAAGTCCTTCACCCTTCATTTCTGACCTCCCCAATACTGGGAGCTACCGGGTGTTATTTTTGTTGAGCCAGAGCAGAGGAAAAGGCCATCTGCAACACTCCACAGAAATCTATTTCCAGCCTTAGGTAAGAAGGCATTTTTTGGGAAAATTTCCTTGCTTTGGGGCCCATAAGGAGGGAAGAGCAATTCTCTGACAGCTCCTATTTGACTTCCAAACTCCAGGCTCCTTCAAACTATGGGATGTCTACAGGAGATGCACAGAGCCATTATGGAGCACATGTCAGTATTGCACCACATGCTTTTCCTGCCAGAGCAGAAAATTTCTAAATTTGGCTTCCTCCCAGGAAGCAAATTCCTGTCCATACACACCCAGACTGATTTCTCACAGATGAGCATGCTGCCCACTACAATGTGAAGTTGTGGTGCTGAGGACCCACCCTGGCAGGACAGTGGTGTGGCAGGAGCTGCCAGCCACACCAAGTAGAGAGGAGCTCCTGATTTATTTCAAAGTTACAACACTGAAAAAGAAGCCCTAACATGAAAAAGCAAGTTTATATTTTTGATAGTTTGAGGTCAACTAGAACCTGAAAATGACAATGTGACATAGTTTTAATAATCGAAGCATGGATGGCTTCGAGCTGCACAAAGAGCTCCACCAGGAAAAAATCCACAGCATGACAAAAGGGAAGAACTGAAAAGAAACATTGGTTTCCAGGGTCATGGATGGCATCTGCAGGGTATCATCTGGACATTGCTCCTCAGACTTGACAGCATGAGGCAACACTGGCTGTGGTTAAGAAATCTGAGATTCATGTTTACCTCCCTCTTTCTGAATGCAAACACATGTTCTGTCTTTCCAATAAAGATGGACAACACATGCACTGAGTAGGTACATTGAAAGTCATCTGTTAATTGCAGATACATGTAAATGACCACACAGCAAGCTTTCCCAGGGAGACAAGACTGGAAAAAAGGGAGTCAGCTACACTAAGACTAGAAGGCATGAAAAAAAAACTCAAACAACATAATCGAACAAGGTTGATTCATGTATTTTTTCCTAATTCAATATAACTGTTATAATACTATTTTAGACAAGTCCAGAGTGCCAAAGAGTGATGAGGGTTGTTTTTTTTTTAGGCCATTACAGATAGCACTTGCCTCAGTAACTATGCCAATGGAAGAAAATCCATCATGTAGTAACCATACTCCAATCTCCAACAGGAATATTCCCCATTTTGTGAAGTAAAGTGAGATGTGGGAGTCCTTGACCTTCTGAGTAATTAAGGGAAACAGAGACATTCTTGTTTTTATTAGAGACACACTAAACTATTTGAAAATAATTTGAATAGCTGGAGAATTAGTGTATTTGCCTGCTCATGAGTAGTGCAGATAGTTTAGAGCTCTCTTGGGGGCAACACATCGTAATGAATATCTGCTATTCATATTTAATGCAATCTGCCAAAGAGTGCTTTTGGGAGGACTTTCTGTGTCAATATAATGATTAACAACAGGACTGGAAAAGCAAATGAATTCCTGCAACGGGTGGGGCTGGCAAAAATATCTTGCAGTAATATACCAGTAACACTGGATTTAACTGTATTTTTTAAATTATACCAGTGGAAAACCCATTTCCCAGGGAGGGGGGAAAAATAAAGCAAGCAATCTTTATGATGAAGTTCAAGTAGTAAATAATTGCATTAATGGAAGGAAAAACAATTCCAGCAGAAAACAATGCCCAAAACAACAATCTGCCTGTCCTAAGCATGTCTGAAAAGCCTGATATGTACTACTGACTACGAAATAAAATAATTGGTATTTATGTAGCACAACCCAGAAATAATGTTGTAGGTACTTCCTTGTCTACCTCTTCAAGTTCCTCAGATGATCTTACTTTCCACACATTTTCTCATATTTCGAAGACTTACATAGAACATAAAGTCCTTTATTCTTTACAATACACATTTAGAACACCCCAGACAGAAAAGAATGGAAAAGCTTGGCTAAAATACAATGAGTGACCTTAATATGGAATTTTCTCCATGGCATCTCAACAGTCCTCTAAATAACACATTCAGATTATTTTTTCCAAGCTATCTGGATGAAGCAACTTTACAAAGTTTATATAAATTCCAGGACATTCTTGTATCAGACTGACTGCTCTTCCCTGCTCCTTACCAAGCTACTCCTATTCCTCCCTTGCAATAAACTGAAGGGGGGATATCAAAGATTCAAAGGCTCCCATTGGCAGCCTGAGAACCAAAATGTGGGGCAGGGGGGTCAGAGGCAGAATATGGGGGTGCTCCCATTGAATGCCATGGACTACACAAATCACCTCATTCAAGCAGATGA
Organism: Petroica traversi; assembly: GCA_025920805.1. Taxonomy (NCBI): domain Eukaryota; kingdom Metazoa; phylum Chordata; class Aves; order Passeriformes; family Petroicidae; genus Petroica; species Petroica traversi. The sequence continues at coordinate 6,993,410 of JAHLSL010000044.1, forward strand.
TCAATCCAAGCAGAAAGGGAACAACTGCCAAATAAAGTGTTTTATTATTTAGTGGCTCCCACTGTGGTTATTGTCCAGACCCGTTTTTAATTTGATCTAGGATACACTCAGGGATTCCTTTCATCACAGCATTAGCTCAGATTAAGCTTTTTCCTCCAGCTCACACCAACTGGCTTTGTTATATAGTAGTCTCTACCCATGTTAAACTCATTCTGGTGAAGTAATGTTGCAGGAACCAGTCTTGCAAAGCTACTCTACAAACAACCAACAGGGCTTCATCTTCCCCATGCTGATATTTGCATGTGAAACTGCAACATCGCTGCATGCCTTGCAGTTCCATCAGCCATAATTTAAATACAGCACTTTCTTCACCAGTTTTCAACTCCCTTGATACAGTACAATCATCTGTACAGCTTCACAAATTTTAAGTAGTAATTCACTTTATTAGGGGTGCTTTTTTGTAGTCTGGGTTTTTTTCCAAGACTAATTTCTAGAACTAATCTTTTTCCAGATTACAGCCACAAACAGGTGTTTTGTAAAGAAGGTAAACTCTTCTAAAGCTGGTATCCTCATGTGACTGTTGCCTTACTGGTCTCTGGCAGCAGTATTAGATCCCATGATGGCCAGATGGGCCCTGACCCTCCTTCCAGGGCTGGTGGAGAGTGATGCCACTCAGACACAAAATTGCCTATTTGACTTCTAAGCATCTGAACCTAAGGTGTTTTTACTTTAATAAAATTTCAAGTAACAATATTTGCCCATATTTATTTACTCCTCCCCCAAATATTCCACAAGTGTTCTGTGATTTTCCTATTGCAAACATGTCAGGCTCTGCATGACGTTAAGCCATTTCCCATAGCTGTTCCCAGCCTGAACCAAAACCTCCTGGTCTAGGACAGGCTGTTGCATGACCCAAAAAGCACAGGAATGCCCCCAGTTTTGCCTTCTCACACCATTTCTGATTGAGCTAAGCAGTAGCCTCCTGAAACCACCGCTGCTGTGTTGTAAAATTTCCTCATTCATTAACATGGCCAGAGAAGCCTGCATGCCACCTGATGTCAGGAGTGAAGATGTCTGCTCTGTGCTCCATGGGGTAACACGGCAGCAGGTAAATCAATCGGACTTCACAAAAGTAACGATCTTCTTGACCGCGGTCTCGTTCGGTGCTAATGCATCGTTCACGTACCCGTAAAAGTCAGTTTTTTCATCTTGTGACCTCTCTAGCACTGCGACCAGACCTCCAATTATTAAGTATTTTTCACTACGTATCTCAGTATAAAAACAGAAGCCAAGTCACAGGTCACAGAGGCAGCAGTGTTAATAACATCAATGAAACTAAATCACTCCATCCTGAGCATTTATGGTAAGCCCCTTGTGCTCACACAATTCATGTGTCTAAGATGTATTCTTGTCTGCTTAATGGGACTAGAGATACCTACCTGTAGATTAAGATAACTTAATGCAACTTGATATAAGATTATTCTGCCATCATTAAAAGTCTAAAACCAAGACACGGCAAAATAAAATGGCACTAATATGAAAGCTCAAATGGCGTTAACTTTGAACAAAAGCTGTTGAACGGCATTGTTTTAAAAATATTAAAGAGATCTTTATAACATTCTTGTTATGTAGAATCATTTATATTGGAGTTTACATGAATGAAAATAATCTGGAAGATAAATAGTACAATAGCTTCTAGCATGTAAAGAGCACTGGTTTGGCCAACCTTTAATTTTTTCAAGTCTTTGCAAGAGAGTTCCATATTATTCCACCACACAGTATAAATTGTAACTTTAATAGAGACCATCAATCATACTGGCTTTGGCCTATGGATGGCTTCATTGGGAAAAAAAACCCAAATAAACAAACCAAATGTACAGTGGAGAACAGAACCCTGAAATAAAACCGAAAGCTCAACCTGCATGCTTCCAAAAACTTGTCTCTATAAATCCAGCAATACAAACCTCAAGCTCCAGAATCAGAAGTCTACAGACTGAGTGTTGGCACTACAGGTATGAAAACAGAGTAGTACAAACCGAAGAGTGGACTGTGTCTCAAAAAAAGTTCTCATTCAAGTCATTCTCCTTCCCATCTTGCCAATTTTAGCTGGTATTTGCAAACACTATTGCCTTGAGCTATGCACAACAGCTGCCAGGCTTTTGTGCTCAGTCACAGAGAGCCAGTGCTGCAAAGCACCTCAACAAAAATACTGACCAGAAGATGCTGGGACAAGGGCATAAAGACACAAACCTCAAGTTTCAGAAGTAGCCACTTATTTTGCATATTGACAGAAATTCACACTAAGCACTACTTTTCTGAGCGGCTGAGCTCTGACTGGTTTATTAATCATTAATAATGCATCAGCAACACAGTCTTAATTCCACAGGAATAATTCATAGAAAAGAAAACCTCTGCATGGCTTGTATAATTTTAGTATTTACAAACATATGCCTCAGAATTTACTAATCAAACTATTTCTTCTAAAGGTGAGTATTTCTGAAGTAGCACAGGATAAATTCAGAACAGTAATCTGATAATCAACCAGGATAATTTCTGACAGGACTGGAAAACTGTAGACCTTCTAGTTGTTTTGTTTTCATCTCCAATCAGGATAAACTCTCTGCAATAGATCAGGGCAAATAAAAACCTGACCCGATTATACTTCTTCATATGTGTGACTGGATAAAAACTGCCCACACAAATGGAAACAAAAACAAACAACAACAAAAAAACCCCTCCCACCAATGTACTTCAAGACGGCCCAGCATTCCATTATTTGTATGTGAGACACTAAGCCAGAATTAGTATCAAGCAGCACAAAACCTAAAACTTTACTCTTCAAAAGTATTCATTGTGATTTCCCATTTAAGTTTGGAGCTGAAACTTTGTGAGATTTCTGTTAAAAGATGTATCAACAAGTCGCCTTTTCCTTTAGTAGAAAGTATATTGTTCTGCACATTTGCTGTTTAGTCAAGACTTCTCATATGTAACAGTCACAGCAAGCACCTGTATTCAGACAAGCACCTTCAACAACAAACCGATCAGCAAATCTGTATACATCAGGGTTTCCTGGGTGATAAATACATCAGTCACCCACTGCAAAGAACTCCAGAGATGTATCTCATCTAAACTATCCTACTTAAAAAGTTTATACCTGGGACAGCTTTGTTTGGAGCCACTTAAACATGAATAAAACCAAGACCAAGCAGAAAGCATGCTTGTCATTACGCAATGAAAAGCCTTGCCCAGATAATACAGTCGGCAGTGCTGAATGTAGAACCGTCCTGGTTTCGGCTGGGAGAGTTAATTTTCTTCCTAGAAGCAGGTAGAGTGCTGTGGTTTTGTGGCTGAATATGAGAATAATGTTTATAGCAACAACTAAAGCATCATTGTGTTAAGTAGTGTTTACTCTGAGTCAAGGGCTTTTCAGTTTTCCATGCTCTGACAGTGAGGAGGTGCACAAGAAGCTGACCCAAACTGGCCCAAGGGAAATTCTGTGAGGTCAAATGTCATCCGAAGCACATAAAGTGGGGGAAGTTGGAGCTGCCAATGGCTGCTCGTGGACTGGCTGGGCATCTGTCAGCAGGTGATGAGCAACTGTAGTGAGCATCTATTGTGTCTCCTGGTTTTATTTATCTCTTTTTGTTGCCTCCCTTTTGATTATATCTGTTCTTATATTTTATTTTAATATAAACTTGTTCTTATCTCAAACCATGGGTTTTACCTTTTTTCGTCTCGATACTCTTCCTCATCACACTTGGGGGAAAGGGGATGTGAGTGAGCAGCTGTGCAAAAGCTGGTTGCTATCTGGGGATAAACCACAACGGAAACTCAGCCACAGATTCAAGGGCTCATTCTGCAGCCACAGGCAGCTCACAGCTACCAGCTGTCTACTGGGCTGCTCTTCAGAAGCTGCACATGAAGAAAAAAGTTACTTAAGGAAAAAAACCTAAAGCAGTATTAATAACTGTGCAACTTAAGAGAATTCTATACCGAGGAATCATTGCCATTCATGAATACAAAAAGGCCAATTTTTCTTTAAAAGCAACATTGGATACTAATATAATAATGCAGGATATACCAAAATGCATAGCAGGTTTTGTCACTCTTGGTTTCCATAGCTTTGGTATGCCATAAACAGCGGTCTGTTTATTTTTATAAAAACAGGAGGAAGTGAAAATGATATTTCAAAACAAATGCATACTGTTTGCCCAAGTAAAATACATCATAGATGAACAACTGCAATCACTCTTGATATAATTTCAGAATAAACATGATCAGTATTTATTAGAGGAGAACTGGTCAATAAAAGGTATTGACACCAAGCACTTACTTGCAGGTGATGGGGTGCTGCATCCACTAGTTGGTGGGTGACTCTGCAGTCCATGGAGGGAAGGTAGTGACAGTCCACCAATGACTGGAGGAAAAAGTAAGGGATATGGTGCTGCTGGATAGTGAGTCATATGTCCATTCACGGCTGGTACCGGACATGTGCGGCTACTGGTTGTCATGTTAACACCTCACAGTGGACAAGGATTATGTTGCATCACTCCAGGCCAGCAAATTAGAGATCCCAAGTTGTGAATGACGAGGGCTGTCAAGCCTGAAGGTACAGCTTGAGCTGGATTGCCTGATGATGAAAAGGTAATTCACTAGATCAGGTCCATCTTATATTACATCACTGCTTCCTGCTGTTCTCTCTTCTAGGACATTCTTGCTCTGCAGACTGTGGATAGAAAGCCTCCTTACTCTGGTATCAGGGTGCAGTTCAGTTGCTTCTGCAAATGTTTCTCTGGGAGCACAGTTGCTCTCTACAGATGCATACTGACACAGTCTGGGGGAAGAAAACAATACGTTGATTATAATACACATATTTTTAATATATGCACAGAGAAAAACCTTTTTTTACCATTTTTACTTTTGTTAAGTTACCATTTATTTATCAGTATCCCATGAAATCAGCTTGATATTTACCTAGGGGTTAAACTCTTACCCTATTACTGAAGATAACAGCAGAACACTCAGTAAGTCAATTTCCCTGCACCATGTGCTACGCCAAAAGCTATTTCTGGTGTGATGCAATCTTTTTGAGAAAACTGCCAGATTTAAAACCAATGAATCAATAATTAGCTGAACTATTGATACTGGGGGAGAATTAAAAAATCAACTTATGAAAAATTCCCCTGTATGTGAAAACTTTCAGTTTCCCCCTAGAAGCTACAGAACAAATGGCAGTGAGAAGGCTCTCAGCTTCCTTCAGCACCATGGCTTAGGCAGAGCACTGAGGCATGTGTCTGAGGGTGATCTTGGGTTGGGCTATTTAAGCAGTAATTGGTTTAAAAATGGCTGTTTTAGAAGGAATAACTAGTTTATCTTATTATCACTTAGGAGACACCTCACTGGTTGTTCTTTCTTTTTTTCGTTTTGTTTTTTTTGAGGGGTACGGGGAACTGCCCAAACAAACAAGTACCCATTATTTCATAATCTGGGTGAGTGAGTGACATGACTCAGTATGCCGCAATACACTGCTGCTGTGCTCTGCTAGGGAACTTGCTTGCTCTCATGACCACCATCTTCAAAGTCATCCAGAGCTACACACACCTTCCTCAGTGTTCCACCCAAATGGCTGCCACCTTTCAAGGGGTCCTCATTTTTTCAGGAAGAAAGCTGTAGTGAAAGCCTCAGGCTGAGAACAGGACACTTCTTGTGATATTCTCACCTATGATGAAATTTACTCGTGCCATAGCAGTTCAAGTCTACCTACAGCAAATAGCTGGTGGTCTCTGAATCAACCTGAGGGAGCAACACCAGTAAGGCTACTGGTGTCTTCAGAGATACAGTACTACGAAGGCTGCAACTGCTCCATGTTGCAAACACTGCTCCTGTAGGTACTCATGCAGTGCTCCAGGTAAAACAAACTCCAGAGCAGGGTAATGGGAGTAGAAGCCACAGAGCAAATTCAGCCACCCAAAAGTAAGGCAGTCCCTCAGCTGCCTAAAGCTTTGTTTCCTGAGACAATGTGCTATACTCTTGCATCTGCCACAGTCAGTGATCAGTAACCACATCCACTGCTATATAGTACTTTTATCTGTAATTCTTTGAAATTATAGCCTGAAACCAAAGGCAAGAGGATTTTTGGGTGGGAAAATAAAGGAGCGATGAAATGATGTGTCAAGGTCACAAAGCAAAACTGATGCCAGAGGAGGAAAACTGTGACAACGCAACGCTGACTATCACCACTGCTACTCACTGCACCAGTTGTCGGGAAGAATTCAAATGAGCAAGGAGAAAAAAGAAAAAAAACAACAACTCGGATGCATATGTTTGCCTGTCAGAGAGCAGCAGAGTGTTTCTGCTCTGTGTGGAATACCAGCAAAGGTTACCAGCTGTGCATGTTGCCAGACAGCAGCTTCTGCAGAGTGCAGCCTGCTTGGGGATAACTGAAATGCAGCTTGTAAGTATTTGATAGCTGTGTAAATTATGCACCAAATGCCTTTAATGCTAATGGAGGCAAACATATGCAGAGGTGAGGCTGTAAGAAGGGGAGAGAGCAAGCAAAGGCACAGCTGCTGGCCAAGCTGAGCTCCACATGCCTGGAGACCACTGAAACCAGGCAGATCTTTTGAGGGAGCCTCAACAGCTAAAATACATCGACTCACCAACAACACAAAATGAGACGAACCATCGCTGGTGCCTGTTTTACCTAGCTAAGGCTTTATGAAGCTTAAGGGACAAGGAAAGTCAAGTATCAAAGGAACATGCAAAGTTTTATAAAGCAATTCCACAAAAGCCGGCAAAAATACCACACTTCTAAGTGTTTGCAAAAAAAAAAAGAACAGGAGAGGGATGCTGATGAATACCAGCCCTAAAAATGTGTGCATTAAATTAAACACAGAACAAGGTCATCTATTTTTAAATGATGTAGGGCTTTGGAAACAAAATTCATCTTATAAAACTATTGAATACCTTCAATTATATTTCTATTAGCCAGAAAAATGCAGTGCTCATCATAACTTAAAAATGTTCCCAGAACCACATCAGATATATTTGCATATTTAAGTGAAAAGTATTCAGAAAAAAAAGCCATTCCTTCAGGACAGAGGGGGGAAAAAGGCACTCAGGAAAACTCTTAGGTCACATTCATTACTGAAGGAACATGATCTGTGAGAGAGCTGGTGATGACAGAACACAGCAGTATTATAGCTCCTGGGTAGTATACAAATACATATATTTAACAGTCCCAAAACTAGGTTATAATCCTATACTTTTGTGTGTTTATAATTTTACATGAGATAATTATAAACTGAAATTACTACATGAAAGTAGGTTTTTCTTGCCTTACTCAAAAATCACCTTCCTTTCACCACCCATGTCTAGAAATTTCCTGCAGATAGCTGTGCTGGAGAAAAGCCTTCAGAACTTGCTCCTCTTCAGAGCTCTTCAGAAATTTACTTTCCATAGGCAGAGAGAGAAGACTGTAAAAGGCATGATACTCTAAACAGGTTATCATTTGACTCCAAGTAATGTCCCTTGGGAGCACCAGGTTATTCACACAACTGAACATCTACAGAATGGTCAAGGAGCAAATTTCAGGCAGACATCTACACATCAGCAACTCCAGCTTCTTGTAAAAAAGCAAATAACACTCGTTTTCTGTGGTTATCAAGGAACTTCAAGTTATCAGCTCTGCTAATGGAGATTACAGACCCATCACCTACATCACTGCACAGCAGAGGACATCCCAAAGTAGAAACTGCTACAGAAGAGAAAAACCAACAATAAGTTGTTCCCATTCACACCAATTCCATGGCATAACTCCCATGACATATTTCACTCACGTACTGCCAGACAGACACATTCACATCCTTGAACTCACTGATGAGGACCCAGCACTGGACATGAGGGACAGATGTCTGGGCTGCATGTGATTCCAAGGTGAAAACATCTCTTTTGTCTAATTAAACCTGTACCACAGCTCAAAACACTGTACAGGTGTTAGCTTTGTGAAGGAGATTTTCCTTTGTTGCCACTTGCTATGGTAAATACCCCACAGCTGACCAGCTTACCCTAAATGGATCAGGAAGAGCCAGCCACAACCACTGAGGTCTAATCAAGAAGGAGCAAGCCAAACTGACTGTGGAGTCGCCTTGTTGGTGGACGACCACCCATCCATGTGATGCAACAACATGGGTTTCTGCCCTGGAGGCAGAAGGCAAAATTTTCAGAAAATGTCGTCACTGAGGCACTTCAGAGGATCTCCTCAGCATACGATGAAAATCCGCTTCCATAGACCTCTCCTTAGTGACTGTTCATGAGTACAAGGCCCTTAGTGCAAGCAGGTATGGAAAAGGATCATACAGAAAAGTTCCTTTGAAGGTTCACCAAGAGATGATCACACTGTGCTCTACTTTGCATTGAAGAGCAGCCAATGACTCTTCTTTGACAGAACATATGCCTCCTCCTTTTTGGTTTTACAGGCCTTTTATTGACTTAACTTCAGTGATAAAGCAGATGGCCACAGGGGAAGGAAGCTACAGTAGCTCTAGCGCAGAGCAGAATATTTATCAGCTGCAGTTAATGCAGCAGGTGTATCTGTCTCTTCCACATTTCTTCTCAGTGTTTGTGCAGCTGAGCAGAAATATAAAACTACAAATTTTCACATACAAGCTCCAAATTTTACTGGATAAACAGTAACCCAACTTTTCTTATTGTCTAATTTCCCATGCATTTTGCACAGGCTTGACTACAGAAGACAGCTTTGCTCTTCAGACATATGTCAGCTCTCCTAAAATATATTAAATGTATTGAGCCTCATTCATTATATTACCATTTAGCTTCCATTTGGTAACAATATTTGGTATTACTGTAACATAACTCATCTTTCTGAATTCTTCACTTGTATAAGATTTGTTTGAATTCCTAAAATCCCTTTGCTGTTGCAGGTGACATTGTGCACATCAACAGCCGGACAGGCAAGAAGCCAAGGCAGGAGGCTTGGCCAATTGTTCTGTGTCAGTAGGAAGGTTACGCTCTGTCCTCCCTTTTGCCAACAACACCCCAATTCCACATTCCTCTTCCTCCCCTCTCACTGTCCATAGCAGGGAATTAAGTTGTCAGCATTGCAAGGCAAAGTAGGATTTTTGCCTTTTTTTTTTCTTCTCTCACTTCTGAAAAGGTCAGTGGGGAGTTCTATGGTAATGTTTGAAATTGAGCAGTCATTTTAAGATATCCATGATGTAGCATCCAGAAAACTTCTAAGCTAAATCTGCCATCCCTACACCCTTCTGCCATAGCAAACTGCTGCTGCTCTTCCTTTACAGCTGGGGGACAAAACCAGGAATGCAGGAGAGGCACCCCAACAGGAGGACATGTTCTGCACAGAGCCAGGCGCTTGGGAATTTGCTTCTCCAAGCCCTCGGTCTGCAGCACTGCTGTCCCCGAAGTTTCCAGGGTCACAGAGGAAGTCTCTTCTAAGTTCATTTCCCATTTTCCTGCCAACACCAAACCCCCCGCCCCTCCCTTAAATCTTAGGCTAAAACAGGAACCTCTGGACTGGGAGGGCAGCCTGGGCAGAAAGGAGAGGCAAGTTGCTCCTCTCAGCGCAACAAAAACAATTTCAAAGAATTTTTGCATATAAAAGCTTTCAACAATATATTACATGTTTTTCCCAAGGGACAGAGTTGGTGCAGTTCTTATTTATTAGGTGGCTTCAAGACATATTCTAATGCTGTTTTCAAAACAAGTCAAGTTTTGAGAACCCTTACTGTATTTAATGTATAATTTGTATTGAAATCCCTGATTATGCATATGCTTTCTATTATGCTGGCTGATGGTGTTGCATTCAGCAGTACTGAATAATTCAGCAGATTTAGCACGACTCAAGTGTAAATCAGTCAGATCCAGTAACACGATAACCACACTGCCTTTAAACTCTTAAAAATGCATGGAAACTTTTATTTCATAAAGAGGCCGTACACCATTCTGCACCAGTTCTCACTGACTGTGAGATGTTGCATTTTTGTTTTCATGGCTATCCAACAAGATTCAATTAAACAATAAACTAGTTACCGTGGCAGAAGTAAAAAAAAAACCAAAACCAAAAAACAACCCCTTTGGAGTGTTATGTTTCCTTTATTAGCATAGTGATGTGAAACTAAACAGAAAAAGCAATCTAATAACAAACATTCCTTTGAGAAGGGCTCTGGGAGCAAAAGGACATCCACTTATTGTTCAGCCCATCCCATTGGTCCATATACGGCAATAAAGGTACAATAGAAGGAAACAGGAAACAGACTGGCACATCTGCATTATCTTATTAGAGGCTAATGGATATCTGAGAGGAACATGCATCTGATGCTGAATAGTCTGTACCAATCTCCTAAGCAATTACTCTTAATTAGTGGATTCTGTTTATAGATGGAACTTAGTGTACCCTTTTGTATCAAAGAGATGCAGGCATCTGGAGAGAGATATGGTTTTCTTAAAGGGAAAGCACTGCAGCACAATGTGAGGGTTGGGCTGTTTTTTGGTTGGGATTTTTTTTTTTTTTGTTCTGGGGGATTTTTTGGGGGCTTTTTCTGTTTTTGGTTTTTTGGGTTGTTTTTGCAAATTAAAGCTCTCTGAAGCATAACGTATTCTACTGTATTATTAATCAAAAGAACATGCTGGTTTAAAAAAAGTAAAGGGGAAAAAAAAGACCATACTCTTAATCTCAAACTCTGAAAGTAAACACAGAAAGCTAATACTTGCATATGAATTATATGACAAAAACCACTTTGATGATAAGCAAATAAACAACCGAACCTAAAATTTCCAACCGCTGGCCAAAAAGCTTAAAATAGCAGCTTAAGTCAGAAGAACAACATCTGCATTTTGTATCTGCCAAGTCTGCAGCCAAAAAAAGTAAACCACTCTATATGACCAGATGCATGAAAAAAAAAGAAAATGCATGAAACAGAACTTCAAAGTCAGTTTATTGAAAAGCAGTTCTGTAGCTCTTACATCCCATAACCACTACTGTCATATATTTCCAACTATAGGTGCAAGACTTATGGAAAGAGGGAAGAGAAATTGTTGTAACAGAATTAAGACACTCTTACTATGACACTTTTCCTGCATCTTGGTATGTAAGATAGCTGTCTGCTGGGGGACTGTGAATTCCTTTTTGTCATAAAGCTGACACTTGCAAAATGGGTCTCTGTTTTATCTGGGGGGTTTTTCCCCCGACATTGTTAAGAGATAATTAATATAATTAATGCAATTGTTGTTTATTTGAAAATCCTGTTGGGAAGTATAAAAAGGAGGGGGGAAAAGCTTCTTTCTCCCTAAGCAGCTATGCTTCGAATTGCCTGCATTGTAAACACATGCTGATATATGCCTGAAAAAGAGCAAATCTAAATCTGAAAGGGGAAAAGGGGAAAAAAAAGTGAGACACAATGACACCCATTTATTTACACACCATACAACAGTACCCTGCTGTGCCAACTATTGATTTTAGTGGAACTGAGAGTCCACGTTGGCGAGCAGCAGCTGTGAGTACATAGCTTGAATCCTCATATGGGAACAATACTCCATAAGCAGAATAACCTATTTCAGCCAACCTTCATGTATAACAACTAACATTAAAAACACACAGAGCTTACATTTCAAAACCTGAAAGGCACTATGGTTATTTGTTCCACAACGGTTCAGGGGAGTCATTAATTTATTTGTGCTAACACAACCAAGAGGTGTGAAGGATTGAAAATCCATGCTTCATATGTCTGTTATTCTACAGAGATGTTAATTCTGTTCTATACTAACCATATTCAAGATCCTGCCACTGGATCAGGCAATTTCTCATCTTCTCCTGTTGTTTGCTGTTTGTAACTGAGGTGGGGGTGGTTGGGTTTCTGAGTTGTTGCTTTTTTTTTGGTGGTGGTGGGGGATGCAGGGGGTTAGCTGTTGCTTTTTTAAATTTTTTTTTTTAACAGCTATCTGCATTCCATGTTTCTTTCATTACTCAGCAGTTGCCAAAACTATACTGAGAAGTAAAGATAAATGGTTAGGTCAGGTGATGGGGTTAACAATTTACTGTGTGTACTGCCCCGAGAGCCAGATATAGTAGAATTGGCTCATGTTTATGTACAGGATGAGAAGTTGATTTCCTGTGCAGTGGCTTTCAATCACCTCTGTAAGGGACTCTCTTGCAGTTTTCTGCAGAGAATTCAAAGGGCTCTGAATACATTTTGTGCTGTTATATAGGACACTCGGCTTTGTAACTAAATGCATTCCTTACTTACTCTGTCACATTCAAAAAATCCTGAAGGACAGTTAAGAAAAAACGTTCTCTTTCATCTTTGGAAACCAAAGGAAAGGTAACTGATCTTCCTGCTCCCCAAGTTTAAGTGAACTTTGTACAATCATTATGCTCCCCAAATTTAAAAACTAGTTCTTAATGCTTAAAATTGCTATTTCAATGGAATTAACACTTGTGTTCTTGCATTGTCATCTCTGTTGTTTCTTATTAATGTTTCCAAGGATGTAAACCAGTAATTCCATGCTGAGAATATCCTTTATGAAAGACTATCCTGTGTGCTGCAGAGGTTTAGGAGATCAGAGATTTGCCAGACCAAAGCTGCAGGGCTTTTCTGCAGACCAAACCTGTTCCATTGTTTCTACCCATCTACAAAACTCTAAAGGAAAAACACATCCCTTCTCTCAAACACAATTCAGATGATCCACTATTTAAACAGCTCAGGGTAGTTGGTTCTTAAAATGCAGGTTGGTCCCTCAAGTTACACAGAACCAGAAGCTACAGCACAAAGCTTTTTCCACTCAAGGTGCTGTGCCTATTGCTTTGGTTCTCTGACCACATTTTTTCAGCAGGTGCCCTGTGCTCCTGAACAGTTTCTCCCTAAAGTTCAGAAAAACAAGACTGGATTTAGCAATCCAAATTTACTGTCCTATGTGACCAATCAGATTGCTTTGTTTGTAGCTGCTTCTATGCAAGATGGCAACCACGAAGATGAGATATAATCACTAACAGGACTAAGGAACCCATCCCTCAGGCTCCCCCCTCATCATCAAGACAAAGAAGGGAAAAAGAACCACAGGTAACAAAGGTAAACTGCAACCAGCACCAACACGCTTCTAGGATTTGGGAAGATTTACACAGGCCAACAGGTAGCACCTTAAACTGACAGCACACACCATGATCCTTATCCATGAAGCATGTCCAGTTAAGTTCCCTGTCCATCATGTTCCCTGTCCATCAAAAAAAACCCCAAAAAAACCTCCACTGAAGTCTTCTCCTTAACTGGCAAATAATTGGTCTTTACCCTTGCCTACAAGATAGCATCACATGGATTCCCAGCCAAAGCAAGCTTTTGTGAACAGAGCTCTTGGAAAGAGATGGGAGGCCAAGGGAAGGGAGACTGAGTAAGCAAGAAAAACCACATCCTGCTGCCTATGTTCAGTAATGTCTTTCAATATTTTAGGATGTGCAGACATTTACGATTATGCCAATCGCTTCCCAAGTGGCATTACACTGAGGAGGAGTGAGGAATCTATGTGAGGCCTCCCCAGCATGCTCTCAGAATGCTCATCTTTAACCTTCTAGCTGATGAGAAACATGTCATGGTGACCAACAGCAAATACAGCACTTACCATCACTGCAACTACTGAAAAGGTCTTATACTGGCTGTTTATAACTTCTAAGAGGCCTCCGAGATCAGTAAGAGGGGGTCAAGTGATGTTATTGTTCTGGTGACAGACGGAAGATCCCTAGTAAATGATCGTGGCCTGGGAGTTATTAAAAGAATGGAGTACTTCATTGGCTCAGAAACTGAAGAGGAAAGCAGCTTTGGAGGGCAGTTCCCTGACAGAAAAGTACATTTCTTCGGGAGGCAAACACTCTATGGTCACGACATGCACAGCAGAAACAGGATAACATAAAGGAGAGCATAAAGATATGCAGCACCAGTGACAACTTTTACTGGTACTGGTCCCAATTAATGAAGCCAGGAGTCAAGGAAATGATTCATCAAACGTTCTATGAGTGGTGAGTGTAGAAAACATTAGTTTTGATGGCTATGCTTTATCTGAACATCCACGTAGGTGACGTAAAGTCACCACAGGGTTATTTTGGGAAGGATCATGGCAATTTAGACCTGCAGCCTTTGCTGTTAGTTTTTTGAATTGCTAGAGATATCTGTCCCAGCACAGAAGCAAGTCTTGTCTCTCAGTTCAGCCTTAGAGGTATATTCCTGAGAAGTTCTAGTTCTGGCAGAACCACCACAATAAAGCCAAGCACCACATCCTCTCCCTGCCTGAGGCCATTTGGGTAGTCTTCCTCTGCATGGGCCCATACAGGATATCTTTTTCACCACTAAGGATGGAACCTAGTAGTCAGATTAATCCAGCCCACATGTCTAGCCACAACTACCAATATTGTCATTAGACTTGCTTTCATCACCAAATTAAGATAGAAAATGTTCTACATATTTAATTTCTACTTTGTTCAATATCTGGACAACCAGTAAATTCAGATCCTTTTGTGCTCCACTATGGCACAAATGCGCTCCCTCGAAATGTACTGATGGGTCAGAGCAGCATCACACACTGTGCAAAGAAGTAAACAGACTTCAACAGTCCCTGAAATAAAAAAATATGAGAATAAAAGTCTGTTTAATTTGGAAAACATGCACAGCAGAAGGTTCTGCCTCAGCTCAGCACACTTCACTTTATAAGCCACACAAAGAAGAATCCTGCAAGAATCCACTTAACTGCAAAGAAAAATTCTGCTATCTGGAGTTATCTAAACTCATTGTTAGGATAAGCATGTGAATTCACTCAAAAATTGAATAATGTTTATTCAGAAGGCTGTCTGAGAAACCTGAAAGAGGATTTTGTAGGGGTTATGCCTGAATTGTGAAATAATGTATGCTTCCCAATCCCCTAAGAGCTGGGAGGCACGACATTATGCTCAGGAGGTAGGTTCAATCTGTTAGCAGTCCACTTTTTTGCACTACAAGCTGGAAGCTCTATTTCCTCTGAGCTAGAGGAGTGTGCATCCCTGCTGCACCCATTTATCAAGTGAGGACGTGATCCAAGTGCAACAGGGGGAAAAAGAGGGTTCAAGCACTGGCTGTGAACTTTGTTTCTGAAGACTAGTCTGTTGGACTAGAGGTGCATCTATCATCTTAATATCATGGAGGTGTGGACGCTGTGCTAACACAAAATAACTTAACACACATAATTTATCACCTTTTGTTATATACGTCAAGTCTAGTAGTCTGTCTGCTGAAAGGTTCTGCAATTCCTCTGAGTTATTAGAGTCTTCTGTCCTACTTTACCCAGAAGACGACATTTCTGCTGTCTACGTCAGGCTCCTGAACCTTCACTTATTAGATATCACAAGTTTCAATATATTCCCAGTAAGACTCCCTGAGGGTCAGCAGAATATGCCAGAGGGCTGGTGGAGATTATGAACATCTATTTTAAAACCTCTGTTCTCTGTAGCTCCCTGTCACAGGAACAATAGGGTAGCAAAATTAGGAACAAGCACAGCCATTAACTAGGAGGGGACAAAGCCATAGCATGGATCACAGAACAAAAATAGCATTTTTATTGTCAATATTTTGCTTAACAGGGAGCCAATAAAGCAATTGCAAAATGCTAATAATACGCTGAGATAACACTGCACATGTAAGCACCTTCAGAGCCATCCTCTGAATCATCTGAAAATGTTGCAAAAACCTTATCAGTCAGGTCATAAGGACAGAGGTGCAATAATCAATCATGGTAGCCACAAAACCAGCACATCTTTTCCACATTCTAACATTCAGAAGATCTATATCCCAGAATTGTCTGCTAGAGGCACTGGACAGATGGATTACATTGTCAGAAAGACCAACATGAACTATGACCTTAGATTTCACGTCCAAAAGCAACTAAGAGGAACCTAAGCACTGACAAAATTCAAGGAGACTTGTGTCATGCCCACCAGTCTGCAAGGCAGGTCTTCTGATACAGCACAAAGGCATTCTTGCAGAGTAAGCAAGTATGTGAATTAACTGCACAGCAGTCATTCCCAACAAGCCCTTTTCTGAAAGGATCTTTCCACTGATAAATGCATGACAACTTTCCCACTTCTGTGGGCAGAGAAACCAGCCTGAATTACTTCATGTTCACTGTGCAGAAAGAAGTTGCATGCAGACTCTTAGGGATGGAGACCTGTAATACACCACCGTGCAGCACTTAGACCTGCCCAAACCTACCATCGTGTTTGAGCATTTCAGCCATAACCCAGACCAAATAGTTATCAGGGCAGCATTTAGTTTCTGAATGCATTGGGATCACTAATCTTTCAGCTTCACTGGCAAAGTAATGATTTTTGAAAACATTTAAGAAAGTAACAGTGAGCATTTTCATAATTAGGTCATGAGACGTGGGTTAAGAGCAAAGCTCTCAAAAACATTTGGAATCCCCCAGGAGATGCTAAACTTGGCTAACAGTGCCAAAGATGACTACTCCTGTGGAAAGACAGTGTGGTTCAGGCAGGGCTTCTTCCAACAAGCCTCCAGCCAAGTCTGAACCACCACAAGCAGAACAACAGCAAGGGTACTCAAACTTGGCAACAAGATGCTCATTTCTGAACCTCCAACCCACACACATCAATAAATGTAAGTCAGTAAGAGAAGCAATGCTCTCAAAGCTCCCAGCAGCACCTTCACCTCCGTGACAGCAGTCAAGCCCAGTGTGCTGCTGAGTGTAAGCCAGCACAGACTCACCTCCTGGTGCTGACAGCACCACCTCTGCTGTCTGCTGCTGCAGTAACCCATCCTTCATCTGTGCTTACCAGGCCATGCAGTCTGGGTCACTTTGCCAGGTACTCTGCATTTATTTTGATTAATTGCCTATTTTTGCATTATTATTTTAGGCAATTATTTATTGCCTAAAAAAATAGATTCAGAGCCAGACAGCTGGGCAGGTGTGCCATTCGGTATGTGTCTGGTAAATGCCCTTCCCCACTGTAGCAGAATGATCTCACCAAGGCTCTTCCGGTATGATTCTCAAGACACCAGCATTTCACAAGTTAGGATCCAACAGACCAATGCACTACAAAGAACACAAAGGAGGGAGAAGCCTGAAAGCCCTGCTGGGTGTCCAAGGCTGATAAGACAATCTGATTTAACCATGCAAATACCAGCAGCCAAGTAGAGCATATCTTGGAATTGGGAATGTCAAACCTGACATGTCACAACAGAGTGCTCTTTTCTAACAGCACCTGAAGTTCCTTCAACAGATTCACATTAGGTGAGCAAATGAATTAATCCCTAAGGAAAAAAAAAAATAAAGAAAAGAAAAGCATCCCAAACCAAAACAGGATCTCAGTTACTGAGATAAAGCCATTCAAAATCCACTCAGGCCTTTTGTGATTATAATCAGACCAAAAAAAAATCACTAAGCAGAATAGTCCACTCAGAGACGGCTGAAAGATACATGTTGATTCAAGCACATCCCTCAGTATTATCCCAACTGCATCCTCTTTCCAGCTAATGGTGCCTATGCCAACTGAGGGTCAGACACTTGTCAATTATATGGGATCTCACAGAGCACCATATGCTAAAGCAAATCCAAAGTAAGCAGAAAAAAAACCAATTTGTTTCCTCAAAATTATGCATGAGCAAGGGAATGCAATAAAGATGCCAGCTAATGGAAATAATCTCTAAAAATAAGTGACATCTGTAAAGGCTGTCACTTCCTTTACATAAGCCGCAGCTCTTGAAGATATTCACCAATACAGCTCTCCAGCTCCCAATGTGCAGTCCATCACTACAGGGACTGTGAGATGAAGAGAATCATGTTTATGAGGGAGAGGGGAAGGTACCAGAAGTGGGAAGAAAAATTACCATGTTTGTTACAGTCACTGTTGCTTAATTTGTTGACAGATGTGAAGATGTCCCTTTCATGAATGTCAAGCTTGTGTGTGCACGGTCAGAGTTACATGGTGACAACAGTCTGAAAAAAAAACACTCCAGCCTATATAAATAACTATTTAAAGTGAAAAGAGACTAAATTGTGTGGAATACTTAGATATTCAAGGACATATTACAAGCAACATACCTTACTGAATGACACATGAAATACTATTCCAAGAAAAATGATGCAGATCTCTAATATAGCAAGAGATGGAAGAGATATTGAAGATCATCAAGAAAAAGCATCCTGTGGAACATTATTTTGTATAAACATCTGCACCTACAAGACGGACCAGGTCTCATATTCAAACAACCATTCTGTCCCTGTTTTTGCCAAAAACATGTGGGGATTTTTTAATATACATGAGAAATCAGGAGATATGCTCCACAGTAATAATGGGAGTCCAGGTGTTAAAGAAAACCATAAGACCTCCTCCCTTTTAACACACTTTATAATCACAGTAATACACCTAGACTGCAGTTTTACCATGTGTAAGCTATGACAACTTTTTCCTGCATGTGTTTGAATAGTAATGAAGGGCCTTAATAATAATAAAAAAGAATCAGGTGTATTGTCTTTATTATGAGAGTATAAAGGGGTTTGCAACAGAAATAAATATCTATTCTCCTGTACAAAGAGGAATGTAAAAATGAAGCCTCTGCATGTCAGATCTGAGCATCAAAGACTAAATACTTAAAAGCAGAATAATATGAACATTTGAGAAATGCTATAGTGAGAACATAAATTCACCCTAGCATTTGATTTAGTGATAATCCTCCAAAACCAGTTCTGCATCTGATAAATACAGGTTTAAGATCCAGTTGTTGACACATGGTAAGGAAATGAAACACATTCTCCCTATATGAAGTTCACATTTTTCTGGGTGAAACAAAGCACAGTTGTACCTCACGTCTCCATGGCACCTTTTAAAGCAATAAGGAGAACTGAAAGTCATCTACATGAAGCAGTTTTATCTGACGTGCTAAAAGGATCTGAGTTAAATAGCCTGACTGTCACATCCACTCTTAAGCCTTTGAAAAATAAGGAAATCCAATTTAAGATTTACGCAACAAACCCAAGGCACACAGCTCCTTGGCGTTACAACTCTGCTTCACAAACCTCACTGCAGAGGTAGGTCAGCTGCTCACTGAACCTCTTCAGCTCAAGCAAAATAAAAAGACCTTTTACAAAAATGAGTGAAGGTAGAAAGTTTGGTTCGCTAGAACATCACCGCCTCTGAGAATAATATGCACTCCTTTGAAAAATTCTCCACTTTTAAGGAAGAAACAGAAACATTAAGAGGTCACTGGCCAGTGGCAATGAAGGCACCAAGCTCCGGTCTTACTGAATAGAACCTACAATTTAGCTACATATCAGCCAACCAAGACTTTGTCCCTCAATTTTTAAAAGCACATAATTCTGAATAATTATGTTGCTCAATGGTCCTGAGTACTACTGAACAGAAAATGCATCAAATGGGAAGCTAAATTTTATAATTTAAAGCATGCATACACATAAAAGGGGAGAGGGGAAAAAAATACACAGTTTTTCAAAACAACATACAAAATTACATAGCAACAGTGTAAAAGCTTCTGAACAATTTCCTTTCCCTTGCCTCCAATGGAGGTTCTATTCCAGAGAGACAACCCTCAGCAGACAAAGCCTGCTTTTAAACATAGGAACACAGGAATTGCTATACTGGGTCAGATTAATAGTACATTTAGTTCAGTAACCTCTTATTTGACAGCAGCCAGAATCAGATGCTTTAGGGAAAGGATGAAGAAATCTCTAGGAGAGCAATTACAGAAAAAACTTTCCCATAAAATTTCTTTCCAACTCACATCATCTACTGGATGGCTTATGCCCTGTAACAGGAGATTTTCTTCTCGTCTTTTTGTTTGTTTTTGCTAGCCTGAATAATACAAATAGCACTAAATAATACCCCAAGCACTGTGGATATCTTCTCTATCTATGGCCCATATGTTTTTAATCCTCAAAATTGTTTGCCTTAGCAGAATTGAGAGTCACAGAGTTTCAACATCACCAGCTTGTTGTTTAAAATAATATTCTGCTCTGCTTTTAAATAACCTTCACGTTTTCCCTGGATGATCCTGTGTAGTTATAGTACCTAGTACACCACAGCAGAAGAAAAGTTAAGTAGATCTAACTCACCTTCTTCAAGAGTCCCCTCTGGTCTGCTTTCCTCAAAACAGTTTACTGCAGTGACTCTTAAGAAAGCAGCCTGGAGAAGGCAGAAATACCTCCAAAATTCCTTCCTCCACACTGAATGTTTCAAGTTTCCTTCAGGACAAATATTAGTTCCTTTCTCAAATTTACTTGTTCATCTTAATTACTAGTATACACTTTTTCAAATGTCACCCTTCTAGTTAACAACTTCCTTAGATTTCAGGGCAAACACTTTCCAGGGCAGGATAAAAAAAAATCAATTCTTAAATAAGTAAAGAGTAGCAAGTAATTTTTCTAATTAAAGCATTGACTTTCTACTAAGATTGTACTAGAATTATCTGTATACTCACTTCCATGTTAAAACCCTAGGTAAATATTAGTAAAGAAACAATTACATCAATTAATAATAGGAGCTGACAGATAAACACTACCAAGAGGACTCCATTCTCTCCTGAGGCAAACACAATGCAGGATTCCAAACGAATGCAGAAGGGGAATAATATGGACCCAAGCTGTCCAAAACCTGTATTTGCATCTGCAAGTAAACACTTAAACTCTGTAAACACCAAGCCATTACCAGTCTGCTTGCCATGCTCTCAACTGGGCCACAGCAAACAGCTAAAGGGGAAGTTCCAGAGGAGCAGGGACACTCTGACTCTCGGGCAGTGTGCCTCATCCTTTGACCTCTAGTTGGCTTTGGGGTCACTTGGGATTCACCCATGCTGGCTGAAGTCTGTGGGCTGTCTCCAGGATTTCTGGAGAAGGTTGAACATTTGCAATTTTTCCTAATATATTCACATTGTCCATGTCCATATGTCTTCATCTGCAAGTCAGCTCAAGCATGGAAACGACTAGAGCATGAGCAAGTATTAGACTAAATTATTTCAGCAACCGCATTACTTTTGGTAGGCTGCCTTTTGCCAAACCAAAGCATCTGCAGCTCAGAAATGGAACTTCTAAATCTAAAAACTTTGCAAAAAAGTGCATCAGTTCCCACAGACCTGGATGGTGACAATCCTCCAAAAGTTATTGCTGTGAATAACAAACACCAGCATAAGCAAATCAGCCCTCTGAAATCAATTCTGACAGAACATCTGAACATGGAAAGGCTACATGGTGTTATTTTTCTTTGTTTTCATTTCTGAACAAGTTTTAAACATTTAATAAAAATTAAAATAAACAAGCATTAATAAGCAAAATTCTCACACAGTGTGAATCTCTTTTAAAATTACATTCTCCCCTTCAGTTCCACCTATCTCTAGTCAAAGGACACAGAAGAAACACTAAGAGTCTGGTCACTTCTTGAGATTTGGGCCGAAAGAGGAATTGACTGCACAGAAACAGTCACTGATGGAGTGTTGGGAAGTCTCTCACTTGTATCCCCCCTATCTCTTACTGTGGGCCTTCCAAACAAATTCAATGAAATGAAGCCACCGCATGAGCAGATAAAAAATGGAACCACGTTTGTATTCAGGGGCCAGCTCATACTGTCTTGTGATCTGCCCCTCACAGGTATAAAAAGCAAATACCATCACTTACCAGGCAGAGCAGGGGGAACAATGCTCCTGATCTCAACACAGCAGCTCAAAGTGTCTTACATACAAAGCAAGATCGAATAAAATGGATGCATTCAGGATTTTACAACTGTCACTGTAATGCTTTTCTTTATTATTCATGGGACTTAGGAGACACCCCACCATCAAGGAGAATCAGAGGCTCAAAATAACAGTCTTGCACTATCATCAAAGTGCAAAAAAGAAACTATAAATCAACCAGCTTAACTGGTATGTCTCTAAAAGGGACAACATGTAAGAAGAAAGTTCAAAAGTATTAGAAACCACTTCTGAGCACTGTCAAGCTGACTGAAATCTTAAGAGTTTGGGGGGAAAAAAAAAAAAGGAAAGTGTTGTGACAAGTAATCTAAACAAATGTTAAAAGTGAAGTTTGACAAAGATGAAATATCTGCCAAACACCCAAAACATAAATGAAACTGCCATTCAGCCAGGGCCAAATAAAACAAGATGTAGCCAGGCAGTTTCTGACAGAACAGTAAGGGCATTGTTAAGTCTTCTTATAGACCTCCTTTCTTCATGCAAAAAAAAACAAACCAGGAGGGTAAAAAAAAAAAAAAGGCACACCACTATGTGGCAAAGTGTGCCTCTACTTCAGTGCACACCTCAGGCTCTCTGTTTATCTGTGAAAGAAAGGGCATGAGGGGGGTTTATCCATGGTTTCTGCTGAGCACCGGGGTGCAGCACATGCTGGAGGTTTCCAAGGACCAGAGCAGGAGGAGATGCTGAAAGACATCAAGGAAAGTCCAGCAGGAGGAAGGAGAGAGTTTGGGGGAGTGGTAAGCTCATCTGAAACATTTAGCAAGATTTTACGCCTATTTGGTTTCAAAGGCTAATTAGCATTTTGAATAAAGGGCCTCTTCACTAAACATGTAAACACCTCATCCTTCCAGTGACTGCCAAAAATCAAAGGTTACCAAATGAACATATATAAGGTCTTTAAACTTCTAACAAACAATAAAACTATTTTCCCCATAAATTTCCAAATAAAGAAGCAAAATACAGCACAGAGAGTACAATGCCAAAAAAAACCCAACCCAGGAAAACCCAACTCATAAATTCTGCAGGTTTTCTGAGCAGTATTTTGATCTTTCCAGAAAGGAACAGTAAAAGCAGCATATTCCCCACTACAAGCTTCATTTTGGGATCAAAAGGATAGCAAAGTACATACATTTAATTAGCAGGAAGAATACAAAAGCCCATTAATAGAAAACAAAGCACATTCTTGAAACAAAAATACACTACAAATGCTACAGACAGACACTGGTGTGTGTTCCTCTGTTCATGGCAACAGTTCAGGAGGAGTAACTCCTGAAAGCGGCGCACTGATTTCCAGCTCACAGCTTTTCAGGATATTCACCCTTCTGTGACTGCTTAACATGATCTCCTATTTATAGCAACTTTTTTTGCATCTGTTATCTTATGGTTATTGAAACGAACAGGCAGAGTCACAGAAACACCTCAGCAACCAACGCCAGTGAGTGAACAGAAGACACTACTTCAGTACACGCTTTTGCTTGCAACTTGGGCAGCTTTGAGATTTTTGTTGGCAGCATCCTCTGTGCAGGTTAGGAGAGCCCAGGAGCAGTGCTGGAAGTGTGGGCTGTGGCTGACCCAGGGCTGTAAGCCACAGTATGACCCCTACTTAAAGCAGCAGAGGTGTCAGTGCAGAGCACACACTTCCACATCTGGCCTCCTGACCGCCCAAACCAGCACAGTCACAGGGGGGTGAGGGCTCAGACCGACCCAGGGCTGCTCCTGGAAACAATGGAATTGTGCCCTAGGATGCACTGGAGCCTCCCTCCCCAAAAGCACCCATCCAGTCAGAGGAACTCTGCTGAGAAGCAGATATCTCATGGGCACCTCCTGTGTGAGCAGCTCTGCAAACCCGTTCCACTTGCCCACAGTAACTTTAGCCAAGATACAGCACCCAGACTTCCAAGATTATCTCTGAATGCACATACATGCACAGCCATGCTGCTTTGTGGGAGGGTTTTATGTCCTCAAACACAGAATTCATCACTTTAGCCACAGCCTGCATCACAGCTATTCCCTCACAAGTATCCCATGTGTTTCAATATAGGCTGATTGTATTTGCAATACATTTTAATTAACTGTACACATAAGAATTGGATTTTATACAATTTTTCAGTTTCCAGTTCAGAACAGCCTTTAGTCAGGCTTTAGAACAATTTCTTTTATAAATACAGGTCAGAATAAATTGAGGGAAGACAAAGTGTTTTCTGCTTTGTTTGCAGGATGGAAATCCTTTTTACATTATGATAAAGATGATTAAGGGCAAAAAAAGGTATGTATTTTTAAATTTAATTGTTGATTTAAGCTTTATTTTAAACCTGCTAGCAAAAAACCCAGAACAACCCACTTCATTTGGCTTCATTAATTACAAACTTAACCTTTAAAACCATCATATGTCATCTAGTCTTACTACTTCTAAAACATGAAAACATTGAGACTGCCATGGTCTGGAGTCTCAGACAGGAGGGAATGGCCAATGGGGTGAGCCTACACTCCTGCTGCTGCCTCACCATTCTGATCCAAAGCAGCTGGTATGAGCCAAGGTTGTAAACACCAAGTAATCTCTGCAATGGCAGCTTCTAAAAGATCAAGAAAGCAATCCTAAAAAAACCCAAACAAACAGAAATAAAAAAACTGTATTTGCAACTTCCCAGCCTTAAGTTTTCCAGACCAGTTCTCATCAGAGGGCTACCTATATTCCACTTGCATCTAACAGCCTCCAAGATTCAAGGGACAGAAATCCCAGCTGCAGACCATGCAATTCCTCATGCATCTCCTTTCTTGTAGCCAGAAAATGCCAACCAAGAGAGGTTCACACGGGGCTGGAAGCAAGTCTCACCTGGCACTGAGGCACCATCAATAGTGAGAGACCTGGGCACAGTGAGACCACCACAGCTCATGGGGTCAGTCAGATGGAAACTCACAGAGCCAGAAATGAGAGGGTCACAAACCATGACTCCTCCAGAAAACATTTCAAAAGCACCAGGAAACAACTGTAGGGGGTTTTTTTCAGGTGTTAGTGAGGAAGGAGATGAGTATATCACATAAGGGATCCCCAAAACTGCATCTCACTTCAACAGGACTTGAAAAAAAACGCTGGCAAACCAACAAACTTCAAGACTTTCTATTCCTATTAGGATTTAAGGGCTTCCTGACGGTATTCCCCCCAGGGTTAGGCAAACATATGCCTCTCAATATCTTAAAGCTGGGACTGGATTACATCCATCTCCGAGAAGAAGCAGCTCAAAGGTCCAGATAAAAAGGTGCAAGTGTACCTTTTTTGTTCTGCAATCTCAGCTTATTGCTTATAGTCTACATGGGAAAAATAAATCCAGAGACCATATTGCCTGTTTTGTATTTTAATTAAGTAAGTGCCTGGAAATAAGTTATAGGTTTTTCCACTGCTTTCTCTTGCTAGCTGCCCAAACACAGGCTTTTCTATAACCTTGTCATGGATCAAGTTATTAATAAAATACAAACAAAAATGTACTGGCACATAAGCTAATTAAAATGTCTCTACCAATTTCACCTTTGCTTCTCTACTCAGAAATGAATACATCCTCCTTTGACACAACCCCCTGTATTCAGTAATCCCAGTATCTCTCCAGCTATCCATGGTTATTTTGTCATTACAGCATATGGTGTTTCAGAGAGGTTTTGACAGTGCCATTTCCTTACCCAACTCCCAAAGATGCACAGACTGAATTCCATTCATTGTGGGAAACTTGTTCACATCCAATTTACCCAATGCTCTCTGCAACATTTTGTGTTATGAATGGCTATTGTTAGCCTACTGCTGTTCACTCCTTAAAAAGGGGGGTTTGGTTTGTTCGTTGGTTGGTTTTTGTGGCTTTTTTTTTCAGTAGTCTGCCAAAGTAAAATCCTTTTTCAACCCTTCAGTGTTATAAATCCATGTTTAGTTGCTGTATTGGTATTGCTGGTATAGAAGTCCACGCAGTGCCATGCTTTGGATAACCCACTGATTTTTGCTATTGCTGAATAGGGTTTGCACAGCACTAAGACCTCCTCTTGTGCTCACTCTGTGCTGCACCATCCCAATCAACCATACAGGCTGGAAGTGGGCATGGGACTGGGAGGGGACACAGCTGGGACAGCCAACCTGCACTGACCAAAGGGTTACTCCAGACCACATTATGTTGTGCTCAGCAGTGGATGCTCAAGGAATAGAGGAGAATGGAGGAATGTTCTTGGTCATGATGTTTGTCTTCCCACACAACAGCCATGTGTGCTGAGGCCATGCTTCCCAGGAAGCAGCTGGATGTCTGCCTGCTGATTTGAAGTAGTGAATGAATTACTCTTTTAGCTTTGCTTCCGTGTACAGCTCTTGCTGTCATGATTAAAATGTCATTATCTTGAGCCACAAATCTTCTCACCTTCCTTCTATTTTCTCTCCATCTCATGGGAGAATGCAGGAGTGAGCAGCCGTGTGGGTAACTGGCTGTTAGCCAAGGCTTACCCAACACAAGGCTACAACTGCCAATAATTTTCTTCTTGTCCTCCTTCTTCATCTCTAGTTATCTTCTGTTTAATCAATCTAATTAACCCATATTAATTTAGGAGATCAAAGAAATTCTTGACACAACAGCTGACTCAGTTAGCATCACTGCATGTTTGGAATCACAACAGATTTACACAAAGTCACTGGCTGAAGTTGCATGTCCTCCTTAGGCCAACCTCCTTCTCTCTAATCCACAAAATAAAAGTAATGTTTTAATTTCTAAGTATTATTTCAGGCAATCTTTCTGAAATGACAACAGAAAGAATATCAGAACTGCAAGATCCTGATTGATCCAGGTGGTAATAACTCAATCAAGTTGTGTTGGATGTGTGTGATGGACAGGGAGGGCACTGGCAGATGCCAGATGAATGACCCTAAAAAGCTGTAAAGTTGCTCATATCTTTGTCAAATGAGCATAAAGGCATTGATGAACCAAAATTACTTACTCAGGCACTTCAGTGCTGTACATAACCACATAGGGCACAGGGGAGAGGGTGGCTGGATTGTATCTTCAGATCTGACAGTGATTTGCTAGTGACTTCAGGAAAGTCATTTGAACTCCATCTGACTCAATTTTTCCATTTGTGAAATGGAAATCAACATGCACTTCCATTTTAAGATAAGTGAAATACTCAAGGCTGGCAACATCATTAACTCTAAGTAACTAATAGCTATTAGTACCTGCTGTACACAATTGCCCCTCGAAGCAGCTTTCCTGGGGGTACGGGGGAGCATGACTTACAGCTCAGCTCAGATAACAACTTCATTTCAATAGCCATTCAGAAAAGGGCAATGTACATGCTCCTAAATGAATTCCACACCCCAAATCAATTCAGTGCCTAAGAAGAAAAAAAGTATCCACTGGAAAATAAGACAACATATTCCAAGAAGGCTGTTTTATCTATCTGATATGTTTCCTGCATCTCGTGGTGATTTACCGTAATAGGTAATAACTAGTGTACATTATATCTAGTTTTTAATAACCACACTTCCATTATATTTCATTTCCCAAAGGGACTATTTGTGTTCTTTCATATCTTTTAACTGTAAAACTGTAAACTGCTGTAATCAAGTACTGCTTTCTCTTGTATTCTGGACATCCTCAGTTGATTATAATCACTGCCTGCTGAACTTACCTTCAAAATGTTAATCAGGAATTGAAATAAAAATGGATATTATTACATTATGCACTGCCCCATTTATTCTCTCTTCTTAACATAGGAGACTCAGAATACAAAGAACTATAAAATGGAAAAGGAAGAAAAAACAAAAGTAAAAACATAAAAACAAAACAAAAAAGTATGGAAAAGGTGGGGGGAAAAAAGGAAAAAACCAAAATCTCCTAAAACTGGCTTTGCAGAAGATGAGAATTAGGGAAGACAGTTTAAAAAAAAGTGAAAGACCATGCTGTTGTACCTGGTGTCTGTAAAAAAGATGTAGGCTGTGAAAGTATGTTTTGAGGTACTTGTACAACATCCACTGTAACTCTAGATAAAATACATTATAAAAACTAATTTTAAAGTATATTTAAAAGAAGCACATCTGGTACACTACTTTTTTAGGAACTAGTGACTTGGTCCCACAACCATCTACCAACAAGACTACATAAGGAGAATGTATTTTAGAAGGTGTCAACAAAACCAAGCATGTAAGTATGTAAATCAGGTTGTAAAGTCAGCTGGATTTTTCAAAATGAATCCAAATTTAGGGGAACTGATAGGTTCAGACGGATGCCATGACTGAAAGTGACATTAGATACTACCTGATAATACCCACAGTAACATTTTCAGCAGCCTCATACATAGCATTTCAGAGATTTCCAGGTTTCCAGCGCCATAACAATGCCAATGACACAGTTGGGAAGATCTAAAATCCTTGGTTTAACTTACACTCAGCGCAAAGGATATCTGGATGCACACCCACACACACGGTGTTTGAGTTTTCTCTGCTCTAACACACCAAGCTAATACAACAAACTAACAAAACAAACTCCAGTGAGGTCCATTACTTTATCTTGATCAGTACAACCTAAAGGCTGGCTGTAACTGCATCCAGAAGACCAAGACACTTCTTGGAAGTAATGATCTCCTGAGGAAAGATTTTAGTGGAACACATAGAAGTTAACTCTCAAAAGCCTCTCTTGCCTTTAACGGGAGACTGTCACTAGAACTAACTAACATTTCTTAGCTGCCTTCAGAAGAAGAAAGGGATGAGCATTTGCAAGGAAGATTTGGGAAAACTGTACAAACGCAATGTTGGACAGATAAATTCAGCCAGCTGGAAAATAAAATCAATGAGCTAAAAGCATTATTAATTGAGACAAGTGAATAGGGGCAGAGTCAAAGCTACTGACAGAGCAGAGGAGATAAAGCAGACAAACCATTATCACCAAAAGTAAATAACATTGAATCAACCAGATAGGATCAAAGGAGCATGTTCATAAGTACTGGTGATATTAGTTCTGAATTTGATTTATTTTATCTTAAGTCACAGTGTATATCACTTAGGCAAGCCAGTTCCTTCCAGGTATTTTGCTAATATCCCTTAACAGAAACAAGACTGGATGCCCAGACAGTAACAGATTAAATGAAAAGGCAAAAAAACCCCTAACTAGATAGAAAGGCATTATTAACTCAGTAAGCTAACAAATCTCCTATATACAGAAAAGGAAGAAGCCACTACCATCATACAGTCTGGCCAATCACAAACATGGGGCATGTATTTTCCCCCCAAAACCTGGATTAGCACAATTTCCTATTTATATAGAAGAAAAACTTCAAATGCTGGCACATTCCTCACTCCTCCTGTTCAACTCTCTTTCCCTGCTGTCTCCCACTGATAGATACTGAAGGAGCATCTGTAGAACTGATGCCCATGGAGGAGGGATCTGCCCCAGGAAGAGCCTGCCTGTGTAGCAGCATTGACTTTCTCCCAGTCAGATGTGTTCAATACTTTAGACCCCTGCTTCAAAAAGAGACATTTGTATGAAAACTTTATCTAATGGAAACAACAATATCCATGATGTGGTAGGTAGTATCCAGACAACTATCAGAGAGGACAATGGTTCTGATTTCAGGATAGAATGAGTTTGCAACAACTGTTGAGGATTTATACTCAATAATATTCATCATTTGCAAATCGGTATCATACCCAAGGCTTTAGCTGAATTTCTCTTCAGGCAATAACAGCTCCCAAAGTCCCTCTGCAGTTGCAACTCCATGTCCTACTTGCACCTGTGTTTCCATCGCAGGCCAAAGTGCACTTTGATAACTGTAACTATGAAGAGCACATGCAAACGGGATAAGGAGACTCCATGTCATGAGAACAGCTATACACACCAAGGGTTCTTTAGGCACAAAACAGAAAATGTAGGGAAGCATACTAAGTGTACTTTTAATTGCAACTGATTTGATCACAGCCAAGTCCAGCTTGGCCTTTATGGACTGTATCCACAGTTAATCCTTGTTCAGTAGCTGTCATGGAAAAATATATTTCAAGAAGGCAGAATACATTCTTATCTGGCCTGGTCAGTTAATATCCAACACTTCCAAAATGAACACTTTCATAATACTCTTGGGTTACCACTGTATTATAAAGTCAGTTGTGACACTTTTACCAAAGCTAACCAAAACTGACTGAAAGAAGCTCATTCACTGCCACTTTAATAGTTCTGAATAACTTACAAGACCAGTGGCAGTGTGCTCCCCACCTAGGAGACAGATGCACTCTAACACAATCATTCACCTTTTATTTCTGTGATTATAGATGCTAAATACAAAAAAAAATAAATTTAGAACTCCCCATAAAGTACCCCACAGAAGCCAAGGCACTGATAAGAAGGCATTTATTGGATATGGTTAATTATCTCATTATATTTTTACTACTCAATAACGTTTTCACAGAAATTAGAAAGGATATGTATTCCTGTCAGACATGAAATTATTTGTAAAAAATGTACAATATTCCACCAACATTTCTGCAAGTTTGAGTCTACAACTGGCAAACAATCTGCCCTGGCTTTGTGGCTTTCCTAACTAAAAAAAGACCATTAAAAAATGAGTGCTGCGAACTTCATAACTATGCTGTGTTTCTTGTCATGCTGGGATTAGTAATAGCAGTGCTATCAAATATTACTGTGCAATAAAACCTGTGGTTTGCATTTAGATTACATTTGATTTCTTCATGTGGAAAATGCATGCTCTAATTTTCCTCTTACAGTAAAATTGATAATACATAGAATACAACATCACAGCAGATGACACTGTCTATAAGGTAGGCATGACTTGTTTTATAGTCATAAAGCTTGTACTTCTGGCTGTGATTTTATGAGCCAGGAATACCAAAAAAAAAAAAAAAACCCACAAAAAAGATATTTATAAATAAAGGCATACAACAGTAAATAGGAAAGGAGACCAAGTTACAGAACAGATTGAACTGGATATAATCAGAACCAAACACCTTTCACAAAAATTGCAAACTTAGCACTTGGAAACCTCACCAGTCAATAATGTAGATACAGCAGCCTCCTATAACAAAAGAAAACAATTCTAGGCAGAAAGAAAAGGAATGTAAATAGGACAGGCAGCATCCTCACCCGGCCAAAAAAATTATTTTAATATATTCTTTTAAAGCTCACAATATCATAAATTAGCCCCTCACCTTCCCCCAGCTCCCACAAAGTTGAAATCATCCATCACTATTTTCTTTGTAATAAGTAATCTTGCAAAGTATTAATTTCAGTAGTATCTTCCACAATATATTTCAGAGAAGCTTCTATAAGCATCTAGGAACTTATTAGATAAAAAAAAAGGGAGGTGCACGCCACACACGGTCTCCATGGGGACACTGCACATGGCAGAAGCTGTGAACAGAGCACTTCCATCACAGAAAGGCAATGGGGAAGAATTATACGATAACGAAGAGAGAGCTCATTAGCATGTAAAAGCCATAGCCCTACATACACTGCCATATTTCTGTACGTCATCGCATTAACAAATTGCTGTTTATTAGCCATGATTTACTGAGTCGAGCACAACAGAACTGGGCACTAGCTGAGGCAAAGCAGCTGGATGTAAAACTAATGCAAACAGCTAAGAGGAGAGTGATGTCTTAACTGCTTCTCTGCATAGCTTGATCCACCAGCCAGCGGATGAACTGATTACACATTGTAGCAAAAATTTCACCTTTTGCTACACTGCAATAATTCCTGAATAAATAGAAAACATGGTCAAGCCTGACAAATGGAAATATGAAGAGCTGCAAAATGATTCCTCACCTCCACCAAAGATGGTGCTGTCAGTATTTAAAGAAATTATCTTTTTACAATGCATTAGTGTTTTTGAATTAAAGCCAACCATGAAAAATCACAAACTGCAAGCGTATTCATTTTTAAATGTTTACATCCACTTCACAGTACACATTTTTCTTACTACTACCATCATGCTCTCACCGCATTACCTTACTCTTCTTAACTCTCAGCTCTTTCCACAGCAGTCGCACTGTAGATGCACATCCAAATCCAAAGAAAGAAAATCCAGACTGCTGAAAGCCAATGATAAGGCTGTGCTCAAAGTTTAGGAATTCAGCTGAAGCATAAACTCCCAACAGAGGCTACCACCAGTTAGTCTCCCCAGGATTCTCAAGCCCAGGCTTGCATCCCCTTGCTTGCTCAGGCTTTGCATCTGGCTTTAGAAGTGCCAGTACCAAGAGAAACACACTTTACCTGCATGTTATAAACAACATGCATTAATGGCTTATGGACTGTTACACTTCTTTGCTTTTTCCTTTTTATACTAAAGGGATTTTGCTCAGGGAGAAAAGAAAAAGAGGAATCAAAGCTTTGGACTTGTTTTTTTTGTGGAAGAACCAGAAAAACCCCATAAACCTACAGAAGAAACTCGTGCAAAATGCAGCAGGTTCCCAGAGATGGCAGCAGATTAAGCTTCTTTACTGTTTTAGTATAGTTCTGAGCCCCTAAATTTCAAGTTCACATCAACCAAAATTAAAACTCACTGCAGATTATCAAGTTTCATAGAGTTTTTTCACTACCCTTATGCAAAATTTACTTTGGCACAGTACAGGAGTGCATTATTAATCAGCATAGGTTTGTTTGAAAAAGCAGACGCTATTTATTCAGAGGTAGGACTGACTCCAAATCCAGGCTTTCTTTTCCACATGGAATGCAAGTGTATCAGATTTGGTATTTCATTTTTCAGCTCAGCTGTGAGGGACGAGTTGAACTTTGGAAAAAAACCAGAGGTACAGTCTACGTGGTAACAGAAAAAGAAAGCACAGTATTTTACTTTTTTTTTTTTTTTTGTGGTGGTGGTTTCAGGTATCAAAGTGAAAATGTCAAATGTCTCTCACCACACCCATTACGGCAAAATCTCAAACCAGTTGAAGACAATGACGCTTTGCTATTGGCATTAAATGAATCCGGTCTCACCCACCCATAACCAAAAAAGACACAGCCCCATTTCAAAATCACAGTCACTTTCCTATCAACTTTTTGCAGCATTTTCAGATTTATACATCCTCTTTTTATTCTCATATTGCAGTCAATTAGCAGCTATAACTAAGCAGATCTGTGCAGTTTTAGCATGAATTCTTTAAAATCACTGATCTTTACAAGCTACTTTGATGAAAAGAGAGAATATTTACCAGTAACTATTAAGCATGAAGTTTGAGGAAACAGAAGAAGCTTGTAGGAGGATTTGCTAATGTAGTTTATTGCTGTTACTTTTCATCTCTGAAAAGATACTGCCTCTGAAGTCTCTGACGAAAACGCAAATAGATATTCTTGGGAGACAGTACAAGCCAAATGCAAGTTACAAAATCAGATAACTCGGTCTTAAGGATTTCATCACATAAATCCACTGATATCTCAACAGTGTCACACTAATATACATGTAAAAGCAGAATCTAGGTGTCCAGTGCTGCTGGAAAAAGAGGTGGTGGAGACACAAGGATTTTCACAACAGAAGCCTTCCCCATAAATGTGTGCAGGAAACCTAGAGACAAAATCCCCCACAAGAAGACACAATACTACCTACCAGGCAGAGATAATCTCTCAGTGATCACAATGGGCATGTTGTTGAAACAACTAGATGGAAAAAAAGGCATCCATGCTTGAGTGATTCTGCAAAGCAATGTGCCTACCCCTAACACAATGGAAAACCTATTCAAGAATAGCTAATCTTGTGAAACTGTGACTGCAGAATGCTGTTAGAAGCAGTGAAAACTGAAAATTCTCTGATTTAAGTGTTCAATGAGCAAGTTAAAGCTTTAGGTAGGCATCTCTCAACCCATCCACCCACATACCTGAGGGTGGCATCCATGTGATAAATTGCATTTAACATGCACCTGCACTCTACCTATTAATCCATCCTCACCTTGGCTACTTCTAGCATAACAAATCTCTGAGGTACTTTGAACAACTGCCTTCTGCAAGGAATAATTGCTCCTCAAAAGTGTATTGTCAAGAAGCCAGAAATATTTAGATTCAAGTATACTGCTGTTCAACGTGGATAGAAATAGGCTCTTTAATTTCTTAGGAAACTAGGTTTCTATGGGTTTTCAGGATTATTACTATTTCTAGGAGATAGAAATACAGGATTTCTAAAAGGAAAACTCATAGTTCAGTCAGTAATCAGTAAGCAGCTTGGAGATGCATATCCAAAGTTGAGGTTGGGGTCAGGTGGTGAAGCTCTCTAGATACTGACAGAGAGATAACACGCACAGCTACTCTTGGATCCCCAACAGGCAAAACCATCATTCCTTAAGTCAGACAGACCCATCACATGCCTGCTACCCTGAGAGCTGACTCCATACAATGCCACAGTGAGGCCTCAACAAGGGCAACAGACTCTTCCATTGCAAAACTTAAAGAAAACCTACAGTGTTTTGAAGGTGCAAATTAAAGGTGCAATAAATGCATTGGGGAATTGTTCAACTTTTCCTCAAAATACTGCAGCCACTCTCATGGCATGGCATGTCAGAGAGAAGCAAATACTCACTTTTTGTCTCAAAACTGTGTGCTCTGTGGCAGCTTGAAGATATGCCTGGAGCAGTACCAGAGCTTCACAGAAACTTCTCTCCATGCCCACAGTACTCAGAGTGCACCTCCTTCAGCAGACAGGAAAAATCTCAGCCTTAGGATGAGAGAAAGAAGGATGGAAGTGCAAAGGCCAGTTTATTATTGTTTCAACTCTGGCTGGGCACCAGCCCTGGACTCTGAATAAATTATGCCAGGATATAGGCTCAAAGTTAGCTTCCCTTGCAGTTCTGCACAAACAGAAATCAGCAGGAGTCCAGCATGTAGAACGGCTTCTGAATCGGGTCATTAATCTGTACAAGCAGAAAAACCTACCCAAAAAACACATTAGCAGCCACTGCACTCCAGGTTACAAGGCTGCACTATCATGCAAATTGATACACATCTACTGCCTCCTCAAGCCACAGAGGAGGGCACAAGCCACCTACAGGGGAGAGAGCACAGAAACCTACAGAAGCGTGCTCCTGGTGAGGAGCAATGGAACAGGAGAGATTTATTCAGTGATGATGACATGGTATTATTTTTTTCTGAAACAGCAATGCAAATAATTCAGAGATGGTCACATTCTGAAATGATTTGGCTCTAGAAATATGTTCGTTGCCACAAAAATCTTGCCAACTTCAGTGAGCACACAAAACCACAAGGGCAGAAGACAATTCAAGGTTTTAAGTATACAGAGACACATGGATTAGTCCCTAACATTTTTTTCTATCTACTTGTTTGATGATTTATCAATAAACTAAGCAATCACCACCTGCTGTCCAGTCAATAGCTGATTAGTTAGGTAATTCCCTCCAAGTCCTTCAGGAGGACAGAGTCTTGAGGGCTTGCTTTCAAGGACAGACCAGTAGTTTTTTTCATAGTTTTACAGCATGCTATTCCTTAATAACAATGTAAATGAAGCAGAATGAAGAGACCTTTGCATTTTGAAGCTACTGTAAAATGTAGAAGGGACTTTACTTTGGGCTCAAACCAGAATTTTTTTTTTCTTCTGTTTTAAAAATACCGATAATGTTGCAGGCATGAAAAGATTTCACTCTTCTAGTTCCTAGACAAAATCTACCTCTCTTTAATGTAACTACAAACAGGACAGACCTAAATGGGACAGAAAGGTGTATTTCTCAGACACTGTTCCTGACATAAAAATACCCATTTATTCACATCAGCCCAGGAAGAACCACTTATGAGGCAAGTAATGAAATAAGAATATCCCTATGTTAATCATCTAAATTCATGACTATATAACCCACAAACAAGATCTGAGTTAACACTGGCTGGCAGCTCTTCAGGAAACAACAGGGATTAAGGAGAGTAAGAGGAAAAAAAGGGCTGGCTGGATGATGCACCTGCTCCCTTGCTTCCCATTTTGCACAGAAAAATTTGCACAGTTACAACTCCTAAGTGCACATTAAACTTATGCCCTTTTACATTGACATGACTGTGAAGACATTATGCTGGGTATAAAATACTGTACTACTATTTAGAAGCATTTCTGTGAAAAAGAGCCCATGTACAGTTACGAACTTCTTTTTTCCCTATGTATCATAAAAACAAAATTATGAGTCTTGTTCAAAGAGCATGTTTAAGTAAAAAGAAAAACACCTACTAATACATATATATATGTATATAAAATACTCTAATTACATAAATTTATAAATACAAACAGATACATATATAATTGGTACACATAGTATACGTGTGTGTGTGTATATATATATGTCTATATATATACATAATCTTGAGAACACAAATTGCCAAGCGCAATGGGACAACTCCTACTCTCACCAGAAGCCCAGAATGAATTCTTGAAGTAATAATATTATAAGTTCTGCTTCACACCAGAGAAGAGTCAGTGAGCAAAAGTTTGAACTGTTTCAAGTGAGCCTGAAAGATGCTTATTCACCAGAGTTTGAATCTGTTGCAAACGGCTCATTTAATTCAACCTCAAAGGCA
This sequence comes from Petroica traversi, assembly GCA_025920805.1. Classification (NCBI taxonomy): domain Eukaryota; kingdom Metazoa; phylum Chordata; class Aves; order Passeriformes; family Petroicidae; genus Petroica; species Petroica traversi. The sequence goes on from JAHLSL010000044.1 coordinate 7,029,693, forward strand.
TTTGCTCTCCACTTTTCAACCTCAGAAAGCAGTAACCTAGCTAAGGAGGTTAGATGCAGTATCACCAGTTCAGATCAAAAAGATGCCAATGAACAGCTGAGACTTAAATTTATACCCAGCACAGTTACACAGACATGAAAACGAACAGTAGATGTAATCGGTTTCAGCTATATCATGTATTTTTGCCTGTTCCTAAAGAATTCCTGGATGAAAAATATTAAACAAAATCCTCAAATTAAAATCAACCAGGGAAAAATTAATCTAGCTGCCAAGAAGAACTGACTCAGGCTCTATGACAAGCACAGATACATATTCAAAATTAACTTTAAAAAAGCTTCTAAATTCAACTAATGTGCTATAAAATGACAAACGCACATATTATACGAACCAATTATAAAATACTGCAGCAAGCATTAACTACATGCACAGATCTTATGAGCACCCTGGGAGCAGGACAGTGGACTAAATAAAGTCAAGCAATCTTGAAATCCACAGACATCACATTTTCCCTGTATCAAAAGGGTGAGAGAGGTGTTCAGGGGGTTCTGACTTTTTGTTCTTAATGAGAGAGCAGAAAATGCAGCAGATATTTGGAGTATCTGTAGGTTTAGTCTAGATTCAGACTATATACCAGGAAATTAAAACTACTGAAATCCTGCAATATCTGCTTTTATCAGAGACTCACCCAATTCCAGAAAGATGACAACCGTTTACAAATCCGTTTCTGCAAGAAAATTGTAAAAATCCTTTGGATATGCAATGTTCGGTATTCAATATTTGCCACCAGCAGACACTGTTGTTAAACAAAATGGGAAGCAGCCTTCAAAGCATCCAGAAAGAAAAGCGAATCGTAGCCTCCCTGTAAATCCTGCAAAAATACATCTCATTCACTTGTGTGGATCTCTTTATTGCAGTTGACATGGGCTTGCCCAGGGGACTAACTTGTTGTTCCATAAAGATCCTTAAATAGGCACTACTGATGAAACATTTAATCCAAGCCCTGGTATCAAATGGCTGCTATTGCCAGTGACAGTGATAGAAAAATCTATTTGCCAATTAAATAACTGCATGCAAAGCTATGACTGTTTATTATACCTTTTAACATAGTTCAGCTGGTTTGGATCATATCCAGTGAGCTTCATATTTTACAAAAACTGCATTCCGTATAACTCATAAGTTACGTGCTTTAAGCCTTCGTTTTTTTAAATACACCTTTTCACTCATGTTGTTATGAAGTGTTTACTTGGGCAAGGGAATACATTTTACACAGAAATGCCACTTATATCATTCAACTATACATATATATTGCATTGGACCTCTCTCTGTTGATAATGAAATTATGATTTATGCTTAGAACAGATGACGGTATTTTAGTTGTAGGAAAAAAAAGAGCACTTTAAAAACTCGCTGTGTTTACTTTAAATGCTAAGAATGTACAAAAGCTATTCATTTTTTGTAAAACTAAGGGAATACATTTTGATCCCATGAGTCTAATAAAACTCTGCATAAACATAACAATAGGGAAAGCTAAGATGAATAGTTGAGATGAACACTTAAGCCTGGACTTCATTCCGGTTGGACTTCCACCATGCCAGGAAACAAGAAAACAAGTGAAGGGGCAGTAATTAAAAGGGATTTAAGATTACTGGCAGCGTTACACCCTTGTATGGAACACCACTAAAATAGGAAACAGCACTCAGTTTGACAAGGCTGAGATTTAATAAAGTACATAAGGGTGTAAGCTTCAGCTAACAGAAGTCATCTTTGCCGAGAGCAGCTTAAGTATATGCTTAACTTGAAATAACCACAGCTTAACATGTGCTTTGTGTCAAGCATGAATATACATCTTTGGGACAGATTGTATTTTTACTTCACCTTAGTATGAGAAGAAAGAAATTAACTCATGCTAATATATAAAGCAGTATTGAATAAAAATGGGACAAAAATACTGGAAATGGCAAAACATATCTGAAATGAATCTATTTCCATAAATAGGCAAAAAGACAGGCTAAGGTGAGTATTTGTTTCTCTTAATCACATGGAAGTTGGGGTTTTTTCCCTTGATTTTAAAAAAAATTACCAGATGTAAGTTAGTATCTTATTCCTATTCCCCAATGCCATAAATTTAGCATAAACTAAAAAAAAATAAAATATAAACTTAGTGCTTTAGAATGAACATTGATTCTTCCACATTTTGTATTAAGATTTAATTTACTGCTTGCTATGCCATTTTTAACTTTGTAACTATTATGTGAGGATAAATTGTAGCTTTTACTGTACCAATGTCTGGGGAAAATGTTTCCATCGTACTTTTTCAGAATTTTGAAACAATGTATTATAAGTTATGGAAAGTGATATTTCCTTCTTAAGCCTTATTCAAACAAATTGTTTATGAATTTTAGTAAAGTACATAGGCTGAAATCATTATGAATCAGTAGGAAGGTTCATTGAAGACTTTTGTGAGGTAAACAAACTGATTTAACTGTGCAGCTCTACCACAGCTTCATGAGAACAAAAACTGTAGCATTATCTTTGACTGCATTAAATTTAGCCTCTAAAGTCAAAACAAACCCAACTGTTTGTCTAGTAAATAAAGTTAATGTTTTTATGTCATGTTACAATACCTCTCTTCCTATAGTTTATGGCTATTTATATGGGAAAAAGTCCAGACTGTCGGTGCTTAAAAACTGCATTTGAGTCTCTTTACTTCCTTGATTTCTCCCTGCTGGGCAGAAATTTTAATCACAAAAATACCTCCTGTAACTCCATCTCATATCCAACTTGGATACACTCAACTTTGAGCACAATCACTTTGTTTGTACAAATACCTTTGGAGCAGTCACAACTGCAACCCATTAGGTTTGCATCTGAGCAGCACATTTTTGTGGGGGATATAAGAAGACAGCCGGACCTGCAGAAGCACTGAGACCCCAGTCCTGAAAACATGGGGGTTTGGGCTTCACAGCAGGCAGGTGAGTGCCACCTCTGAGAGCTTGTAGGTGCTCTCAGGTGCTTCCTCACCTGGACCACAGCCAGAATGCAGAAGATGCAGGGAAAAGTCTACTCCTTTTTAATTTTATTTTTTTTTTAAAAATTCCATTTCAATTAAAAAACCAATTTTTTTTTTTTTAAAGTTCTGAATGGACATTTTTGCAACAAATTATCATCAAAATCTCACCTGACATTTTGGCTTTTTAGCACATTTCTTTAACCAGCTCAGCTCTGACAGACATGCAGCAAATGCCTTGGGCATTTCTTATCTGGTGCTTTCGAAGTTTCTCTTAGATCCAGAGCAGCAATCATCAAAACTTTTATTTCATCTTCCTAGAATTCTCTCTAACATCTACAATTATAGTTATTTACTGGTGTATAAAATATCTTTAAATGTGCCAAATGTATCTGAATAAATATACTTCAATGCATAAACTATTCTTTTTTTTTTCTAATGTATCACAATGAATACATTGGCTTTAACATCTATTCTTTTGATCAGTCATTTTGAGGTGGTCCACTTTTGTTTTCCAGACTTTCACAAACATGCTTGCAGCCAGTAAGAGACTCTTCACTATGATTAATGGCCTCCCATTGGGTATACAGAGAATTTCCCAGCCTGGTTCCCTTGAGAATGCTCCACTACATGGATTTCTACGCAAAGCTAGATTAAAAGAGGAGGAGCAATAGCTATAGTCCACCTACCCCACAGCCATCAATTATATACAGTTATAAATCAAAGTTTTCAGCCAGAACAAAGCCTAGTGTGGCAAACAAACAAGGGCGTTCACAGCAAATTGTTTTGAAGCAGAATAAAACTCTTGATAGAAACAATGGGGCAAGCAAAGCCACTGTCAATATCACTATAAAGTTCCGTTGATTTATTAAGAATTAGACACAGTGTATCCAATTACTGCTGAATTAACTTAAACAGAAAGCAGCAAGTGGAAAAATAAGCAAGGAGGTGGATTTCTCTTTTGAAAGGAAAAAATTGCGCAATTCTATATCATACTTAATTGAAGACAGTAACGTGAATCATAAAGTATCTGTACTTTAACTCCCTGTATTTGTGTTTCTTGGCTTTTGATTTTAAGCTCTCTCTTTCATGAAACACTGGTATGTCTATCTCATCCATATTTCATCTCCGGTCTGTTTGTTTTCCTGGCTATTTCTGCCTCCATGCCATGGATGATTTTGATCAGTTTGGATATTTTTAAATACCCTTCACACACAATCTGCTTTCAAACAAGACAGAAGAAAAAAACACTAGGGGACATGGAGACAAAAGGCTGTTAGCATCGCTCCTCACGTGTCTATTCCCTTCTGGACAACGTGAATTATCTGCAGGGGTTTGGGTCCCCAATTTTTTCACACATTTAAAATTCCATTTTTTAAATACACAGCAGTTTTTGGAAAGGCAAAGAATATAGTCAAAACCAGTCAAAATGAAAGTAAGCTCTAGCAAAAAAGTTAGTTGATATTTGCTATTGCACCCAGTCCTCACTGCAGAACATTTTTCACATAGACTTTGTCTCTCTCTGAAGAAACAGATGCTTGCAAAGAGTGCTCAGTAATTTCCAGCAAGTGAAAAATTAATTTTTTACAGCTCTGACTAAAGCTGTGCAGCCAAAGGCAAGAACCTTTAGGATGACTTCACATTCCTGAGAGACAAACCTTGTCTGTCCTACACCACATTTTCCCCAGTCCTTCCTTGTGGTACAGTCTTCAGCTTTCAGCAGGCATCAGCACCCCAAGTTTGGAGTAAGATGGAGTTTCTGCATCTCTGACCAGGTAGGGTGGCACATGAAATACAGAATTGTAGAATGGAATCATGTAGGTTGGGAAAGACTTTTAATAACATTGGGTCCATCCCTGCCAAGGCTGCCACTAAATCATGTCCCCAAGTGCCACTGATGCACAAGATGCCCAGACCCACATTAATGCACACACAAGCTCTTGTCTTCTCTGCAGAGCTCTCTTCAAAGAGGTCCCATGAATCCAGAATGGTGTACAGGCATCATCCACCATGGACTGAAGGATTCCTTATGGGCCATGCAGAAACAGACTCCCAAGACACCCAGCCCCATGACTGACAGACAGGAAGCAGAGCCAGAGTCTGTCTGCCAAAGCACTCCTTCTTAACATGAAAAGAGCTTTCCAAGGCAGAATTCCTGAAAAATCCAGAAAAACACTGTGGTGGGATCCTTATTCTGTGTGTTGGGAGATGGGGAGGGCTGATGACTCTGGTGAGGCAGATTATCTAGGTTACTCATGCAACACACAATATATCAGAGAGCTTAACACAACACCATGCAGAAGGGTGAGACTGGACTGCGAGAGGTCATCTCATCCCAGGACAGGATAAACTTCATCAGCATTGCTCCCGACAGACACGTTTTTAAATAATTCTAGTGATGGGAAGTTCATAACCTCCTACAGCAGTCTTCTCCAGAGCTTTATTACATACAGAATTTGAAGGGTTTTTGGTCCTTCTCCCATTACTTGCTTTAGTCATCAAATTATTCCAGCTCGAATTATTCCTGTCTTTGAAGCACTGGCACATAATCCATAGTGCTGGTACCTCTCACAGAAGCCACTCAAAGGGATGGTGCACAGAAAGAGAAGTATAACACATCCTGCCTAAGTAAAGCTTAGGTGAGAAGTATGGACCATCACCTCAAGGGCTGCTGAGAAATCCCCAGTAAAATCCAGAACAGTTAATCATTCTTAGTGTCTTGAAGGTTTGCAACATACATAACAACAGTATTTGTTATTGACTAAAGCAACTTTTTCTTGGTTGTTTTTTTCTTTTCTTTTTTCCTTATGGTGGCAAATAGAGTGCAGAAGTGACACGATGTCTGGAGCTCTAACCCCAGCTCTCCTGCTGGCTCTATAAGACCTAATTCAAAACACCTAATAATGAAAGTCTACATCCTTCAGCAACCAAGTGAAACTGCAGGTGATCAGCTTCTACAAACACAGGACCAATTAGTGTTTACTTGAATTTCTTTTTCTGTCTCCTAAGTGTGTTCATTCTGGGTAGACCTTCTCAGTTTTCTTATCATAACTTTTCCATCAGATTGCCATGCTTGCAGGTATGCATTGCTTAAAACTTGTGAGCATGGGAAAAAAAAATCACCTTTCATCTTTAGATTTTCTTCTAGATTTCTGAATCTGGAGCATCTTTCCTCTGGAGAAAGACTTTTTTTAAAGGTACTCTTCCAGTTTTCACAGAAATTATCCTTATGGAAACCTACATTATTTTCATGGCAAGATTATTTTAAAATAAGAATAGCAAAAATTGGTATCAACAGGTTCATGATCCACACATCCATATTAGTGGAACTCTCTTCCTATATATTTCCAAACCAATAATAGAGACATTTGCGAAAATGCATAAACATACACAATAATTCCACTGAGGAATTTCACAATCAAGAGTCACAAAAGACCTCTACAATGACAATTTAAGAGGTGTGCAAGTACATAGTCCATTTAGGTCCAAAACATCCAGTAAGTAGTTTTCAAATTTTCAAGGAATCATGAGATAGAAAGCAAAAAATACTACCAAAAAAGCTAACCTATCAACTTTTAAGATGATATACTATGCCCATCTAACTCCTTTTAAACCAATTTTATGTCTAAATTACACAAAGCTTTTGGTAGAGGTAGAATTATGCTGTTTTGAAGAAGACATCAGTTACAGGTATGATTTAACATACTTAAAAGAACCTTAAGAACTACATGTACTACTGCTGAATTTCTCACAAACTTCTCCATCCCTGTGTCATTTGACATACACACACCTATTATATCTTGTACTTTGGAAAATACATTCCTTAAGGGAAAGGGCAGTCTGGAATTTTGCACTTAGAGAATCTTGTTCAACCCAAATGAGGTCCAAGCTGGCAGAAGCTTGTAGCTGCTTCTGATACATGCTAAATATTAAGAAGAGAAACGAACGCTGCTTTCACAGCTCCTTGATGGTATTTGTGTGTCTAAAATTAAACACAAGGGCATTGATCCACTCCTAGTTCTCAGTGCTGGGCAAATTCAAAGTGGAAGAAGAGAACGATGACCTTGACATAAATGTGATTGGAAAAACAGACCGGATGGGAGGAAAAATTTGTGTTTTTCCAAAAAGCTGAATGTGTAATCCTCCAAACAGATTTGTGGTTAGGGGCAAGAACATCAATTGAAGTGTGACATCAGCCAATTACTTTCTTTATTTAATAGTCATCCTGCAGCCCCTTCGATAGGAGGGAGACCCTTCATCATCCTCGTTAGATGTTTAGTGCAGGAGCTCCAGGAAGAAGCCTGATGCAGTAGATAGTGAAAGTTTAAGTTTATTCCTTTCATTGAGTAGATACAACAACAGGATTTGACTTGTAAGGACAGAAAGTGGACAGCCACACTTAATTTGTAATTGAAAATTACAGGCATATTTTGATTACTTTTATTTGCAGATTATTCTGGAAAAGAAACCAAATCATATACCTAGTTCTAGTAACAACAGGCTCAAGGTAATGCAGAAGAAAATAATTATTTTCATAAAAAATGGAGGAAATATTAAAGACATAGTTCTTGGTATGAACTTTGTGAATGGATGAGTACATCTTAAAAGAGGACATGGAGAGAAACCTTCCTTTCACTCACTATATGAAGTTATGCCTGAACCATATAACATTAAGGTAAGCACTGTTTGTAGATGCAAAATTGCTTTTTGAAGGGGTCACAAATTCAAACACAGCACCTCACCCTAGCCCGAAAGTGTTCTTTTTTTATTACTCCTTTTTAAATGCTTATTTCATACACATTTACCACAGCTCATTTCAGTTGAACAGAACCCCCATGTTTGTGATTTTTGCCTACAAGAATATTAAATTTCTGCACATCTGTCTTCTCTCTAGGGGTTTCTCTAGGGAATAGATTAGTCTATTTGTTTTTCTATTGATCTTGTATCTAAATACTGTTTTCTCCTTTCAGAAAAAAAAAAAGAGAGCTGCCAAAGAATCAGTAGTGTCACTGTGAAAATGTTTTTCTTAGCTGGATGAAATGATGGCAGAGCAAGATTGGGAAAAAATATTTTTCAAATCTGTTTTAATAAGCGTACTTCCAGATAGGGATATGCGAGATATTGGTCTAGGCATGCCCCAGGCCTATGATCCATCTTTCATCCTTTTTACCAATTTCAGACTGACAGCTAAATTAGCTCATGGAAAAGGCTCCCGTAGGCAGTAACCAATAACCTGCCATCCAAGGTAAGTTGCAACAGTGAGAGGCATAGGAAAAAAGAATGGAGATGGAAAGCTGAATTTACATCAGTCAATAAGAAAAAAAAAAAAAAGCCAAAAAAACGAGGATACAAAAAGGATCAAATTCTTAAAAAAGAAAAATAAAATCATGCTGGAAAGAGAAATAGAAATTGTGATTTAATGATATGTTAAGCAATAGGCACACACTGACCTCTTAAGTCATGACTAGCCAGTCTTTGAGTTTCTGTAGTTAGTAAAACCAGTAAGTTTACAAATACACAACGATAAATGGAAGAGTGTTCTCTTGCTATCATATTTAGGCTTAGTACCACCCAGTTACTGAGATGTGTTCATCGGGAGACAATAGCTGGTCATAAAAGGCAAGATATCAACAACCTTTTGAAAGACAAAGCTCATTTTCTTCTAAGGCAAAATAAAATCCTCAGCATGGGAGAGTTCACATTACAGTGCTAATAGTGCACATGTGCTGAATTATTTAAAAAAAAATAAAGATAGGAGGAATGACACAACCGCCAGTTCACTGACAAAGCAGGCAGTTTAATATTTGCACAGTATCTGTCTGACCAAGTAACTTGAGCTTATTGAAGCTGACGCTTAACATAGATTTCTGCAAGAAAAATAACTGCTGCCAACACTTAGAATAAACTCTTTTCTGGAATGGGCTTAGTTACACCTGAACTTGCATTTTATACTTGCATTTTTGACTTTTTTTTCCATCAGACTCTATGATAGGCAAATCACAGTTTAAAACCAATGACTTTGGTAAGTTAGTGATTTTCTTCATGGTAGCAATTTCCCCTAATGTTATTTATGGTACAATATAACATTAGAAATTATAATTTAAATTACGGTTTTAAAATAGGATGCAGCACTCTGTTAAGCACTGTTAACAAAGTTTCTTCTGTTTCATTCATATAGACAGAGAGATAAGAATTTCAACAGACAATCTCTAAATGTTAACAGAGATACTCGCAAAAAATCCCTTTTAGTTTAGTGGGATGCCACAAAACATGACAAACCCATTTTGCTGCTCACTGCAGCTGTGTGTCTGTGTTTGAAAAGCATGCTTAAATTAAAGATACAAAGAAATGCCTGGGGTTTCATTGCATTGCAAATGTAAAGAAAGACTGATTTTCTTCAAAGGAGGTTGATAATAACCTACAAACAGCAGGTATTTTCTGCTACCAGCATGTAGCTGGCATGTCATGGCTAGTACATCTTTAATCATAATAATGAGTTCTGTGGTAATCATGATAAAATATGTTTTAACTGACAATGTTTTTACCTGCCATTGCTACCCTCTACTGAGAATTAGCCAACTTCTTTTCTTTTTGAGCTTCTCTAGCTTTAGCAGCACATCTCATTGAGGCAGCTGTACCATTAGCTGGGTTACTACTCTAATAGGTTTGCGAGTTGTCAACATTTAACTCTTAAATATCAATTTAAGTGCAGGGAAATTCAACTGATTGCTTGGAACAAGGAACAAACATAAAAATAACAGAATGGTCTGAAAAAATAAGGGATATTGACATTTCCTGCAACAAGCAAGTAGTTTTCTAACTTCTTTCTCTTAGCAAATAATTTTTTTTCTGCTGCAATAAATTCATAGGATCACAGAATGGTTTGGATTGGCAGGGCCACCTTTATTAGACCAGGTTGCTCAAAGCCCCATCCAACCTGGCCTTGATCATTTCCAGGTAACCACAACTCTTCTGGGCAACCTGTTCCAGTGCCTCACCACCCTCAAAGCAAATAACTTCTTCCTAATGTCTAATTTAAACTTAACCTCTTTCAGTTTAAAGTCACCACTCCTTTGTCCTGTCACCACATGCCCTTGTAAAAAATCCCTTTCTGGTTCTCTTGTAGTTCCTTTTAGGGACTGAAAGGACTCCAGAAATTCTCCTATAAGTTCCCTTTAATCTTATGTACATTTTCTCTAAGATGTTTCCCATGTAAAACTAGCATATTTCTCTTGTCAGTTGGAAAAACAAAAAAAAAAATCAGACCCATAGCAGAACTCTCTTTTGTCCTAGACCATCAAAATCAAAAAAGGACCAGTTGCCATCCCCTCCAGCACACATCCCATCCCTCCCAACCCAGCTATTGAGAGCTATCAACTTTTGCAATTTCTAACTGCAATTAGGAGCACAGTAGTGCACTGTGAGGGGACACCAGCTTCCAGCCTGCTCCAGAAAACCTGACTCTCCTTAAAATATTGTGGATGCCCTATCCCTGGAAGCATTTAAGGCCAGACTGGATAGGGCCCTGAGCAACCTGATCTAGTGAGTGAAACCCCTGCCCACAGATTCATCTTTTCATCCTTCCAACCCAAACCATTCTATGAAATGTCACCTTCTTTTAAGACAATAATGAACGCGTTAAAAAAACCTTCTGCCTTTTTTAATTAAAGAAAATAATTAATAGCATAATTAGAAAAACATCACTGAAATTCCACCCAAAATAATATGGAAGGGAAGCTAGAGAGAATTAAAGCTTTTTTTAATGCACAAAAAATCTGCCTAGTAAATCATCCTGAACTGCAGAACATCCAGCATTAAAAGCTAAAACCAAAAATAAACTTAATGTCTAATACATCTAATAAACTTCCCCTGGGTCCATGACAAGCAAACAAACAGGCAGCTATGTATAAATGCAACCTCTTACACCAGGCTTGTAGAGGATTACTTGGAAGGGAATTCAGTAGCACTCTTCTGTGCAAACCTAAAACAGCTTTGAGTTCTGGGGATGAACCCAGCATGGGCACTGAGCCTCATGTAACACAAATATCTGCCCCACAGCCCATTTCAAAAGCCTGCGCCAGACCTCAGGTCTGGGTTTGGCCAGGACAGAGTAAATTTTCTGGGACAGAGTTAATTTTTTAAACCACAATAGATCATCACAGAAAAGCCCCTGATGTGAGGTTTTATTTTTTCTTCTGCCACTGTCCTCAAGGCTGTTCCTACCACTACCCCAAAAAATTATCTGACAGTTGCACCTTGGACACAGCAGGGACTTGGGCCTCCATCCCAAACCCTTTTGTAGATGGGAACCAACCTGAGCAGTAAAGGTGAAAAATGAGGTGGGAGCAGATTATCAGAGGTTATGGCTTGGGCTGAGTCTCCTACTCCATTGACAGTCACCCCTTTACCTGAGCTTTTACAAACCTCAGTGTGCCACAAAACATTTATAAAACTTTCCACTGCACAGTGGCAATACGACCAGGGCTAGAGACAACACTGTTGAGTTATTCAGATTTGGTGGTAGCACAGCTTTATTCAATACCTCAGGTATTTTGTACAATATGAGCAAAATAAATGCACCCTAGCAGGTAAAGACCTCTGCAGGAAAAAAAGTACTTAAAGACTAAACTATGAAGAAATAAGCATTCTAAATGAGTGCCCATTTCAAAAGCATTTTTCTTTCTCCACTTATTAAGGTTTGCAGAAACCTGCTGAAAGGATGTTTCTCTGTTGCAACCTTTAACTCCGAGTTCTTAACCATACCATAGATCATAATATTGTCATTCTTCACTGTCACCACTGCGTCAGCAGCTGTTTTTGGTCTCACAAAAAAAGGATTTGACCTTTGGGATGGACAGGAAGCTGAAGGAGCAACTTTCTGAAAAAATAGCCTCCTGTTTACATTTGCCTTGTTTAGCGAACAATTATCTTGGGAGACATAAGTAATAAGCATGTAAGTTTACATAAGCAGAAGTGTCATTTTGATAGCACTAAATATGAGTGCATGTCAAGCTGTCGGTAATGGTTCTAACCATAAAATGCTGATCTGTATTTTACCAATAAAACCCACGAAAATGCAAATGACTTGACCAACAGCACAGTCTGTCAGAATCTAACCCCTACCTATCACAATGAGGCACATCAGCAACCACAGAGAAAATGGCAGCTGCCATTACTTTATGGCACAATTTTTAATGGTATTTGTTTATAATTGTATCTTTAATGCTGGTAAATCCAGACCACTTATTCTATGATTCTGTGATCTACGTTGAGAGCACCAGCAAGCCTCAAACTATTCTTTATATATGTCCTAAATATTTTCAAGTACTTTAGTTCTACCATAGTCAGCATTAACTTTTCTATATATATTTGTGTGCTCAAAATAAATGTTTCATATGAATCTGAGAAGCAGTAGGGTGAATTATATGCAGTATAACATTTTATGTGAGTTAAATGTTATGTTTCAGATAACTCATAATGGCAAAGACAAACTCAGCAACTCAGTTCTTTAAAATCTTGTACTCTGCCAAAGTTATAAAGCTATTTAAACATATTGCAAGTATTTACACTCATTGTCTAGATAATCTTAGTTTTAATGAAGCATCACTTCATTTTCTGAGGTTTGAAAATATGCAAAAATCAAACATGAAGTATAATAGTTTTTTCCAACTTTGTATTTTACACTGTCTTCACAGTGATATTTACTTTAAATACTTTAATGGGTTGTAAAGGTGGAATCTACAATATCCAATCAGGAAACCAACCTCAAGACCACCCTGACAGTGTACTTTAATAGTACAACAAAATATCATTATATCTGCTTGCAAGAAAACACTACTGTTTAGAGTCCTTGTATTCACAGTTTTATATGAGACTTAGAGAAAAACTACATACATTACAGAACAGATTTACTGCTATATACATGCATACCTCTTACATTTGCATGGATTTAATATTCAGCAGGTTCAGTAGACCACCTCTACACTGCTACTCAGTTCACTACCGGATAGTAATGACACTGAAAACAAACTCATCCCTTGAGAGTACTCAGGCAACTTCTCTTAGTTACAGTAAAAGTCTCTTGAAATACCATCCTGGCTCAAGGGAAAATTTAGTTCTTTATTTACTTAAATTTTAACAAAGAGCACATCACCAAATAACCACGACTGTCACCACACCTCCCAGGGCACTGTATTTTCCTCTATTTCACCTCTAACATTACCAAATGTAAATGGAAAAAAATCAGCCAAATCCTCACTGGACTATTTCATGATATTGAAATGCAGGAAGAATAATTTTTGGCTTGCCATCTAAGGTGGGTAGAATACCTCATCAACCCACACACCCAAGGTGCTATGGAACAACATCATATGCAGTATTCAGAAGTAGCACAATGAGAAAAGAACACACACCTACCTGCTTTTAAACAGCTACTATTGACTTGAAATACAGAAAGCTCTGTCAGAAGACTGACATGCAAGTCACCTGCCACAGCTCAGTAGAATCCTATGTGCAAGCTCTGTGGTCAGCATTTTTTATTTTTTTAAAAAATCCATTTCCAGGGAAAGATGGATTATGAAACATAACCCCTGCATTTACAAGTCCAATGGGACGGCTGTGATAACACTACCTGTCTTACTGCTTAACACAGACCATTGTGTTTTGGTTTCCCCTGCTTGGGCTTCTTTTTGCAGCACAGATGTCAGGAATATTTCTATTTAATATTTGGCAGGCTTTTTTTTCACTGAGAAAAATTAAAGGCCTCCACAGAGTTAACCAATGTTCACTTTTTTACTTATAGAACTTGACTTCAACTTTCCATCTGTCTCAAGTTCATCCCCAGTCACTGTGCTGAGACAGCAAAAGACTATGGATTAACCATCCGTCTGAAGAAAGCTGAGATAATGTGCCATTCTACACTTGGGAGAGGATAAAGATCCAGCATGACAATCAATGCAGATGTACTCTCATAATGGATTTCACTTACTGGGATGAGTTTTGTTTAAGCACTAGCCTTAGTGATCACTAAATCATTACTCAAAAGTAAAAAGTTGTACCTTGCCTCCAGCAGAGTACCCCACTGAACGTGACACCAGCACAGTGTGAGATCAACTCCACTGCTACTCAAGACTCAAACTAACCCTCTTTTTCTCTGCCTTCTGCTCCCCAGTGGCCCTCAAGACCATCTCAGGGCATCCAGCTCACCCTGAACACAGGTCTCCTTCCCTCTCTTCACCACAGCATGGTGACGCTGTCATTTCAGCCTCATCCACTGCCTTCCTCAACACCTTCCTCTTCCTCTGCTCTCCCCAAACTTCCAAGCATGTCACGCTGGGCTTTCTCCTTCTGGCTTGTCATATCCTTGAGTCTGCTTCTCCAAGTTTCACTTACTCTTTTTTCTCTCCCCTGAGCTCAATTCTGTTCTCTTGTCACGCAATTGACTCCCTTTCATCACAAAACAGACAAAACCCCCAAAAAAACAAACAAAGCAATAAATAACCCTGTTCCTGGCAAGGTCCTTGCTGCCATCCTATGTTTATTTGGTCTGAGTTCCTTCTCCAATGCAGGCCTTGTCTGCTGACACCGCAGTCCCTTTGAGCACAAGGACTATTTGCTATGGAGTGTTTGCATACCACCTAGTACAGAAAGGTCCTCCAGTAACAGCAAAATTTCCTTACTCCAAAGAGTCAGTGTCAGGACATTACTATTTTTAATGCAGCTCATCCAAGGGAAACCTACATCCTTTTTATTTTATTTTTTTTAATATGCTTTCTAAACAACAAAACAAGTTGTGGTAACTGTTTGTAAGCACAACTGGGTGTGCAAGGACACACGACATCCACCCAACTGCTGGATGCAGGGAGTATTGTTTAGCATATCAACAGGCTAGTTGAGTAGAGGCATCTTGTACCATTCCCAACATCATTCCAAGGGAGCTGAAGCAGAAACCCAGCTTGTGTTTTCAGCCTTAGGTAACAGACATCCAAATTATTTAATTGCCATTCACAGGTTTATTTGTCTGATCCTAAGAAAATATGAGCCCAACTCATTCCAGATGGGTGCATATCCAGGTGCCCAAATTTACATATGCAAGCACACAAACATGCTCCTGCACAGACCCATGCTGCCCACCCAACAAGGAGCAGAGCAGACCCATCTTTTCCACTTCTGCCCCACCCGACACACTGTTAAAAAGCACAACCGAATTTTAATTCTGCATATTGTTCTGCAGAATACTTTGTGGCAAATTACATCTGCTAGCAAAAACATTTCTCCTGCATCACTTTTCAACAAGTTTCCATTTGTATTCATTTCCTCTGTCCAGATGAAATGACACTGCAAGTCAGACACACCTGTTTGACAAGAAGTGAGGTCATCTGGGACATGAATTTGTCCTCTTACATAAGAAAAGGCGTAGTCACAGAATAAAGAATAAGAAAATAAAAATAGTAATAGACATCCATTAAGCAGCATGATAGCAGAATTGTGTGAGAGTCGTGGTTACTTGTCCCACATAGAAAATACAATATAGTGAATGTTTTTTAAAAAAGTTTTTTTTAAAAAAAATAAAAAATAAATAAAAGCTTGAACAGCAAAGGGAGACAGACAGTTGAAGGAAAGAAAACATCCTGGCCACTCTGACACCAGCCTCAACATCTGCAGTTGGTAAGGAACAGAATTTATTGAGGCAAAGTGAATCCTCAGGGTGAAAACAAGTTCGAAACATACTTCAACCTAAAGAAAACAGGATGCTTCTCAAGCAAGGAAAGCAGTTTATACTTGAGAGAACAAAAACAACTGTATTCATTTGTCTTAGTTGCCAAGTGCCATAAATTGAGCTCCTCCAACTTTAATTAGCAGTTAAAAATATTTGCATTTAAAATAGTTTTATCTCTAGTTAATTAATTATTCGCAACCTATAGCCCTTTGTTTTCTCCCTTATGAACCTGAGACAAGGACTAATATGACTTTGCTTAACAGACTGAAAGGAGAAATAGATGCTCAAAAGATAGGTGTTTCCCCATTCTCTAAGGCTTTTTATTCAGACTCACCGAAAAAATTCTCTGCTATGGCTGAGCCCTTGGCTTAAAAGACTTCAGAAATTGTACTGTCACGTCTTTATAAAACATGTGTACTGTAACTAATGAGTTAGCAGAAAATATCATGGTAATACTACTCACAGGTACACACTACATGCATTTGAGGACTGGCTGGTCACACATTTGGACCAAGACAGAATCAACTATTGGTTGGGGAGAAGAATCTGTCCAGCAGCAGCACCACTCTGTAGCCACTTTGTACATGACAAGAACATTCAGGCGGGATGCTGCTTCTCCAGTGTGTCCAAGAAGCACCTCCACCACCTTTTTTCCATGTGATCATCTCTACAATACTCTCTTTCCCACATAAACTCCACTGGGGCTGTTCCTCACCAGCAAGGTGCCAGATTGCTGCAACATACCTGCACAGAGACAGCTGCCCCAAGAGCAGATGGCCTCTCCTTAGGGAGTGGCTTGTGTGGAACACCAGTGACGCTGATGATCAAGCTCTGCTGGCTGCCAGTGAATTTCCAAACAAAATGTTGCACTATCGGTCTACCTTGCCTGGTGCTGAACATCTGCAACACAATTCTCTCTATTTCCTTTTCTTTTCTCCCTCACGCTCTTACCACCCCTCCTGCCTTCCCCTGCAAACAATCAGTAGTCCCAGCCTGGAAACCCCTTGCTGTGAATTGGATGGAGCTGCTGGTGAGGTGTGTACCCATCCAGAGTCTCAACTCTGTGATTCCTTGGATGCTTGGATACTAAACTCTCCATTTATGAGTACTCAAAGCATGCTGCAAGGCCAGTCTTGCTTTCTACCCTGAAGATTGGGAATGTTTCAAGACACTGAATATCTGTCATAGAGAGATGAGCAGTCCTTTCTATTCCACTGTTCTCTGTACTATATATTAATTACAGGAAGGGCATCCAGAGCATAGCTTAGGTCTCCCTAATGGCTTTTAGAAATCTAAACACACGAAAACAAACATTGGATTTTGTTCTGTACATAATCCTTACCAGCTGTGACTGAGCTTTATATAAACCAGCCTATTTGATCAGCTTCCTTAATGAGAATTGCCTTGTAGTGTAAATCATCTGAGGAGGTAGGAGAAAAAGCAAATTTTACTTACCCCTGTGCTGTAGTGTCATCACTTAGAAAAGGAATCAACACAGCAATTAATTATTTTTACACATACCCCCTCATCTGAAGGACTGGCATGATTGAGTACCAGACAGGTAACTGCACAAGTCTGGTAATTCACAGATGTGCAGCATATTTATGGAAACAATCCAAAGACATTTGGCTTGGGGGAGGTGGGAGAGGGAAGACCACCAAAATACTTTAGTCTTCTTTCTGAAGATTTGCTATGTGCCCGCCAGACCACATGTTAAAGTAGCATTTCTTTAATAAAAACAGAATCTTAGCCCTGGAAAATTACAAGATTTGATACGGAAAGCATCAGCTACAAAAGTTGCAGCTGTGGACACCAAAAGCAAACTATAAATCAAAAGTAAAACACTCACTATGCCAGGAAACAAGTTATCTGTGAGAGATACCCAAAGACTGAAAGGCAGATGCTTCCTCATTAATATCAAAGCAGTATTTACCACATCCTCATCCAACTCTACAACCAAATACAAGGTGCCACACTCTGGACACACACCAGTGTTTCATTCTCCAAACATGAAGAAAATCACACATATCACTGACAAGGCCAGGAACATGTTCTCTTGGCCTAGTGGGTGGCAGGAGGGGGTGGCCATGCACAATCTACATTGACTGGAGCAGTATCTGCTCCTTGAGCAAGGAAGAATGTGGCTCTACCTTCAGGATGGAAATTATGAGCGTCACACATGAGCCTGAGCAAGCCTCCTGAGGGGTTCAATCTGCAAGCAATGGCAGCTTGATGGAAGCACAGTGAGAGAAATACAAAGACATACCAGACAAGACCACCAGCAAATGAGGGGCAGTGCTGACTTTGAATGAAGAGTGATGGAGCTTCGTTTCCTTAATCGTGTCTAGAGGAAGGAGGGAAAAAAAAGGAAAACAAACCCCAAATCCCTCCATATACCTTCCAGTCCTAAAAAATCAGGTGAAAAAGAAGTAAAACCAGTTTCTAGAAAATTCAGATATGTCTTTTCATGATTATTAAACATGGAATGGTGGAAACCTTGGAGGTTTCCTCTCTCACCTACTGTCCTACTAGTGGAAGATGGCGGGGGGTTGGAACTAGATTTTTTTTAAGGTCCCTTTCAAACCATTCTATTTGACAGAGAAACAGGTGTTTTTAAAGTTATACTTTAACTAGTTTAAAACAGAAATCTAGAATCCCCAAATTAAGAGAAATCACTTCACCTAGCAGTAGCACCATATGACTCCTTCTTCCACTACTAATGCCAACTACAACACGCATGGCAAAAATGGCCAAGCCGTGAAAAACAGTTTATTTTTCCAGCCTGCCAATTGCCTTTGTGCCTATTTCCACAGTACAGAGGCTTGAGCAGACAAGACTCATTCTCAAAGTCCTTCTCAGCCATGCTAAAGATGAAAAAAGATTTTCCAGTAGGTTATTTAATCCATGGCCCACCTATAATTACTCATGCACAGGAAGAGAAACTTCTAGTTTCAGGCTTCTGAAAGCAGATTAATGAAAGTGCCTTTGTTTGTGGGGAAAGAGGGAGCAGGGTAACTTGCTTAAAACGATACATTTTTGCCATATGTAGGTAGAAAATAAACCCATCCATCAAGGATATATTAAAAATAGATGAAAACTGGCTCCAGACATAAGATTACATGGTGAAAAAGCCAGAATAATGGACACGGAATTTTTATTCGATCAACTTTGAACAACCGGGGAGATTAGTTTATGCAAACTCCACAGAACAAGGCTTTATTTCAGAAACTAATCCTTCAATTTAGCCAAGATTTTGTTTGCTCAGAGATACAATGGAACAGAAAAGAAAAAAAAAATAGAAAATATCTGGCATACAGAAAGAGAAGCCTGTGAACTGCACTTAGAAACAATTAAAGATGTGCCTTGCACCAGAGTAAAGCTTTTAACTATTGGAATAGGCAGAGCCAAATCTCGTATTTTGTGCCTACAGTTTAAACTGCCAAAGAGGGTTTATGTACCGATTAGTGGAGATTATGTAGAGTGGTACAGCCATTTTTTAAAAATACAATATTATTACAAAGAACTCCCAGAGGTTCATATGAAGATGGTCTCTATTTCATAGACAGTAAAATCACTGAGGCATATCATCACAGCAATGACTTACTACTCCTGAAGGAGCCAAGGGAGTCAGGCTCAGGGCTGTTAATGCAGGGAACAGCCCTCCCCTGCAACTGAACATGCAAAAACCAGTTTACAGCTCATATCAGGTTTTTACTGGACTTTGACCGAGGTCTTAACACGTCTGCATCGCTTGTCAGCTTCATCCAGCTTTTCTAAGGAATTAGGACAAATTAAAAACACCTAAAATATTTAATTTAGGAAGTCTTTACTTCTTCTCACTCTAGTAACACCACTGGTGGCTGTAAATCTTCGCCAGGCTTTTGGGAAAAGTCACTTTCACAACCCGACCACATGCATGGGACAATATTACACACTGGATCGTGCCATTCAAGTTGGGATGCCCCAGGCCTTCCTTCAGTGTATGTCCAGAGTTCCAATCAGCTTTAGGCCATTTATCTTCACTGCAAACACAAATACATTACTTAACAGCTCTAAAAAATGCTTTTTTGGATAATCTTCATTTTGCAGAATACATTTAAGGTGATTAATAGCCAGCAGCAGCGCAAAAGAACTACAATATAAATATAACTGGATTTTAGCAGTACATCCAAAGTAGATAACACAGCAAGCTTACATGAAAAAAACCCACGTTTTTCAGTAACACTTTGATACCAATAGGCAAACTGAGGTCTTTACTGTGGACATCAACAGCAATCCCAGAATTACCCATTACTTGGCCAAATACTGTCATATTTGGATGCTACCTGAATCATGTCCCATTTCACCTAAACCAGGCAGCCACCGCTCTGTGTACCCTAAGTGTCCCTGCTACATTACTCTGTGCAATACAAAGACACAGGTACACGTACTAGAAGTGACCATGTGCTGTGCATGCAGCATACTCATCACTGCCACGTTTTCTCCCACTCCTCCCTGCACTCCAGGAATACTCCTTGGAATATGCTGCTCTCCTGCTTCTCACATCATCTTACTACCATCCACTAACCACCCAGGCATATCTCAGCTTAGCACAGAAGATGCAGGTAATGCTTTCAGTTGGCACAATAGCTTTATTTAAGTAGGTACAAAAACATATCTGTGACTGTGTTCTACCTCAAAGCTGAAGAAGAAATTTATCTTCAAGGAAACTACATGATTTATGTAGCTGATGGTACAACCCACACCAAAGTCTTCATGCACATTAAGGCAAGCATCCTCTTTGATCAGGAGATTGCACAGATTACAAATAAAAAACACAACTGCAGTTCTACCATTGCTGCTACTATCTCACTGTCAAAGCACTAAAGAAAGAAAAAGTTCATTTTGAAGTGGTACAACTTGTAGCCAGGACAAATCTAGACCTCAGGATCATACCATAGAAGACCAGTGATAGACTGAGGAAATTTCTCTGGACTACTGACTGAGAAAGCCTCCTTGAGCAGCCCTGGGGAAAAAATCATCCCTTAGCTAAGGGACAACAGGCAGAAGTGAAAGAGGCAACAAACCAACAACAAAGATAAAGCTAAAGAACTGATTTCCAGCTATTTTTTTAGAGCTGGCTGCAGTGAAAAGTGGCCCAAGCCAAGCACACTGTCTTGGAAGAGATCTCTTTCCACCCTAGGTACCAAGTTTTAACACAATTTAACACATCCGAAGGAGGACTAACAGGAAAATGCACTTTTTGTTTTGCCCTCTCTTCTTCTTCTCCAGATCATTAATATTATTCTAATGCAGGAGACTTTATATCACTTTCAAAGAGAAAAATTCAATGAGGTCTATTATTCTCATGACAGAAATATATGCTGAAGTTGCCAAGAAATAAAGTGCACAGTAAAATCATCCTGAAGGTAAGCAAATGTTTAAGCCCAGCTCTGTCCCAGAAAGAACAAACAGGACACCCTGGAGAGCTGCTGTCACCTTCCCTCTCCTGAGCAAGACCACTGTCCAGGTGTCCACAGCAATTTACACCAAGAAAGCCGGCCCTCCTCTAGCCACAATCAAGATGCAGAATTGATTTCAAGCAAGATTTTCACTACTCGCAATTTTAGAAAAGCAATTCCCAAAGCTGAAGGACTTCTCAGTTTGAAACATGCCTATAGGTGCATACTTTTTCTATAATAATGAGTTCAAAGGGAATTAGAACTCAAGCAACAAAACACTGGAGCACTTTAGACTGTGGAAAACGAAGAAAAATAGACATCACTCGAAATAAATTGCTGGGCTCTGTGCTGTAGTGGACTATAAGGCAAGGAAGACAAATGCTGTCAAACTTGAAGGGAAAAGGGCATGAGGCAGGTAATAGCACTATTTACAGAAAAACCCCATTTATGGAGATGCAAGCAAAAAAGGGAGCAAGTGCCTAAAACCAACAGTCCTTTATTGGCCTGAAGAAAAGCACACTCACATCAGTGTCAGTCACCAAATGGACAGGGCAAGGATTTTGTGTCAGGCCCTATTGAAGATTCCACCATAGAAGGAACAAGAAAAGGGGCTGCTCTTCCACTTCAGCTGAAGATTTTTTTCCTTGTCACAGCAACACCCAGCTTTATCCAGTCTGTAGATCAAATGTTTGCTAAATAAAGTTAACTGAAAAACTAAAATATGCAAATATATAGCTCAAAAAACTTATAGGACAAGTACAGCAACTGAACACATGAATAACAAATTTCCATGCAAATACATGAAGACTAGAAGAAGGTTCCATTTCAAATTTCCAGGAGTTTTTCATATGTGTTTAAGAAAATGCATAGAATATAAAATGTAAATATTTTATGTATTGTTAGTAGAGGCAGTTGTAACTGGCATTACAACTGCTTAGCTTCTTATCCTGCAAAATATCTAAAATATTGCTTACTATCAAGTCACTGACCTCAGAAGAAAGCAAAGGCAGTGTTTTCAGCTACAATTCAGAATTTGGATGATGAAATTAGAAATAGGTAATACGCTTTTTAAAAGTGAATTATACAGATTTATAGCTATTTCATAAGCCTGTTCAGAGCTCTCCAATAGTTTATCTCCTAGTGCTTCTCTTCCTAGATGCGGAAGTAAACTTTTTTTTCCTTTCTATTCTGATTTCCAGCAATTGATTCTGCTTCACACATCAATGTTACCATTCCCATGAAAAACATTCCTGACTGACAAACCTGCTATGGGTAAAACAGTGATGAGACAAATCCAGATTTCCCTCTGAGAAAAAGGTTTCAGGGCAACGTTCCCATTAAATGATAATGAATTAAAGTGAAGTATTGTGTATGAACACTGGGATTAATATGAAATGAGACCAGCTTTGTTAAAGTCACCACAATAAATATAAGATGAATCAATGAATACCAGGCAATTACTGCTGAGCCTTTTAAAGTAGTCCCACTGCAAATACACTGCAGGCACTAGAACGATACCTAGACTTGCTATAGCTGCAAACAGACAGTGCCAATACTGACTGTAGAGAAAAATGCTCTACTAATCACTTACAACTTGGAAAGAGAAACCAGTGGTGGTCACAAAAATGCTCAGGATAATAAAGGCATAGCCACCACTCCATCATGGCAGCCATCCATCCAGGCAGTGGAAATGGCATGGAGCTCGATTTCCCTGAAAAGTAAACTTGAAGAGAATTGACTACTGAACTTATGGCTTGGGCTTGAGCTTATGCACAGGTCAAAAACAGAGAGATGGAGCCTTGGTGAACATACTCATCACTAAAAAGAAAAAAAATTATGACAACTATCTTTCTTCAAGTTCTACCATGGAGGGAATCACCTTTGCTCTGCTCATCCCAAAAGGGCACCCTGCTCTGTTCAACATTTTGATATGGTTAAAATGGATTTTCTTTATCCCCAAAGACCCCTTTTGCACAGAAGTAGCTCACCCTTCCAACTCTGCAAAGAAAAGTTTTTCAGCTGATCATGATCCCCCTAAACTGCACAGTGGAGCAGTTCAGTGCCATACCACAACACATGAGGCATGCATCAGTAAATTCATTCTGCTGACACTACTGCTGTAAGATGACAACCAGGCAGAAACTGAGAGCAACAAAATACCTAAGTAATACTTGGCTGCTAGGAGAGAGAGAGAAAAAAAAAAAAATAAAAAAAAAAAAAAAAAGAAAGGCCTGTGGAAAACAGATGAAAACCAACACTGCGAGCTACTGGCTTGAAAATAAGCCAGCTTTCCACCCGCCAGCAGCAGCAGTGTACTTGCAAGTCACCGAGATCTCGCTAAGGCTGAAGATTTGTTCCTTGCGGTGCTATGACCCATCATCCCATAGTTCACCAAGGAACCAAGTAGCTGGGTCATGCAATGGGCAGATGCACGTGGGAGAGAAACCCTCCGGCTGCCGGAGCTGCTCTGGCTCCCAGAGTCCCCTCTGTGACCAGTGAAGCACATCAGCTCTCCCGCCCCGAGCTTCTGCAGCCCGGGGAGCAGGGACAGGCTGAAACCTGGGCTTATAACCTCGTTTGGATGGATACCTGACACACTGAAAAAGTCAGGTCCTTCTTCTTCTTTAACAAACAGAAAAACAAAAAAACCCCATGCCTTTAAAATGCTAAATTAACACACACACACACACACATCACACAAACAATGCAGAGAGGCAGGACCACATTCTTTCTCCTTTCAAACTGAACGTCACATAACTTGTTTTCTTAAAGCCATGCCCTAATTTGATAGATGTGGAAACTGACTCCCTCTGTCCTGTAAAAAAATGAATAAGACAAAAAAGAAAAAGAAATTAATACTAATAATCCAGAGGATTAGGGCTCAGAGGTCAGTGCACAACCTTTTAATGAGCAAGGTATTTAAAGACTGATGACACAGTATATTTTTATTCTTCAGTAATTCAGTACAGAAGTTTACATTGATTGCTTAAAAGGCCATTCGATTTTATTTCCCATATTTAATTGTTCTTAGTGCCCAATAAATGGGTGGCTGAAGAAAGTAAAGGATTATTTTATTCTTCTTGTATCATTAAAAATACTGTCAGCCCAACTCACTCATTCACACGCCCTCTACATGCCCTTCAGGTTTGCACAAAACCATGCAGATTATATGTTTTTCATTACCACCAAACCCGAAACCCCCACAGTGCTCAGGCTCTCTAACCTGAATTAAACCTCTCACAGGTGCATGAACAAAAAGGAGGTATTTTACCATTCTGAAACAGAACTTTATTTATATGACAAAGAAAAACCATAGGGCTTGCACAACGGAATTTTGTTTTACCTTAGGATTTATATCTTCAATGAAAAAGGGCTGCCTGCTAAGTCCTTATGTCTTACCACAGCTCGGATCCTGCTCGTTGAGCAAGAGCTGCAGGTCCTCAGCCCAGGGAGAAAATGCATTTAAACACACGGCTTAGTTATATGCCTAAAGTTCAGCATGTGCTTAAATTAGCTCATCATCTGCTCATCTTTCTCCTTGTCAACAGAGAACAAATGTGAAAGACATAGGAAGGGTTCTCTCGCCCATCCAGTATTTGTTGTATCTCACAACACAGTTAAATCATGCCACTCGGTGAACAACATGACAACTTCCTAGGTACAAAGTTATTTTTGTGCTTTCCATGAATTATGGAGTTATCTGGACAACACACACACAATTCCTAGGTTGCTATTTATGCAACACCCAGGCATTGTGGGTACTTGTCAAACCCATTTACATACTTGCAAATTCCAAACTCACCAGAACCGAAATAAAAAAAACCCCAAGACCTCTCATTTTTTAGTTTCTCTCTTCAGCATTTCTATGATGTAAGAAATTATTATCACCATTTTCCATCCAGGCAGCTGAGGTACAAAGAAATATGGTTTGGATTTGCAGAAGGTTCTGAGGAAGTTTAAAGCCCAGATCACCTTATCTTAATTCCTAACATGTTAGCCTTACTTTCAACAAACTCAGAAGGTGAAACTGTTAATGCCATTGAACTCAACAGGATATATTACAATGATTTCAACAGTGTCAGGATTTCATCTTCTAACGCCAGAAGGATTTTTATCTAAATAAAATCTGGGACTTTTCCTTTATAGCAATTCACAATACTTAATCACACACCACTGAATTACTGAAAAGTTAACTTCATTCACTACTTCATTTAAAGGGAATCTCCCTCAGTGGAAAATATAGATTGCTAACAAAAAAAAAGAAGCAACCAACAAGTTTCACCAAAATACGTATATGCTTATAAAAGACAATTTTTAAAAGGCATTTTCATGGACCACTCAATACTGATGATCTCAAAGATCATCACTGTTGAAAGGAATATTGAAACATGAACAAAAAAGGAAATGGCATAAAATATCTTTAGAAAGATAACCATGTAGAGTTTTTGAAATGCAATCACACATTTGGACTAGTATAATTTATATTGGATCTGTAATCTACTTAAGTATTTATTGATTGACACCCATGACAAAATAACTGTTGCCCTAATAGGATTCATATCCAACATTTTTTAGGTTTCCCAAATAGTTCACATGGTACATTTACATATAAATCAATTAATATTGACTGATTGATCAATATATGCACAGTATGAAAAAGAGTTTTGGCGGCTTTATGTTCTCCGCCGAGCAGCTTTACCTACTGATGATTAATTTTAATTTACTTTAAAGGATTCTATTGCACTGAAACTTTAATTAAAAACGAAATGAGAAAGTCTATAAAGTCTGCATAGCATCAATTACCTAGACTTGATATCCTGCACTTCGCCTACCCTCTGCACATATGGTTTCTGTTAAAATAATTGGAAAGCACTTCTGAACAATGTCACCCACACATCTATTCTAAGAGTGAGAGGATGTATTACCATGAAATGTCACTAATATTAATAAAGAAACAATTAATTCTTCATTACCTATTTCTAAAATACACCATCAGACTCCTTCAGTTCAAACACAAATAAAATGTTACACATGCCTGTCAGTGAAATGGGTAATCATCATCGTTGTTGTAATTTATACTGCTTTCTGCTGTAAGTCTAATGCCTCATTTATTTATAAAGCTTTTTGGCTGACATTATAAATGGCCTCTTTGAAATATTAAAAAAAAAATCTAGCTCTTATTAACCAAACAGAGTCCTGTCAACTCTTTCCTTGTAAATTTTGATTTTAATTTGCATTACACCTTTTTTGGAGAACAGGCAACATTTATGTTTATAAATGTTACTGTTTCATTAAAACACACAAAATAATACTTTCCATTGATTCATGTATGTATATAAAAAATATGTGTTCATCAGACTAATCTCAATCCCAAACTAAGAAAATCCACACAGAAAATTATTAGAAAACTGCTGGTGAGCTTATACTAGAAGTAAGTCCACTCAGCAGCCATATAGTGTCTGATTCAAAGATCGACCTACCAACACTGTTTTGGACCAGAGACAAGAACAGTTCAATGTTTTAATTATTAAAAAAGCATCGAATTGTCATAGTCCTCATCCACTGCAGCCAACATCAGGTTACAAGCCTCCATGGTGTCTCTGGCACATTGCCTGGACTATTTACTGCTATTTGTAAATTAGACACTTGTGCAGGAATGTCGATTTTAAACATCTTTGTTTAAATGAGCCTGATAAGAGATGACCAGATATTCATTTTATGTAGCCACTAAATAATTGAATCATGCCAAGCCAGCTTGTGAATTTTACAGGGCAGCTAATAGCAACCTACAAGGTAGCTTGTGAATTCAACATTAAAAAGAATAAAGCCATCAAAAACAATAAAAAGCATACTCCATAAAGCTGTAAAACAACAAAAACAAAAAAAGTCGACAACTATCCATAACAAGAGCAATCTCTGAGCTCTCCATTTCTGAGAGTAATGGAGAGTCTAAGGTGCCCCTATCAATCCTGCTAATACAGCTCCAGCAATTATTTTCCATACTCTACATCAGTAAGTTAAAATATGTTTCCAATGCCCAACACAGCAGTCATTAAAGTTTTCCCTGGCTCAATCAGCATAACTAATGAGGCCGCATAATAACAGAATGCAATCTCTAATGAAAAGCCCAGTGAAGTCTCCCTGCTACAATACTGCTCGTGATTTAGTATTCTCAACTTGTCCATCCTCCATCTTTTACTCTGTGGATATTATCACCACTCAGAAAATTACATTTCAATGAACTTGTCAGGAAATAAGTAATAAATTAATCAGGCAGCATAAACCAATTACACTCATTTTCTGTGTGTTTTCTTCCAGGGCCCACGCACGAATGCAGTACTGGCTGCACTGGTTATTCCTGCTGACTGCTCAGAAATGCTGCAGGCTGTGAGCAGGGACGCTGCTGGAAGGAGGGGGAAAAGCATCTTTGCTCTGCTGAAGCCATCACAAGTACTGTTTATGCCAGAGGAGATCCAGCACCAAAACACTGCTATTTTTTAATTTTTTTTTTTCTTAAATATATACAAATCTCTACGCAAAATGGAATCAGTTCGGGAACTTTGAAAAGTATCACAAAACACCCAATGGGAAAACCTCCTCAGCAGGTTTGCAGGTGTAGCCCTATTTCTAGTTTTCAGTAGTGACAAAGGAAGATGCCTACAAGACTTAAGTTGTTGTTACGAGTATTTCAATGTCATGTTTGGGAGTACCCAAAGCAATTTATGCCAATGGCTGCGGCTAAACTGAGGGAACTGGGAGGGTATTCCATGGATCCCAACACTGTTTAGGCAGCACCCAGCTGTAAGGCAATTCCACTCTTGCCTGCTAGAAAAACCTTTAATATTGATATTAGTTCTAAATGTGAGAAATGAGCAACAGTGCCATGTGAAGTAGCAGTAGGGCTCCCATGCTAACAGGGACTGAACGATTTAAATTGGATGCCTCTTGCTCCAGGCTGTGTGAAAATTTGGAAGAGCAGTGCACTGGTTTAGCACCTCTTGTTTAAGGCATGATGTCCATCTTCACCAGCAAGAGAACCAGAAAGATTTATTTAACAAATAAAGCTCAGATACTGAAGCCCAAGGCACACTCCGTCATGGCATAAAATTTCACAGCAAATTATTCAGATGAAAAATCTGAACAACACAGACTGCTGGTACAATAAAAGTGAGCCCAGGTGACATGCAAAATGGCACAGAAACCCCTTGCTTAACAAGGAATGTGAGTCCACCCGTTCACTGCCTTCAAAAGGATTTAGCTGGACTCTAAAAATATGTACTTTCAAATAGAAACTTTCTACTAACTGTTTTTGTTGATATCAATGAAGGTTTTATGCATGCAAACACACACTTTCCATGTATGAAATATTCCAATTAACTCTTAAACGTAGTCCTGCAAGACTAATTACACAATCATCATGCACCTGCCAGACTCCAGACCCTCACAGAGCACCAACATCCTTTTCATGCATATTGTCTGTGTTCTGTCTTGGCTGGGAAAAGATCCAAGTGGGTTAAGCTCTAGGAGCTCATTGTCATTGCCACTTCTTGAAAGCTGAATATTGTTTAACCTTTCCCCTGCAGTCTGCATAAAATTCCTAGAGGGCAGTTTGAGACTCATCTGGACAAATTAAAAGTGGGATTTATTAAGACTGGAATAAAATAAATTGAAATAAAATAAAATATCTCATGGTACATGTAACCTCATATTTGGCATGAGGTAGGCCAGAAGCACAGTAAAAAATTAAGTTACAGCATTTAAAAAAAAATTATCTACCAAGCACTTTTGCCACCAAGCGAGCTGCCAAAGTAATATCTCCCCTTCATTGACTTTTACAATTCTTTTCTTTTCTTTATTTATTCTCACAGTAGACAGCTCCTACCAAGAAGTCATGTGCTCTCATACTCTTCCCTATATTAATTTCAAACTGCATTTATCTACCTTAATAGTTTCAGACCTTCTTTTTTTTTTATTTCCCTTGCTTGCCCATTTTATGCTATCATCCTAAATAGTTTTTCAAAGGTAGAATCAAAGAAGCTCATACTTTCACAGCACCGGTCAAGGACATGAGAAACTGAACCAGATGTTGTACTTTTCACCTCTGCTTCCAGCAGCACGGAATAATGCTTACAAAAGAGGATTATTTGAGCTTGTTCAGGTACTGATAGCAGTAAAAATGGAGAAACACAGTCACTGGCTGGCTTGGAGACAGGCTTTCCTGTGTTCATGTCTATGCCAATGGCACATTTTCTCCACAGCCCAAGCAAACCAGCCAGGCTAAAGCTCATCCTTTGCCCACTTTTGTTGAAGCCACATCTCTGACCACAGTAAAGGCATCCCTGCAGATAGCACATCTGACCTGTGTATTGGGCTCCCAGAAAAACACCATGAAAAAAATGGAACAGGTAGTCCCATTCTGCTAACAGAAATGAAAATGGATGAGCAACACCCACACATCCCAGCAAAGACTGGAGGAGACAACCTCACCAGCTGGACCCAATGCGCTGTGGTGACAGTGTCAGTGACAGCATTTTCAGCTTTTTGCTGCTTTGCAGGAGGTTTTTCCCAACATGTTCCAACAGCAGCCAGCCCCACAGCCCCAGCAGGATTTAGAGAAACTGTGCTGCTCAAACCTTTAACCCAGTTCACTGCAACCACAAGCAGAAAAGCTTTAGCAAGCCAAAGGGTCTACTGCAGAGATAAAAAGTGCTCACAAACCAGTACACTCTGCAGCACAAGCTCATTTTGCTCTCCCTGGTTCATCTCCATGCCAGTGCTACAACTCTTTTAAGTAAAACTCTTTTCCAGCCAGATTCCATTTTCATGAGTTTAATTTCCTCATATTGTCCCAACTACATCACCGTGGGTCACGCTAAATGATTTCTTTTTCTTTTATGGTTCTGTACCTTTTCATATACTTCAAAAACAGTGAGGTAGTTCTTGTGCCCCATCCTTTCAGCCTCCATTAGCAAATATTTAAGTTTTTCAAATTTGTGCTTTTAGTCCATACTTCCAGCACCCCAAGTCTGTTTAGTTCACTGACTTTCAGAGTGTAAGCATCCTGGTGATAAATGCTGTATCTTACCTTCCAAAGGAGAATATAACCCCAGTTACACTCACTCAGGGTTTTTCTATTCTGGGAAACAAAGCAAAACAAACAAAAACAAACAAATGCACCATTTTCTCCAGTTGCCCTTAATTTGACTTCACTATGGTCCACATTAACAGAAACAGCAGCTAAACTGTCTTTGAAACTTTATTCACCATAGCCAGAAAAAAAGAAGGAAAAAAAAGTCTGGTGAAATGCCTTTAAAACATGCTTTAATCTAGCTGGAATGTCATAAATTGCTTCCAGATGTGCTCCATACAAAAGTCAATCATAGCTATTTATACTGACACTCTGCAGTCCAAACAATCTGAATCCAAATGCCATGTCTCTGCTACAATAAAGCTATAAATGTCAGTCTTGTTGAATCTGGAGAGGTGTTGAAGAGTTCATGCTAGTTTGCTTTCTGGGCTATTTGTTAGCCAGCAATTATTTTTTAAAAAGGGGGGAAAAAGAGGGGAAAAAAAGAAAGGAAACAAAAAGCAACTTTTAAAATAGGTCCTTTCCTTGCTGAGCTATTCTTAAAGCACACCTGACACCTTCCAATCATGACCTTGAAAGTGCCACAGGTTACAAGTTGAAATTCATTTCATAAGTTAGAAAAATGTAGTGCTTAGGCTCTGAGCCAAGAATAACTGAAGGGCTTGGCAAGGCTCCCATGCCCTCCCCTAGAACGAACACACACGTAGTACACCTGGGACTAAATGAACTGAAGTACAGTAAAATGACACACTGACTGCAATAATACTTCTATTCAAAAATCTTCCAGGGTATTGGGGGAAAAAAAATAATTCTTGCTCTGAGGAGAGAAAAAAAAAGTTTGGAAACTGTACCCTCATCAGTTGTTTTGCATGCAACACACAGCCATTGGAATCAATGTAGTCTTCACCTGGGAAAACTGAATGACCAGCATTTAGATGAAGAGATGACCTATGGAATTATCCCACACTGTTTCAGGGAATATATTATTTTTGTGTAGTCTCCACAGAATTTTCTCGTTCATTTTTATAGACTTCATTAAGATCCTTTCCCCTCCTCTGCAAAAGTGCACCTGCAGTTCAATTTATGTATAAATGTTCAGAGTTTTAATTCTGGATTTTTCTAAGTGAAAAGCAATAGGGTATTTTCTTATCATTCCTTGCAGTTTGGGGAATTAAAACATTTCTGAAAAATCACAACATGTAATGACTTTAGTCTTCAGTTCCCTGCCTTTTTATTTCCCTTGATGTTTGCCTCTTACTCCAAAGACTTCCTCTGACTTTTCTCAGTTCCTTACTTTTTTCCAAGTCCAGAAGACCATTCCTAAAATCAAGCTGAAGAACATTCCTCCCTCCCAGGTTAAGCTGTAGCATGGACTGTCATTTTTAACCACACAGGTTGAGAGAAAAAGGCAGAAAATTAACACTGAAGTGATTAAATGTTGGTCTAAAAATTTCAGAGAAGGGAAGAAAAATTGTACAAGACAGTATTACAAGATTCAAACTGTGTATATATATATATATATATATATATATATATATATATATATATATATACACACAGAAAAAAATCGGAATGCTGTAGAACGAGATTTGTGCTCTCAGTTCGACTCACTGGAAAACTTCAGTTTTTAATAAATCTCTTCAGGCAGAGGTTATACAAATGACTACAGAAGCAGCAAACATAATACCTCTACTTAAGAATGGGGGAGGAACCTATCTAGTGAACTACTGAGCTATCAGTCTGGCCCAAATATTAGGCAAGGTTTTGTAACCTATTTTGAAGGAATGTAATTTCTGTGTAATTGCAGGGGGTTGGAGGAGAGATAAGCAACAGAGAGGCAGAGAAGCTATTCAAGTTAAAAGACAATTCTGGCATAAGAAGAAATGATTAAGACTTGACCGCGAATCCGCTAAGAATGGAATTCACAAGCACGTGCCTAACCAAGAGGAGAGTGAGATGCTCCAACCATTGTCCCGTGGGAATGAGATGGAGGAAAACCCTACCACATGGGAGGCTGAGAAATTTACATGGCTGCAGTATCCTGCAACAGCAGGGGACAAAACTTGGTGATGCACAATCTGCATTCCTCTCCTGCATCAGCCTACATTCATGCATCTATCTTTATTCCTGGCTCCAATCAGATAGTGAGGAGTTTTTATTGCATTGATTCTCCAGATAAAGACATTTTAACTCTTGCAAGGAAAGCTTGGGGGCTGCTAAGGCCATAAATAGAGGGCTCCAATACCATTTTTCAGTGACATCTCTCTATTGGTGGATTTCTTCCTTTTCTTCCATCCCAGAAGTGATACCAACCTTTAAAAACCTCTCCCTCCATGAACTTTATTCCAGAGTGATACCTCATTGTTCATCCTCATACTATCAAAATTTATACAGAAAGTCCTTCTCACATCCTACCTCACTGTAAAGACCTACTTTACTGCCTCCAAACATGCCATCCTCTCTCTGAAAAGCCTGCCCACATTTTTAACTTTTAAAGACAAATGCACACCCTAAAGGAGCAACCAATTTACTCTGTGTCCATAATCCTTACTGGATTCTCTCCACCAAAGTTCCCCCCTCAACTGTGTGTTAAGCTTTCCATTTAGATCCCAAACCTTCTGAACCTAGGACCTAGAGTCCTCTCATGGAGCACCAGCCCCATTCAGGGATGCAATAAAATAAAGAAACTGTGACAATAATAATAACTAACACTAATAACTGTCACTGGCTTTAAACTCTATGAATCTGTTCTGCTTTTGCAGCTGTGCTGTTTCTTCTGAGGCACCAATGGCGCTGCCAGCAGCCTAAATGTTAGTATTAATTCAACCCATCCTTCCCATCCAACAAAAAGCACCATATCTCCAGATCAGCATAGCTTCTGCATTTGTGATGGCTGACCCCCAAAAAGAGATAGAAGGAGAACAAAAGTCACTAAAGTTATCAAAATATACAATATAGCTACTGTTTCAAACAAACAGGTTTGAAGCCAATATAATTTCTAACAATATCATCCCTTGTTTTATTTGCTTTAGATTTGTCGTCCTTTATTGGAAACAATAAGCCTTCCCCCCCAAAAAAAAATTAAAGAAAAAAAAAAGAGAAAAAAAGACCCTCACTTTGTGTTTAAAATTATTTACTATAGCTTTAAAAGTAACAAATGAAGCACTTGAGCCTCAGATGTGTAACCAGTAGGGAGTTGGCTCGATGCATCAGTTTTTACACCTCTTGCAGTTAAATCAGAGATCCAAATGCAAAATCTAGCACTCAGTGGTGAACTTATAACACTCCCTGGAGGAGTATGTCCATAAACCATTCACTGGATTACACTCATCCATACAATACTTTATTTTATAAATCCACTCCCCACAAAAAAAAAAAAAAAAAAAAAAAAGAGTAAAAAGGGAAGAAAGGAAAAAAAAAAAAAGAAAAGCTTAACTAAGGTGAAGTTAAGGCTGCATAAACTATAGATCATTTTTGTCATCACATGTCTAAGTCTCTGCTTTCCTTTTTGAGATTTCATTAGCACAACTTTCCGGTGTTTTTATCTCAAATGGATTTGTTTCTCCAAATTTGTGTCTTGGCCAGGAAAGGGATCCAAAAACACCCAATGACATATGTGGCATAGCCACGCGTGGCGCAGAAGCACTCCCAGGCCTTTGGAGTATGCTCAGCAGAGCTAAAGCACTTTCAAAAACTGCTGCGCTGACTTTTCTGTGGAATGTCCTTCGTGACAGTTTTTTGGGAGTTTCACATTACGCCTCATGTTCTTATGAGTCTTCCGGACATTAAGTCTTTCGCAATGTAATTCATAGAGTCATGGAATCATTAAGGTTGGAAAAGACCTCTAAGATCATTGAGTCCAACTATTAACCCAGCCCTGCCAAGCCCACCACTAAATCGTGTCCCCAAGTGCCACATCTACACATCCCTTAAATACCTCCAGGCTTGGTGACTCAGCCACCACACCAGGCAGCCTGTTCCAATGCCTGACAATCCTTTCTGCAAAGATATTTTTCTTAATATCCAATCTAAACCTCCCCTAGTGCAAACTGAGACCATTTCCTCTAGTCCCGTTCCTCTAGAGACCATTCTACTTGGGAGAAGAGGCCAACCTCCCACCTGGCTACAATCCGTCTCAGCAAGTTATAGGAAGCTATAAGGTCTCTCCTGAGCCTCTTCTTCTCCAAGGAAAACAACCCCTGTGCTCTTTCAGCTGCTCCTCATAGGACTTCTGCTCTAGAGCCTCCATCAGCATCCTTCTCTTCTCTGAATGTGGTCCAGCTCCTGGAGCTGTAAACATGTGCACACTGTCTGTCTGTGCTCACGCACATGTAGGCATGCACACACACACATGAACAAACATACACACAGGGCTAAAACTAGAATAGATAAAGACCCCTTTCAGCTTCACTGAATTCAAAGGAATCTCCAGCAGATGAGAAAATCTGAGGACGATGTCTGACCTAGTAACTACTTCAAAGTTCACAGAACATAATAAATGTGAAGATTTCCAAGGTCCTTCATGATTAAGAAAAAGGAAGCACATGATCTAATAACAGAAAGAGTGGGAATTTTGAATACCATTCTCTTCACTGACTATCCAGTATACAGCTCCCACTGTCAGCTCCTTCTATGTTTCTTGTTTTATTAAAATTGCAGAATGGGTGGCTTCTGAGGCTTAATAGTAGTGGTTTGATTAGACAGCCTCCACTGACCATAACTTTTTATCTTTTGGAACATGACAGTTATCCAGATTTCTACATTTACTGTCATTTCTACAGTAATTTCTACATTACTGTAATTTCTCAGCTATGCCTGCATGGATTTATCATGCTCATAGATTTATCAAAGCTTCCATGGATTCTCTACCAGTTGTGCACTATAGTCTAAAAAACAATTTTAAACACAGTTCATAAAATGCACATTAAGTTCTTGAGAATTTTTTTAGTTATTTTATAACGTGACACTACTGAAAGAAATATTTCAAACTTTCAAATTTTGAAAACTTGCCATAATGTTCACCTCCCCGCATTCAGTTCAAAATGGAGCTCCTCTTCCAGTGGATCAAGTTCATGAACATTTTAAATAAACAAAAAACTCAATTCCACTACAGGTTCATTAAACTTTGATCAAGGCAAAGATCAGTTTTCACAGTATTATCTAACACCATTCGCAGTTTACCCTCAAGCCCCTTGCCTGCAGCCATGAAGAAACACACTTAGAACTCATTGGATTTGCCACTGGAATGTCCAGATATCACAGATCCATTTCTTGCTGCAATGGGAATGGGACCAGCAGCAAGATCAGCTCGCCTGCAGCCTCGCCTTCTACTCCAGCTTTGACCAACTCCAAACAGTGGGCCAAACCAACAGAACTATCAATGTCAAGTAGATCCATTGCATGACCCCACACCAGGGAAAGATGTGCTCTAAGAATATGCAAAACTAGCTAAAAACTCAATTAGTCAGTACACATAATTATGCCCTCAAGTGTTACGAAACCAGAAAGCCATTTTGGCTATAAAATGCATTGGGAATGTTAATGTTATGGTCAGTAAGACAACAGAACATTACTGACACGCATTTTATCTAGTCCTCAAATGCAGCTCTTCCCACTTCTGATGTAAGATTTTCATTAGCCATTATAGAGCTGGATGTGAAAGCCAAGCCAGAGAACCAAACCCACTCAAAGACCCAGCCATGTTAATAAGTTGACAGCACATGCTATAAAATACAACTGTGGGCCTCTTACGTGAGTCACAACCAATAACTTTTACAGCAGACCAGCCAATAAAGAATAACCACCACCCCAAAAAATTAAGAGTGTCTTGGTGAGCAATAACAGGTAATGGTTTGTTCATCTGTGTACCAGCCAAGCTCTAGAGAATAATCTTCTCCAATTACGCCGTTCTCACGCATCATGCCATACTTCACTGACCACATCTCTGTGTCGATGTTTTTTAATTCTTTTATCTCCCCTAATCTTCTGCTTTAAAGAGCTACCCTAAGTCTTTCATTACATCATTCTGCAGAATTTCCATTACCATGGAAAAACATCCGTCCCTATTAATTTTTTCAGTGTATTTTGTGGTATGTTATTGCTTTTTTTAAAATCAACTAATAAAATCATATCTGAGAGTTTTTCAGTGCAGCCTAAGCAAACACTGGCATGTGAGTACAATGAGGTATAGTACAGTATGCAAGAGAAGGCAGAGGCTGAAATGAGAATACAATTTCCCATGAGAGAGTTCTATGTTCGAGCCATTTAACTTTAAAACTAGTTCAATATTTGAACAAGACACTATTTTATTCCCATTCAAAGTTTAAACACAGATCACTTCGAAATCAATCATAAATTCAAACCTCTTTATTTTAGAAACTGTTTCAATATTTAAAAGCTTTTTTTCTCTCTTTAAT
Organism: Petroica traversi; assembly: GCA_025920805.1. Classification (NCBI taxonomy): domain Eukaryota; kingdom Metazoa; phylum Chordata; class Aves; order Passeriformes; family Petroicidae; genus Petroica; species Petroica traversi. Next base: position 7,066,363 of record JAHLSL010000044.1, read on the forward strand.
GTAACTGCACCTTCAAGGCTGCAGAGGCAGAACTGACTTTGAGATCCTTAAGAGCAATGCTATTTTCCTGCCAATACATACAAAAGGCAGTTCTAGGAAAAAGAAAAAAACCCACAAAGGCGAGGTTGTGCTTTGCTTCAGAGTTTAAGAACAAAGTCTGGACAAAGAACACAGAGCCTAGTCTTCAGCCCAAACTAAAGTAAATGAACTTGGTGTGGGTGCTTTTCAGGGCACACCACCATAATTCCTTGTTACTGCACTGCTTTTGTCCTCACCTGGGTGTAAGGAAAAGCTAGATGAGTGGGATCAGTGTAGACAAGAAACAACCCTCCTTCAGGACATTCATTACAGAGAGAGATCTGCAAAATTCAGAAGGAGGAGGCAGAGCCCACATGCACTTGGGTCCCTGTCCGCACCCAGCTCTGCAGTGCATGTCCTGCTGCCTCAGAAGCCTAAGAGCCCTGCTGACAGTGCAGAAATGGTCGGCTCCAGCTCTGCAACACAGAAAAAATATTTCAGCCTGGTGAAATAGCAACATTTCACACCCATATTTCATTTCAGTGTGATGATCTTAAGATTTCTTGGGGGTGGGTGTTATATTTGCTTGTTTTTAAACCTTAAAACTCATTCTTCAGATGGGCAACTTATCACAGAGAGTCAGTGACAGAGAGGTGAAACCAGGCGAATTCCTGAACTGTGTCAGTGCCAGCTCTTTGGCACATGCCACTCTCATCCAACTAATTTCAATGCCAATTTGTTTCTAAAAATTATCTTCTGTGCCTTCATCTTTGTACAAAGCTCTTTTTCACAAACCCAGAGCATACAGCTCAATGCAAATCTAACACTACAAAAATACTCATATCAAAAAGAAAAGACAAATTGATGGCTCTAAAGCAAACAGTCTTATTAACCTCAGAGCTGCCCTGTTCTGGTTTCTGGTCAACTACAGACTTCACAGACAAGTTAAAAGATGCCTTTGAAAAGTATTAGGCATCTGTACCATTAAGAGACCACAGAACAGGACAAGAATTAGGCTGTGTATTTGTGATATCACTGCACTTAACCATCAATGGCTTTGCATGAACCCAGGAAATATTATTTGGCTTTATATATAGCAACATGATAAACCTGGCTGCATGGGTAGTCATGCTGTTGCACCAGCATCTGAAAGTCACCTTTCTCAGGAGAGGGCAGCTGCCATTCATAACCATCTCTCCCTAATTGAAAAATGAGGAGTCCCTATTTCCAGGAAGGCACAGGCCAAGAGTATTAGGCAATAAATGAGTTTTACTTTTTACGTACCTTCAAATAAAAAGAAATCAGTTGTAATCAACACAGCATTAACATACTGTCTTGTAATATTTCACATAAAACATGTCACTGAAAACTCAGTATTGAGCAGGAAGGAATTTGATGAATCAAGTAGATGAAGCCAAGATGTAGTTATTAGATGCATTACATCTTTAGCACATCATCTGTAAAAATGTCCAGGGTAAACTAACGCTCCAGGGGAAACCTGACCTTTAAGAGGCTCCCTAATACTACATCTAAATTAATGTCAGTGACAGGCACTTCAATCTAAAATAGCAGGGTTCTTTCATTCTATCTACACTATCTATTCATCCATTTATTTGTGTGTAAATGTGTGTGTGCATAAATGGATTTGTGTCATTCTGGCACTGGGGGAGTGGGTGGGGGACAAAGAGAGCTCATAGATTTTTTTTTTCTATACCTTACTACGCCTATGCATATTGTTAGTTTTACAGGATTCATTCAGAATCTTTTCAGCATAAAAAAAGGGTAGGATTTTTTTTTTATAGTAACTAAATCTACTTCTTCAAGTAGATTTATTTTGCAACCTTGCAAAATAAACATGCTTGAACTAGTGCAGGATGGAACTCTTGCAGCAATCAATATAACAAGCAAATCTGAATTTGTTTTAAAGAGCTGGGCTGGGCTGTAACATGGCTGGTGGTCAAGATAAAAATCATAATTGAGATCAGTTTTGCTGTTTCAAAACAAAACACTGAAAATAAATTCAGTAGATGATGCATTTCTGCCTTGGAGGAAAAGACACAAATAAACAATACACTGCAAAATACTGATCATAGAATAATTTCATGGCTGTTAGTTAAATTGGTGCTAACTGTGGTGGTCAATCCTTCCCTCACTTCTGTTTTTCATTCCATATTGGAGGTTTTATGATCAAGGGATGAGGCCACTGCAAAGCAGCCACTCTGATGATCTTCCTCCAGGCTTCTTGTGGGGCTCTTCCTGCCTTGTCAACACCTCAGAAAGGACCAAACCCACCAATTTCTGTGGACCTCTGTCACTTCAGTTCTCAGAGACAACTGCATAATAGTGCTTTCAAGAGATGTCTTCAGCTGAAATCTGCCCCTTGATGCAAAGCATTTACATCTTGCTCTGAAATGAGGACAATCACATTAGCTAAATCCTAGCGAAGTAAAATTGTTAAGTCCTTTCACATTTTGTTGATCAAGACCCTTTTATTGGAACATTTTTCTTTTCAAACTTCAGTTCAGTAATAAACTATCCTCTAATTGGTTTTTATGCTATGAAGAGCTACCTTGCATTTTAGCTACTTTATGTGTGGCTATATTTTCTTACAAAGACACAATTGATCAGGAATTACCATAATCCCACACAGAGAAGTAGTTCTAGAAGTACTGAGTGCATAAAACATTAATGTCAGTAATGCAGACATGACAAGTTTCATCTCTCCTTTCAGCTAAACAATCTGCCTCTTTCATACCAACATCACCGTTCAGCCATGGGCTACATAAACATTGTCAAGCCTGGTTTCAATATAAAGTGAGCACATTAATGTTCCCACTAATATACATTTCCCAGTAACCACTCTGCTAGATTGCTTAGTTCAAACTGCACGACATATCCCATAACATATCAGACAGTTCAGATTCACAGCTCAGAAGATATAGATATTCTAAGTACTAAAAAAAAAACTTTCTTGTGTGTGCACTCCAGAGCCCTGCTAATACAAAAACTCCCATGAGGCTCTCAAGAAAACATGCCTGTGTGGAACACAGCCCTCCTCTGTTCAGTGAGAGGTGGTTTTTTGTTTTTTTTTTTATTTTTGGATGATGGTGTTTCACTTACTTCTTCACAGAGACTTAGTAGATGGACACAAAAATAAAGAGATGATGATCAGAGCAGATAATCCTTTCTGTAACCTCAGACAATGTATCCAAGACCAATGGACCCAGTGATGACTCTCTTTAACTCAAGCCAGTTGAGTGGCTAAAGAGTTTAATGTACATGATGTAGAAATTCCCTGATTCAGTTCACTACAGACCCTCTGATGATAAAGCAAGACCCTATCCCAGACACGTGAATTTTGCATTTTCCCTTGCACTCAGTGACAAGGCAGAGCATCAATCTCAGGGTAGATGGGACACGAGCAGCCCCACACTGCAAAGAAGCCTCCTGTGAGCCTCCTTAACAAGCCCGCAGTCCCACAGAGCACAGTGCACAAGCTGTATGAGCAGCGTGCTACAGACAACATTACTGCAGCCTCCCATGTCAGCCCGGGTTATAGGGCGGTTTATTATGGGCTGGGGACCAATATCCTAGGAGCTCACACTTCCAATTTTCACGTTCAGCAGCTGGAAAGGCAAATATCCTCAGCCAGAAAGTTCATTAACCTAGAGATTTTCCATGGCCAGACTTCTTCAGTATTGCAGTAAGACGCAATTTTATATTCAGGTTATGGTATTTTGAAGTATTTAATGTAGCTGGAAGCCAACAAATACCAGCTAACCTTACATGCGAGCTTGATAGTGTGTTGTGCAAAATACAGCCACTTTGAAATAACATGACTTTAAAACTGTTTATGCTTAACACGGTGAAATTAAACACACTGAGTCAGACACACTAACTTCTATGCTGTTGAGTAACACTTAATACCTTAAAGAAGTGAGAAACAGGAAAGAGACTCAGGGATTTAGAAAGCAGCAGGGAATTTCCATAAAGCCATCTGATTTCTCAGAAGGCAAAGAATGAAAGTTGAAAATGAAATTGAATTAATCCCAGAAATATGTCATGCATGCCCCCCACTAATCAGACTATGGGGAGCACTCAGCATAGACAGAGGAAAGTCCAATCAACCTTTAAATGCAACAATACCCAGTCTGAAGTCCTCTGACTCTTCCAGGTTCACTAAACTTGACCCAGAATACATAAGGCTGGACTGGCATTGATCTCACAGGGCAGATCATCAGAAGGTGTAAATCTGAGCAACTCCACTGACTTCAAAAGTCTGCCAAGCCTCTAGTTCCAGATGTCCGTGTGCAGTCATGAATTCCTGATTTCAGAATACTTTAACACATCTAAAGGAGCAGCAAAGGCTAAAGTTTTAGCACTTGTTGTTAAGTAAACAATTACTTAATATGTTAAATAAAATTAATAGTTGAAAATTTTCTTTATATTCTGATTAGCAGTTGAGATTTATCCCATACATTCAGGTTCAAAGTAATTTTGCTTTGGGCTTCAAAGCTCACTTTTAACTTCAGCCAGCTTCCACTGTCAAGATTCCAGGATAAAGTTCAATAAGGTTTACTTTCTAGTGAAAGTTAAGCCATTAACCTATACCTCACACTTTTTCATGCACAGTGTGCCTACTGAAATGCAAGTCTTCAGAATATTACATTATGTCAGTCAAAAGAAGGTCTGGCACAAAAACCCCAGTCAGGGCTATTTCAACCATTCAACAGTCCAATTACTTATACTATGTTAGACCTTCCAGCTCCATCAATGTAAAACTGTTTACACTCAGACAGCCAGGGTTGCACTGATAGGGTTGTACATTGCGAATTATTTTGTCAAAATACAGGGTTTCAAATGCAATTGCCAGAAGAGATGTAACATGGAGGCTTGCAGCCTCAAGTGCAATTTCCTGGCAACTACAATGGTGCGGGCTATGGATTTACACATGAGCACTTCCAATTAAAAGTGATGTAAGTCCATTAACATTGGGTCTGAGTAATACCCCCTCATATACAGGATTCCATGAAACTGGAAATAGAATAAATTAACATGGAATAAAATCACTTAGCAAACAAGTGAAGACGCTACCAATTAGCTGTCTGTATAGCTCATTTTGGAAGATGATTTACGTGAGTTTCTTTCCTTCCCAGATCAGATAAATGAGCATGTCCTGCAAGGCCTTCTAAATATGCTGGAGAAGTATGAGCTCTAAAACATACCCAGAAATAGGATTCAAAGGTCCTCACCATGGCTCCACTATTTCTGCAGAGTTATGGTAAGAGAACACCACCCTGGAAAAGAGGTGTTAGAAAATGTTCTTCCTACAAATTCCTCCATCTCAACAGATGCTTTCTGCCCGTACAATGAAGAATGAATTTTCCATTGCCACCATCAATTGATTTTTCTGAAATCTGGGTTCTAGACACCTTGCAATATACACTCCTATTCTTTCAAGAATTGCAGCAGCATCCTATGATAAAAATACAGAAAGAATTACAAATACATGCTCCAACAACAGCATGCTTTATGTTATAGCTGGTGAATCACACAAAGTTCTCTCATAGTCACGTCCAAGGTTGTGGCTCTCCTACTAACCATGTGCACAGTAAGCTGGTGGGGCCTCAAATCATCATGAACTTTGATGAAAAGACAAAGCAAAGTGCTGGAGATACTATTTTTCACAAAGTCAGGAAATAAGATTTATGCAAGAGGAAGAAAAATGAGATACTACATCTTGATACGTCACTCATATGAGTGGGATACAGAGCCAGATTCTGGGGAAGTTGGGGGGTCTTGCTCAAGAACTGCTGTGTTACCTATCAGGAAGCTGATTCTCCCCAAAAGGTAAAGAAACAAACTGCAATGCAGAAGTGCAAACAGGTATGTGGATTCAAACCCTGCTACTTAGATGTGATCCATTAATAACTGAGCAATGCTACTTCTTAATATTTTATTGGAGACCATTTCCTTGAAACGGTAGTGTTACCACCCAGCAATTCATTATTTCAACCGCCAATTTTTAAAAGACACCTACTGTTATCATCTTTTCTCTGTTGTTGGCCATTTAAATCAAGCATTGTGAGTTTCCTTCCCTCACATACACACATGTAAGCAGTATCATACAATCTTCTTCTGCCTCACAGCTTGGAGACTTAGGGGATCCACAGGAAGGACTAATCTGGCTTACCTAACCCATGGTGCAATTGATTCCACTTGGGTGGCTGACAGAGAGCTCACTTTCAATCTGCATCACGATTTCTTCCCTGCCAAAATGCCACTGCTGAGGTGCCACCAGCAATGCGCATTGCGCAATCGAGACCACCGTGCTCGGGGCAGGCAGAAAACTGAAGGCTGCTCTGTGCCATGCAGACATGCCTACACTTGGAGAGGCAAAGCTGACTGTAAGCTGCTTGAAACGCTTCCCTGTGAATTATTTTTACTTCTGCAGCTTGACTTCTTAATTTCCTTTCCCCCTCTTTTCAAATACGGTCACACTGCAGAAATCTCAGTCGGTACAATATTCTGTGGAGCCACAAAGTCCTCTGATATTTAGGAGACTGCTCCTGATTCATCAAGGCTTCCTTGATGCCTTACAACGTCTTGGGGAGGTCACAGGGCGCAGGCTGCAATTTCCTTTGCCTTTTTATTTGTATCCATCAGGAGTTTGGGGACTGTGTATCCCTGTGTTTCCTGGCCGGCTCCAGGCATCACTGCATCACAGCGGCACCTGGTGGGACGGGGCAGGGCTGGAACGTGCTGCTGCCCACCCTGCAGCCCCAGCAGCGCCCAGACATCCACAACAAAACCAAAATTAGCCTTGTTTTGCTCTGGCAGGTCCTTCTAACATCTGTTGCTGTGAAAAGTTCAGAATTAATATCACTGAACCCTGCCCTGGTATTTGCTAAAGAGATGCAAAATGCTGGATGGGGAACAGACTGAACGGCAAGCCACATCTTAGAAACAGCCTGCAACCCGAGGGATCAAGGAGATGCTGCACACAGCACCAAAAGGAAAAAATAATCTGATAAATAACTCATCTCCAAGCCCTCTCAACTTTTGATTCATTAGCCATCATTAAAAATTTATAAAAGTATATTAGAAGTAAAGCTCAGTTCAACCAGCCACATGTATTCTAGCAACTGTGTGACACATTGAGCCCTTTTCTTTTGATTACTGCCTTCAATCTCATCATTTTTATTTTATGGGACGCAAAGCATCAAATTCAGCTTCAGAAATACAATGTTCAAAATATAGTGGCCAATAAATGTTTCATCTTTTTCACAAACTAGACCTTAAAGAGCTTCAGTTATTTATTTTTATAGCAGCAGCATACATAAGTGTATGACACAGTAAAGGATACTGATCTCTGAAGACCTCAGATTATCTTAAACTCCAGAAAATCAATATCAAATCCTGTGTTTACGGTACTTTTCATTATTTATTTTAGAGCCTAAGGAAGTGGACAGTGGAAGCTGCCAGTTTTGTAGAAAAAGAACCCAGCAAAGTTGCTGTCAGATTTATAGGTCAAACACTACATTACAAAAGAAACCATTTACCCCCAAGAGCCAAAATCACTGCTGTTCACCGTACTTCTAATAAAAGTCCACTGACTGTTGCTACACCTCCATCTAATTTACTTCAGTCCTTACACCCTGGCCAAGGCAGAGCCTGTGCAAGGTGTGTAAGGGCTCCCACCCAGGTACAGCTGCCTGCAAGGGGCACTGCAATTTGCAGAGTGCAGCTGGAGCTGAGGGCGTTGCTGCGATCTCCAGATGCTCACACACCTCTGCATCGATGCAAATGAGCACCAGGCATGTCAGGCTGTGCCCGCTGCTTTCAAGACTACCAGTTCTTGATTAATTTTTCAAAAGTGCAAGTTCATGACACAGGGAGTAGAGCAGGGGGAAAGGAAGGAAAAAGGAATGAAAGCAAAAGTTTTGAGAGCTTTAATCCTTAAAAACACTTGGATGGAGGGAACACCCAAAGACAGAAATAAGGATTTTTATCTCTTAAAAAAATTCACTCTTTGCATTATAGTTGCTGAGCTAACTGAAGAAGCAATCTACTAAATTAGAGCTACAATAAGTATAAATTTACATCCCAAGTTAACTTAAGGAGGTTGATTAAGAACAAGTAGAAATAAAGTCTTACGGAGTGCACAAATTAATCCATAGAAGTGCCAGCCAGTTTAAAATGCAAAAAAAAAAAGGTCATCAAATTGAAAAGGGCCCTTACTCTCTCTGACTGTGCTCAAAATACACTTAGAACCAATCTCTCACTACTGTAATGATTCTGGCACCATTCTCTTGTATCTGAAATAAAAAATGTAAAAGATAATTCTGATTGTAAGCATCTCTCTTTTCCTCTTGATTCTTCATACCAACATTAAAATGTTACAGAAAAACAGTGTTGCTACAATATAAAATAACTGCATATTCTTTATATTAAATACTGTGATCTGTTCTTGTGATAAGCAGAAGGTATAGATATGAAGAATTGTTAGAATAATTACAGGCACTGGAAAAGTCCTGCAGGGTAGGGACTAGAAACATTGACGGGAATCCTTTTAGCTTAAAGATGAGATATCTAACAGAAGGCATGTTTGAGGTTTGAGAAACAAGACAAGATACATTAGACATTCCTATTTATAACATATCATTAATTTGTGGAATGCATTGCTACCACAGCACACTGACATCAAAAGTGCAGCAAAATTCAGATAAGGTTTAGATAGATAACATGAAGTGTTACACCAGAGCAGATTTAGGAAACATGAAGGATTTTAAGCCTTTTTGCTACACAGCACAGACCAAAATCTAACTGACAGGATTTTTTAAAAAAACCCTCAACATAATGTGAAAGACATTTGAAAGTTTATTGGAGGATTTTATGCACTTTTGCCTGAAATATCCAGCTCCAGCCTGTCTCAAGAGAAAGGACAGCTTCTTAGATGGACCACTGGTTTGATCTGGTATGGCAAGTCCTATATTCTTATGTTCCTACCAGATAATCTGCAGTAATTTGAGTGACAATGGATGGGTACCCATCCTAGGGAAAAAATATTCTATCATTCTATTTTTCAGTGCACTGAACTGAATTATGTTAGGTTAAGTGTTGTCACACTGAATAATCTCAAGCTGTATCACATGTCCAAAGACACAACTCAGTGTAATGTGTAGGACAGTGCACTCAAATTTGCTGCAGATGTGAACTGAGTGAGGAGGGGAAAAAATATAAGCTTGAAATCTAGTGAAACTTACAGCACCTACAACAGTAGTAAAAACCATATTAAAATATTTTAATTTAAAATGCTGTCCAAATTCAGAAACAGAAATTGTTCAAACATATAAATCACTTGTCTTTCCTCAGCTTAATTTCATATAATCACAAACTGTTTAATGTCAAAGAAATTCAAAGGTATCTCTCATTAAAACAGTTGGTACAAGTAAGCTGAAGACCCCTTAGCTTCTCGAAAAAAAGTAATCATAATAGGTCTATGTTCCAAATTCATTACACTGAATTAAAGTATATAATTTTGTTTGTCTATAAAACATGAGAAGAAGCTCCCACAGAGTCAGGAGTGAGTCTCAAGATTTCTCCACTCCTTGGGAGCCCCACCTTGACTTCTCTAACTTGGCTCTTTCCACAGAAAAGATGAGACACCCTGCCTCAGCTGTTTCTGAGATTGCCATAATTTTTCACTGAATGCAAAACAGGCAGGAAAAGAGAAGACCCATGTGCCTACAACATACATTATGATGCTCAAATGTTCATCCCCCTGCTTGAATGATTCTGTTTGCTATTCTTACTCCTTCTTGTTACTTACGGCTGCTAATTACAATTTTGAGTAATTTTGTAAAGCACGTTTTGCAAAACAGTCACATTTGCAGAGCTTTCGATTTAAGTATGACAGCTACAGACAAAAAAAACAATGCACCAAAAACCCCCAAGCCCCATCCTCCATTTAGACAATGTAACAACCCCTTCATGCCTAACGGCCCAAAGTACTTGGATATCCTTAGTGGCTTTAATTGCATGAATTTCCAAATGGAAGCTGCACAGGACATGAGCAGAGGACACTTTTGCATGTGAAGGAACCCCTGCTTTGACGACTACCCAGCACAGACATCCCAACCACTGTCCCCCGGACTGGAGAGCCCTGATGACAGGCTGTCCTCAACATGATCAGTAAGAGGCCATGGATGCCAGAGAGGAGAAGCACTGTGTGAGCCACTGCCTGTCTTCCACCTCCCTGCTTCCAGGGGATTATGTGCAGACAGCTATTCATGCCTGGGAGCTTGCAGAACTGAGACCTGGGTCTGTATTTTAGTGTTTGCTTTTCAAATCATGCATTTGAAACAAGAATTTGAGGACTCCATAAAAAAAAAAAAAAGGCTTTTTACCAGCCCCTACAGCCCCATAGCTACCAAGTCTCAGCAAAGAGATTTCTCATTTGGCTTTTCATATGTTTACACTGATATTCTCCAAAAGCATCTTAAGATTTGATATTTGTCACCTCCACTTGCTTTGAGAATCCTCATATCATGTGAAATTTGGGTTTGATTTAAAAAAAATAGTTCTTTATTATTATCTAATTTTGGAAGATTTTATTGCAGAATTAATACTGTTTATGTGGCTATTTCGTTTCCCTCTAAGAACAACAGGTCAATACTAATTCATACAGAGAGTGCCAAGAATTCCTTTCAAGGTGTAATTCAGCAGCCACCAGGGCTCGTTCCATTTCCTGCCACAGCAGTCCTGGCCATTTTGACCAGCCCTATACTGCCTTTGCTCTGCAATGCTGCAAGTAGTTCACAAACAAACAACAAAATGTTGCTGGCACCATCTGCTCCTTGGAAACCTGCCAATCAGCATCCAAACCACTGAGAGGAAGTTGTGCTGGGATTTACTTCGTACCCATCCTTTCTGGAGGTTTGGCTTTTGCTGCTGCCCCCAGCAGCACTACCGGCAGCTGTAGAGAGAGCTTTGATCCATTTGTGGGGAAAAAAAAACCTGCAGTCCAGTGACAATTTCCATCATACTCATTGAGATGACCTTGTCTCCTCAGTTACAGCTTATGTACATCGCTGGGTCTGCAGTGACCCAAAGTCATAGAACACTTCATCCTCAGTAGCTACAGCTAACTTGAACATGGTGAAAACAAGGAGCAGCTATAAAAGGTGTATTTTGCCAGTAACTGAAATTCAGCCACTTTTTAGAAGGGCAGAACAGATCTTAAACACACAGTATCATTCATTAGTGTTTCAGAGATGAAGTGGGGGTATGACTTTCACAGTTGACAGCAGACAAGAAACTCACAAAGGACAATGCCACCAAATTTGGTCCACACACCAGAGATAACAAACCTCCTCATAAAAATGTTACAGGATTCATACATTAAGATAACTCAAAATTGGAAGGAGGAAAATAAAAAAGAAGGTAAAGAAAAGAAATAGGGGGCTGTGTGCCGTGATACTGCTGGGAAAGTATCCTCCATAAATTCCATACTGACACTGCTAAAATTTATCTGAAATTCAGTTTATTAATTTATCACAGTCAATAATAACTGGTTTATGATATCACAAATGCACAGTTCACCTCATTTGTACTTATTTGTAATTAATGCACACAAAGCATCATTTTGTTGTTCTGTTTTTCATACCACAACTTGTTTGGGTTTTTTTACTACAATTGGTATTGCATTGCTAATGCTTCTGCAAGTCTATTTACTGTAGCTCTTGGCTGCCTGTGTACAATGGCAGCAGGCACTGGCTTCAGTGCTGTGACATATCTATTTAATTAACCCAGCTGTTCTCTCTACAGTGTGAAGTACCAAGCGGTGGTGCCATCCTGGAAAGCAGGACTCATAAAACAAAAAAAAAATTACAGTGCCACTTGGAAAATGAAACACAAATAAAATCTGCTTGAAAAAAATACAGATAAACACATCCCTGTCTGCCTTGACAGGCCTCTGCTATACAGTTGGATACTGCACAATATTGCTGAAGACTTTTAGAAGTGCCATTTCTTATTTTAAATCCACCTCCTTCATCTTGAATAAAATTAGCAATTTATCTGCATGTGAGCAAAAAAAAATTCAACAGCAGGCCTTTCCTGGTGGCAGTGTTCTTTTATCTATGCTTCTACAGTGTCCATTCTTAAAAGTGCTCCTGCATAAGACATAAAATAGGAACATCTCCCAGTGCAAGCTGATACTGCCTATTCCTTGAAAGCTCATAATATCAAAATCAAACAAATTAGTCTGTTTATCAAGCTGTCACTTTGCAGCACGCTGAAGGGAAGGAGGAAAAATAAAGGATTCACTGAAGTTGAAGATTATGCAGCCACTGCACATGAACACTACAATAAATATAATTTAGAAAACATCTCCTGCCCATCATGAGCTGGGCCTCAAAATGAGTCAGTTGTACCAATAAAAAGAACACAAAAAGAATAGCATCATATGCAGTTTTTTTGAGATGTGCTGTCTACACAGACACACTGGATGTGACAATTAGTTAATTGCTTTGGAAGAACAGCATTCACTGGAGCTACATCCATATTCAAGGATGCCTCCTGACCATGGCAGCTGGAACAAATGAGACATGGCAGCTTCAACCAGTCTCTCCAGTGCTTCACCAGCCTAGAGAACCTCAGCTCATACCCATATGGAAATTAACTCAGATACATCAAGTAAGACTGCTTGCTCTCTTCAAGTGCTGTCAGACCTCTGCTGTATTTTCAGCTGAGAACAGAGGAGGCTGTCAGTGGTTCCTGGACTGAGGAACCTCTGCCAGGATACTGAGCACACACCATGCAGGGTTTTCTTCACCCCGCTGCTGAGGAGTGCAGAGGAGAGTCCTTTCAGTGATGTATCCACCTTGTGGGCACAACTGTGTCATGGAATGAAACCTGGACAGTTCATTCTAGACAATGGTCCGGGGTAAGGCTGATATGAAAAAACTTCCCAAATGCTCTAGAATACAAGCAATTCAAACAGATACTGGTACAGTAATATAGTCTGAATACAATCTATTGAAGTTTAAAAAAAATATTGTATTTAATTTGTTGATGAAAAGATCTACACCTTGCAGAGTTGCTGTTCTCACAGTAATGACCAGTAACAGGAGAAGGAAAAGCTGTCTAACATCACCTGGCCTTTTATACTCTTGGCTACTGCAGCTACAAGAGTTTCCAGGATTTTAGGTACAGCTCTGGTATCTGCTGTCATTAAAAATTATGCAATACAAATATATATCTAGTGTGGTATTATATACACACTCACTTCTATAGGTAGACAGACAGATAGGTACAACATAAGTTGCCTGTAAACAGAGTGGAACAAAAATGGCAAATTTCTAACTGCCACTCAATTTTGTTTCACCCGTTAAAGTCAAGATCCAGGTGAAGAAGTCCTATGCCAGCATTTTATTTTCAGAAGTATCTGAACAATGGAAGTTTCTTAAAATACTTCACCCAGGGTACCTATCCAGAAACCTGCAAATTAGGAGAGATGCACCTAAATCTATTTCTAGTGTAAGGTAGAACTCGAACCTGGAAGCCAATTAACTGAAAGGAAAAACATTTCGATTTATGTCAGCATTCAAGGCCCTCAAGAGACTGCATTCCCTGCAAGATAAGAGCAGAGAGAAAGATACAAGTAGAAGAATTCTCTATTAGAAGACCATCCTAAAAATGTAGACCTAGAAATGTACTGACCTTTCCTGTGACCCTTTTAGAAAAGTGATTTTTGTGAAGTCCTTGGTTTTGTGAGCGCAGCATTTTATCGTGCTTCCCAAACTCACAATACGCTTTGTAGCTCTTCCCTGAAACAAACCAATCTACACAAATATTTCAAGCATTTTTTTTAATTCTCACAGTTGTTCTTCACTACAGTTCACCTTTAGCAGGCCCTTCTTGTAAGATAATGCTGCATGTCCTGGTGTTCCTCTCTACTTCTTTGGGACTATCACCACACAACACATCAGCCCACTAAATAATGTAACTCAGGATCTCCAGGAAAAGACCTGTGCAACTTTTATTTTAACCAGACTGACTGACTGGAGTAAAATCTCACTCAGCTATTCAGATTGGCACAGCTGCTAACAATGGATTTCCCAAATGTTAATGCTGAAGTTGATCCAGCAGAGGTCCTGCTTCACTGGTGGGGTGAAGTAGGATCATGTTCAACAACACTACGAATTTGATGCCTTATTCCTACCGTTTTGGAAGAGGATATAATGGTGGTCCCCCAAACCAAGACACAGGGCAAAGAGCAGCTCCTCAGAGCTTTGTCCTTTGCCTCCACAGACTATTGTTAACCATTTTTCATGACTTGAGAACTTCCTCTTCTCAATGGCAAAAATAATACTTTGCCCAAGACTCCAACCTGGCTGCAAGTAGTTAGTTTACATAAAGAAACTGGAATGCTTGATTTATGTCAGCACTCAAAATATACAGTCAAACCAAATCTGTGATTTGTGTCTGTGAGATTTCTCTGCCATTGCTGGGCTGAAAAAAAACACACGAAAAAACTTCTAAAAATTACGTAACTAGAGATTCGGTACAGGACAGCCTGTGACACATACTTTAGCATGAACCATGAAAAACGAAGATGAAAACAAAAATGAAAGCCAGGTAAACAAAACATTTTCATTACTATGACTAAAAATTTGAATCACTACTTATTTTTTCCTAAAGCAGTTCTCCCACTATAGTTGAAAATGGAAGAATCCAAAGAAAAAAACTACTGCTGTAAACGCCAGGAAAAAATAAATGAAGAAATTATTCAAAAGCAAACCAGTCACAAAAGGAATATTGAAGATTCTTGCATGCATTCAGAAATCTGCAAGGACAAGCAAAACACTAGCACTGTAATGAAATATTCTAGCTTCCTTATTGAGGCATCCTTAGCAGGGTGGCAACTAGTTAAAGACCAATTGTTTGTTCAAGATAAGCAAAAACACTGTCCCCAAATTAATTTCACCTTAATTTTAGGTTCTCATCCCACCATTTCCTTGTCTAGGTATCGCAAACATGTTCACCTTCTGCAGTATTGCAGAGAGGTTAAAACTTTCCTTTTTTGTAATTTTTTGTAGTTGTTCTACTTAGCTGCAAACCAAGCACTTGAGGTTCAACTCTAGAGCAAACTCATGTTACTCTTGGCTCCCTGACCCCCATTCAAGCCAAACCTACAAGAGTATCCTGAATTTTTCTGCTGATGGAAGATTTCATCAGTGGAGAGCCAGGCACCACAGACCATCACCATCGTCTGCTCCATATTTCACCACCCTGACAGAATCAGTAGCAAAAGGGAACTACCAGTGATCACAATCATTCCTTAGTAGGTCGTCACCACATTTCAGAGGCAAGCATAGTTTTACAGAATGTAACTCCTTTGCATTCTGTAGTGGTAGAAAAAGTTACTTCCCTGAGCCCCAAGCCAGGCCAACTGGTTCATCCAATAATTACCATATTGTTATGCAATAACCCACCCCAATTCCACCAGGGTACCATAAATCAGGCCTCACATTCAGGGAGGCTGTAAAACCATCAGTGGCAGATAGCCTGTGTCCAGCTACGGTCTAGTGAGAGTGCTTTGAAAAAACTGACAGTAGGAAACTTTAGCACAGTCATCTGCTGCACAAGGCGAGCACAATGGTTTTGATACAAGGGCCTGATGTCTACCAGACACCCAGGAGGAAGCTGAGGTGCAACCTTTTGCTGCAGAGGTCTCTCTCGGCATTCACTTTTATCAGCTCCAGTGCAATATTTTCAAAACCTCCCCCTGGGTGATGTCCTTGAAGCCTTTTCTAGGTATCCAGTCTCAAATTTGATTTTCCTCCTTTTATTCTCCCAATTCTTCAAAGATCATTCCAGAAACCTGATTTGATTAGAAGTCTCTTTTAACGTAAGCAATTCATCCTCACACACGCAGAGCTGTTGATTCACCTTTTCTTTAATTTCATTTTGCCTGACTTTCATTTGAGCTATCTCAATTTCAACCTCTGTTAAAGCTCCATCTACCTTGTTTACTGTTTCTTTGATTTGAAAGATCTCCTCCATTAAGTCCTTAAGCGACAACTCTGTGGCCATTTTTGGCTCCAGCTGTTTGTCAGGAGAGGTCAGCCACTGCCTCAGTCTTTTATTTGTCTGGAGCAACATTCAAATTGTTTTCAGAGCAATTGTTTTCTTCTCATTTCCTGCCATCGATGTTTGAAAATAATAATGAATTACCTCAATTCTGAGGAACGTTTCATCCCTTTATTCATTATTAAGAGCAGGGAAAAAGACTTTTCCAGAGGCTGGCACGCTGCACAAATTTCCTCAAGTCTTGCTTGAGGAATAATAGTGCAGGAACTGTTAAAAGTTATCTTCTACACGTACACAGGATCCTGCAAGAGAGCACTTGAGGCTTCAGAAAATTCACCTTCTTAAAATCCTGCCAGGCAGGTAAGCATTAGACCTTCTGAACAGCCAGTAGCAAAAATACTTCATTTAAAACTTGCACACTAAATAAGGTTCTTGGGAATTTTTTTTTTTTTTTTTTTTTTTTTTTTTTCCTCCCCAGCTCTGGTTAGCAGAATCAGCTCCTTAGCTGCACAGGAAGCCTGGGGCAGCTCTGGAAATAGGTTTCCTGCCTTGATACAGAGTTGCCAGACTATCTTTTCTCCTCTAAACACAAAATGCGCTCAAAGGAATGCATCCAACACAGAGAACTGATGAAAGAGTAGCTCTGGATCAGAAAATGGCCTTTCTCATACAAACCTTTATACTTTGATCTATTATTTCATGTCAATAAGAAGATACGGAGACTTAAGATGTGTATTTAAGTGAGGGGGTTGTTTGTTTTTACAAGAATCTCTACTTTAAATCCTATGCCAGCTGTTACTAAGCCCACCTGAGAATTAGCATGCTATAGATTAATATTTTACATTAAAAATCTAGACTTTTTTTTTTTCATTTTGAGCACACTGTTACGTTTCCCCTCACTTAACCGAGATTCATGGACAGCCCTCCAAAAATACCCCATATTTTTTGTATGCCCTCCCAGGGGAAGCACATCCCACCTTAATGCACACTTCTCTTTAAGTGATGACTCCTTATCTATAGGAACCCCTTCCCTTCCATAACTGAGCTGAAAGGCTGGATAACCAGCTTAGATGTGATGCCCTATCTTTAAGGCAGCTAATCTGAAGTGAAAATGCATCTCGCACACTTTTTTCCAAGTGGATTAATTTCTAGTTTTAACATTAAATTTCTGCTCCATTAAGGAGTGAAGCTGTGTTTTTATTAGAAGCTGGTGTTCTACAGAATCTTTACCACCTACCAAAGAAATGTTTCAGTATTCCTTATAAACTATTTTTGCAATAATTTTATTACTGTATTGTGTCTTTCTTACACTACAAACCTGTTCTTCTTACAAAACAGAAATGTGAAGTTAGATTGCTAACCTACTAAAGGGCACCTAGCCACACAGCCTTAAAAATACTTAAGTGATTTGCAAAACTCCACAGAATTAACCTGACAGGCAGTTTAGATTATTGACCTTTGACTTAACTGAGGTAAATATTTGAAGAGAGGAGATGGGTTATCAGACTGTTTCATATATAAACTCAAGCCAGTTTCTTTGTAAGAATGAAACTCCAAATTTGTCTTTTTCCATCACAAATGAGCATTTTAACACCTCCTACCAGAAAGTATATCTTGATGTAAAGTCTTAATATATACTCTTAATCAGACTACTATACAATCTTTCAGTAGTAATTACAAATCACTGGAGTGGGAATGGAGTGGAGGAAAAAAAAGGAACATCAGTGTACATAAAAAAGACTCACCCCTTTTGCTTTATAGATTTAATCTATAAACAAACAAACAGGAAATTTTAATACTTTCTTCTTGCATTAAAGAAGGAACACACAAATGTTATCTCTCCTGGTGCAATCTATTTGGGATGTCATAAAACAGAAGACAAGCCAGCTGGGTTTTGAATCCCATTCTCACTGGGGCCCCTTTTCACTGCCAGAACAGTGTAAAGCAGCCTCTGTGTCAAAGAAACCGAGCCCAGATGAATGCACAGCCGAGCTCAGTGACTCCATAGCTGTAGCTATTAGGAGAAATCCAGAACAGGATGTAGGAAAACTGTGCAAGCTGAGTCTAAGGAGACAGAGGCCACATCTGGATAAAAGATTAAATGTAAGTGTGCTATACACATATGGGACAGAAAAACAAAATTACTTAGACCTAAACTGAGACATATCACAGTGACGACACACAGAATAAACAGCAGCACAATGAGCTATGTTTGCTTACCAGGCAAGAAATGAAACTTTGTGAAAAATTATCATTTTAAATGATCATAATGCTGGGATACAAAACCAGCACATTTGCAGACTGGTATTTCTAATCTTTACTTAATGTCCGTAGTAGTGATTGTATAAAATAAACCACTAAAAATTCCTAGCCAAGCAAAAAGCCTGATAATTTAACTTCCTGGCTTGGCTTCCAAAGACTAATGCAAAGTTTAGTAGCTGCAAAGTCAAATAAATCTTTCAACTACAGCTTTCTTTTTTTTTTTTTTTGAGAAAATGGTAAATATGGTATTTTCCATATTATATACCAGAACTACAGTCACAACCCAAGAATGTAGATCTTTCAACCATTCATTACAGAAAATATTGCTTGAGGGAAACTGCTTTAAACTGATTTATGTGGTAGACACCCCAGTCAAATTGGACAATGTGGCAGATGGTAATGGATTTATGCATATTTATGTAGCATGTATTTACTTGTCGACTTTGTTATCCATCTTTTGCCCCTTCCAAAAGTAGATAGCAATTTATAACAACTGTGATGCTGTGACTGGCTGACACTCCCTTTGCAGCCCTTTCCTCTGGACAGGCTAAAAAGCAGCATCCTTTGTGCAGCTATTTTAATTGTTTTACAGTTTTATTACAAAACATCCTGTCTGTTACACTTGCTTCCTGAGGCTATCATAACAATGTTAGTTGCCACTGCTTAAATCTGCCTCAGGGTATCTGTTTTTACAGTTACAATTAAAGTCAGTAAGTAGTTCACCAACATGTTAACATTAATTTGTCTTTTAATTTATTTGACCTTTTAAACTAAGCAAGTAACTCACTGAGGTAAGGGATGCACAAAGTTCAACTGCTATGCGTTTTTGCAGTAAGGTGGTTTTAGGTTCTTTTCCACCAAAGCATTCGAGGATTCAGTTGCAAGTGCTTTTATTTATTCTAAATCTCTTCAGAAAAGGCAAAATAGATTCACGTTGCATTTAATATGCATATGTTTTATGTAACACTAATGCACACACCACCAGTATAATCTTTAAAATTCGTAACAGAGGAACTGAGCAATCTGAGAAGAATTTCTAAAACCTTGATGCACTAAAACCATTATAACCCTCACAAATCCTTACATTACCAAGGACTGTTTACAGAACACATTAGAACTGATGCCATAACAAAGAACACAAGGAACCAAATAATCAGAAAGCAGAAAACTGCTTTGGGTTTGGTACCATTTTCTCCTGCAGACATGGCAAATGTAAAAAAAAAAAAAAAGAAAAAAAAGGAAAAAAAAGGTGTTATCAGTAACTTCTGATGCCCTTTGCTCTCATTTGAAAATGCAGCCCTATATCTATGTGTCTTATACTGGTCTCTAGAATTTGATGCAAAAACACTCAAGGACACATTTTCTATATTTTAGATAACTTACATATGCAAATATCTTTTTCTAAAGTTGTTATAAATAAATGCAGTTTTATATTGATCACCTATTAATCTGAAGTACATTTAAGCAAGTCTCCCAAGCTGCAGGAAGCCCCAGACAAAATTTCAGAACGACTTTAAGCTAAGTCTAAGCTATGCTGGCGCAGCTTCCCCACGTTTTTGGTAACATGCCCTTTGCCTGTGGGCATCATTGTGAGCTGCTGAGTCTATCTAAAACCCTGATAAGATGAGAGGGGTACCACCCACATCAAGAGCACTCCCTGGCAAATTAGAAGTGGGGGGATGGTGAGGAAAGACTCATCAAATGGTCATTTAGTGTCAGAGCCATTCAAGCTCAAGCAAGAGGCACTAGAGAGGGAGGGAAGCTTGGGAGAAAAAGGCTAAAGAGGGGAAAAGATCAAATGAAAATAGCCACTACCATCTAATAAAAAATTAATCCTCATAAAAAAGATAAGAATTCATTCACT
The DNA here is from genome assembly GCA_025920805.1 of Petroica traversi. Taxonomy (NCBI): domain Eukaryota; kingdom Metazoa; phylum Chordata; class Aves; order Passeriformes; family Petroicidae; genus Petroica; species Petroica traversi. The sequence continues at coordinate 7,086,605 of JAHLSL010000044.1, forward strand.
CCCTCCTGGTTGATTGAAGCATTTGACTCCTCTTCTCACAAACCTCCCCCATGACAACCAAAGCTTTAAATGGTTATTGCCATCTTCCTCCCAAGTTCCCAAACCTCTTTCAGCTGCAAAAGCCCTTACTCAGCTCAGGAGTATCTACAACCGCCAGCCTTCATCTTTCTGCAGCCTAATCATCACCAATTAACACAAATACTTGCACCAAAAGGACAACAAAAAACAAAATAAAATGTTTATTTTTGGATGAGGGGGGGAAAAAAAGGATGTATTAAAATACAAGGGATTTTGAAAATATTTAATTTTGGCATCAACAATACAAATCCATTTTGCATCTATTTGGTTTGATTTTAACATCTGAATAGTGCATACTATTCTTAGACATTCACAAAGCAATTAAAACAAACACCCAAATTTAAAAAGCAACAAACCAACCAAAGCAACCCAGGCCAGTTATGTATCTTTCTGTTTCCCCTATGCTGCCAGCAGAACAACAAGCTGCCACGGGATTTAGTGCAGTGAGCTGTGGAAATAAGAAATCAGGCTGTGCCTCACCTAAGCACCGAGGCCACACAATATGAAGAAAAATGCTATGGCTGGAAGTGGTTGTCGGTCAATTACTCACCCTTTAAAATCCTATTATCTTCCAATTCTGCCGAGGAAAAAAAGGCACTGCTGAACACAGAAAGGCAGAACAAACACTATCTTTTTAACCAAATGTGTCCAAAAGAGTTTGTCTCTCCATATGCTGCCAGTCACCCAGCTGAAAAGCTTGGTTCTGACTGGGTGGCTCACAGAACCAGGTGAAGTTAATGGCATTTTAAGAAGAGAGGTGTATGTGGCAATATTTGACTTAAGGCTCTTTAGCACACCGTAGCTACAGAGTAAGCAACAGAGATAAATTCTAGATAAAGCAGATAAAAGGAATGCAAAATCTAGCCAAAAGAAAGACTAATGCCTGCCAGGTAAAACTCAAAACTATGTGTCAAGAAGAATATTCACTAATGAGGCAGAAAGACATATTCAAAATATATTTCTAGCAGAGTGCAGGATCAGTGCTCTTGCCATTACAGAAACCCATTTGAGTGCCCCCACATCGGTGTACCCCCTTCACATTGCTAAAGGAATAAATTGCAATACAGTGAGATTTATCAGATGCCATTGTGTGCCAGAACAGGATGAAAAGAATAAAGCTTTGCTCTGGTTTAAAATGTGATAGGCTCCTTTATAATCTGACCACCAGCACAATATTTATCCCACAGTCTGAACTACAAAAATCTTCACAGCATCCCTCACTGTCCTCGTACTTGTATCTCAACAACAAAAATATTTAACATAATTAAAATGAGGCCACTGCAGAGGGACTGAATTTTGCCCTGCCCTATGGAGATGAGACTACATCAGGTACAATCTGAAGGGAAGCAAAAGAGACTAAAGGATCCTGCACAGCTCTCCAGAGCTGGCTGGTCCACAGGACCATGAGAGAAGGGATATCACTGTGCTAAGGTGTGTGCTTAAAGCTCCTCTTCTCTGGCAGCAGCAGCGTGAGGGATTATTTCCCAGGGACAGAAGCCCTCTGCTGGTCAGCGCTTTTTGTAAGATGATTTACAGCAACTAAATGCACGTAGGTTTTAATTTGTCCCTGGTTTTCCTACAAAAGTAGAGCCATGAATGAGAAATGCAAAAACAGATTTCACTTTCCTTTTGAGGAAAAATTGACTAACCAGAGTACAGCAAACAAATCTTTTTCATTCTTATTAACTGGGGAACTTCTGTTTTGCTATTAAAAAAAAATGCTGCCTACCCCATATTTAAATATGTAATCAGTTTCAAAGTCTTCATGACTTAAACAGTGCTGACATCACATATACACTCGATGCCTCTTTCACACAAAAATGACAAGAACTATTCAAATAAAACATGTTACTGACATAAGTACTCGACCCTGCAATTTGTTCTCCAGCACATGTATTTAATATTTAAATGCATTAAATTTTTCAAAATTTTAAATATTTAATATTGCTATTACACATCTGAATTGCATTTTAGGTTTCCAAAACTATTTATAAGCATAAAAAAAGGCTTACCTCACCTTCCCAGGAAACAAAAACATTGGTCCTTAAAGCAAATCAAACCTAGTTTTGGTTTTGACCATGAGCAGGCCTCCTAGCTGTAGTATCGAAATTGGTTAATTGTATTTTTGGGGCTAACTGTATTTTCAGTATCTGTTCAAAAGTGGAATTATTTTCCTGGGAGAGATAGGTAAGTAATCCTTTTAGATGCATCCTTCAAAGTTCAACAAAAAGAATTAATTCTTGATTTCTTCAAAATATCAAAGGCTTGTTCAAGAAAGCTCAAAAAAGAGCCTCTCTACGCAAGTCAATCTTTGAATACACAGACTTTATCATGCAAACAAATACACAAACATGCACAGGATTCCTTGTCCCAACACCATCCTACAGCTCTTATTATTTATTTATTGTTATTACTGATTCAGTAAAGAATCAGACTTTACAGTCTAGTGCTTTACTCATGCACCAAGGGTAAAGGTTGATCCTGAATCTGTAACATTTTCATTGTGAGTTCAGCATCTAGCATGGAACAAAACTTTGAAAAAAATTATCATCTTCACATTCCTTAGTCCAAAGCTCTTAGTCCACAATTTTGCAGTTCAGTGCATTTATGTTTGGCATCTTTACATCTACCCAGAATAAAGAAATTAAGGAAAATACATAAATAAAAAACATCCAATCAGGTGCAGTCCAACAGATGCAAATTTTGTTATGAGGTAGAAGCAGTATATTTTTAAATCTATACCAACAACCAAACAGTAAATCAAAGCAATACACCTACACCTACAAAAGAGACACCTGCTACTAAGATATCCCTAAAAATTATTTTAAAATCCAGTACAGCAGCATTCTTAAAATTTAAGCTAATGCCTCTATAAATTAATTACAGAGGAATTCTTCTGTCAAAAAAAGTAGTGACCATCATGGCAGAGCACACCACTCCTGCACCTGTGTAACCCTAATCCAGCTGGTCAATACCAGACAAGTCACTGCTTGGCTGCCAATGTATATTTTGTATGTCAATCAAAACCTCACATTTATGTACCATGAGTCCAGAAAAATGGAATGTTTATCCAATCAGCTCAAAAATTCTGACTCACAGGTACCAAAATTTGCACATGTATCCAAATTTAGCTAGCAGCTGAATCCTTTATCCATGGAAAAAATATATGAATGAAAACACGATGGGGTTATCCAACAGAAGATGCAGTAGTCTGCTCTCAAGATCTGAAGGATCTACAATAAAACACCCAGTTCACCACTCTTGTTAACAAATTATTGCAGCTGCAGCCAATAGCCTCATTCATGTGCACTGAATTCAAGCTGCTGATACCTTAAATCTGTTATTTTCTTATTTCTCAGCATCTAACTCTTTAACCCCAGGCGACAATGCTCTCCTATGTGTTTCCTGAGAGACTTTCTAGATTTTTTTTTCAATGATAAAGAGAATTTCTATTTAATTATATTACACTGACAACTACTCAGGTCAAGAGGAGGACTGATTCCTCAGGCTCAACACTCAGCCTTTTATGAGGCGATCACAGGGAGCAACCACCACACTGCTGTCCTCCAGGCCCTAACCAGGTGAGAAGGAAACTGCCCTGTCTCCTTGCAGGACAGAAACAGAAGTTATGGGTGCCAGCCTAAGATCCAGGCAGGAATTTGCTCGAGTAGACACAAACTCTTTCTGCCTATTCAGTCTGAGCTTCCTGTTGCTCCTTTTCCCCAATGCCCTTGGGTGCTACTCCATGTTCTCCATGTTCCAGAGAAGGAAATGGGCATAAAAGGCCTGTTAATAAAAGCATCGCACCCACATAGGGTGTGGTTTTACAGAAAAGGGCATTCTCAGCCAGCCTGCAAAAGCACATAATTTTAAAACGTTTTTGAAGGGAAAAAGGAGATAATAATAATAATCATAGGACAAATCACATCCTGTGGAAAGTAACTTGTAGCACATCATAGTCTCTCAAGAGTACCCTACATAGCTAACAAAGGAGCATAAAACTGTAACTGCAATTACAACAACATGTTAATACTTAAAACTCTTTTAACATAGCTCATAATTTAATATTTCTGACAAAGTACTTTCTTGGATGTATTACAAACATCTTGTGCTGGCTTACAAAAAGCCAAGCACCATCTCAAAGATTCAAGTTTATGAAAACACACAGATTACTTTTATACTTAATTTTGAAGATTTAAGACGAGACTGATGTTTCCACTTACATTAAAAACACTATTACGGGAACAACAGCGTAGATTTTAAAGCCTGGAGAAGACTGGACATCAGTAAGCCAAGCTGTTGGCAGGGCAGTTACAAAGGGTGGAAGTTATTAAAAATAAATTGCTGTAAGCCTTCATAATGCATTATGAAGCAAGTGTACAGAGTGTAACCCATATTTCAGCAAAGCAAGTTTCCCTAAACTATGGAAGCATGCCAAACCTGTAGCATTAAGCCAACCAACCCTAGGACAGGTTCTTCAGTCCAACATGCTCCTCATGGAGCTGTATTAATTCAAGAAGATTTAAAGGAGTGAGATGTCCTTCCAAGTCAGTACAGGCACAATCTGTCCTTGCAAAGCGCCCACCCAAAGCCCCATTAAAGGATGCGTGATGTATTAACAGCGTTACATTGTTATGGTATTAACATTTAATTATGTTTAAGCAGTAGATGTCAAACAGAATGCATCAGCACTGGGGAACCTGCAGCAAGGGAGGATTTGCAGCAATCCAGTAGAGCTGCAGTGAGAGCACTAAACTGCAGGGACCAGGACCAACCTCAGTGAGCTTCACAACAGGCACGGAGGGAAAGGTCAGGAAAATCCAACAAATACATGCACAGACACAGGAGGAAATAAATGCTCTCACTCACTGGAGAGAACTCACATTGAACAAACTAAAAGCAGAAGGAGGAATTATGCATAGATTCATTCTGAAACAAATCCATCAAACTGAACATTGTTCTCCATAATGTAGAATATCTGCCACCTGAATAAAACAAAATATAAACACCTATTAACAAAATGAGAAGCTCTGTCGAAAAATAAAATCACATCAATCATCATAAATCAGTGCAATCAACAGCATAAGACAGTATCTCTAATTACAGTAAATAAATAAATTATAATTGTGAGAGCCCAGGTACACCACAGCACCTGTGGCACAGGTCAGGCTCAGTGCCTCACTAGGGGCTGTGCCAAAACACAGCTGAGCCTTGTCCTGCACAGCAGCACCAATGCCACCCACGTGGGCACCTCTCAAACATGGACCTCAGGTTCAGATTACTACTGCTCCTACTTCATTCATGCTGCCAAGAGGTATAGAGAATTTTTATTTTAAATAGGAATACAATTCACAACTATTAATGAGGCTAGCAGGACTTCACAGTGCCAGAGAACTGTTCCCCCCAAGTCATAAAGTAATGAGAATTTCTGGTCACTTTAAGGCTCCCTTATATCTGAGAGAGTGTTGAACAGTCTGAGAGTACCTTGAAAGTCATACTACTGCATCCAGAGTAACTGGAGGGCAAGTGGTAAGGATTAAAAAAGAGAAACTAACTGCAATTCTAAAATTAACAAATGATACCTTGGAGATACCTTGTATGTCCAATGCGGCACTGGGAAATTGTGTTTTTATTTGTAGCAAAACTAATGATAAACAAACACATGAACACTGATAATACTGTATTGTATCTTTTTTTGAACCACAATTTAGCAATGCACTGCACTGTAATCCGGCTCTTTCCCTACAAATTTTGGTTTAGCTCAGGTGGCAAAGGTCAATGGTTGCTTGTGACAATATTTCAAAGCCTGACATTGATTTCACTGGTGAAAAGGTTTTAAAAAAATGTGAAGTAAGAATCATGTGTAGCAACCTAATTATGGGGCTACCATGCATCAGGTTTCTCTACTTTCACACCCAGATATTTGATGCAGGTAAAAAAAAAAAAAAAAAAGAGGGGTGCTCTGTTAAGGATCTAGTGATGCTTTAACTTAGCATAAAGTTGAAAGATAGTAATGAAATAATTAAATCTATGTGAGCACAGCTCCTTAGTAAATGTATATGAGCCAACTTGAAGCTGCTGAGACATCTCGGAGCTTCACCTCTCAGTCCTGTCATGGTCTCACTCTAGCAAACTATTTTTTCAGCATAGGTGAAAGGAGGAGAGGGGAAAACGAGAAGGAAAAAAGTCAAGACAAGCAGGCCAGTGTTTAGGTGCCTGATTTGACAGTTCACAACTCATTTTGTTCTGATAATTTGTATTCTGATAATTCTCCTTTCTTTGTTTCCTTCAATCTTCTTTAAGACCACATGAATTAATTTTCTTCCCCTACTTCCTCAATTTCTTTGCCTGCATATCCATCAATATCTCTTTTACTTCTCCACTTAGGTTTTACTCCTATTTCTTCCCTTTATGGTTTTTTTTTAAGTCAGTGGCTTATTCATATTTTTCTTTTATAAATTAGATCTTCATTTCATGGGTGCTCTCTCCACCCCTCCAAAAAACCCCACCAGAATATGTTCATTAAGTTGCTGTACTAAACTAAATATTTCCTTCATGCAAGAAACAGCTTTGAGGGCACCAGCAGTTCTGTTGGAGACAGGACAGCAGTATTAACAGCACAGCTAATTAAGTACCTTTTCCTTCGAATTCCATATGGACTCTGCTTTTACCATGGTTAAGTAAGACTCATCACGGCAATTATCTTCTGGACTATGAACAATATTGAAGTGTAGCACATAATATTTATATAAAAGCACATTACAAATTGATCCTGAGGGCGGGAGCAGTAATTTTGCTGTCTACACAAACTATCTTTAAGTGCAGTTAAGAAATCATTTCACAGGCTCAAACTATATAATAAAATGAAGGTAATAAGCATGACTGAGACACAGAGGGAACAAATTATCTTCTGGCAATATACCCTACAATTGTGACTGGATAAAACTGTTAAACTGCAGCTGAGCAGAAAATGTATAATCTGAAGGGACTTCTTCATTTAAAATAAAACAATCTGCTATCTTTTGATAAAACAGTAAGGACTTTTAGTATCACACAAATTACAGTAAACAGCACAATAGGACACAAGTCCTACAGAAAAAGAAGTTGAAAAGAAGTTACTCAGTATCTCTAGCATTAAAAAGTTCCTTTAGATTGACTGGAGAATACAAGCTAATAAACATCTGGTATCAGAAGGTTCCTCCTCTGCTCACACATACCTTTCTGCTGATACAAGAATCCAGAGCTTTTTTCCTATTGCTCCCTCCTGTCTTACTCATTCTAACTATCTGAGCAGTTAGACTGAATTAATGTAAAACTAAAAAAAGATTTCATATGAAACAGCTACTCAAACTTCACTTACAAACCACTGATGCTTTTCCACGTGTTAAATGATACTCATCTTTCACAGACAAAGCATCTGAGATTTAACTATATAGAGTAATCTTTCAACACAATTATTACTAATTGCTTCTTGTGATTCCATTTGCCAAACGTGTTCTAACAAGATATACAGAAAGTAGTGTAGGTGAGGTCTTAAAAGTGAAAGCCAAAAGTAATATTATAATTTAGAAACCAATTCAATACATTCAATTAGAAAAACCTTTCTGTGCTTAAGCAGACAAGCAACATAAAACAATTCAGTTTGTGTTGAAGAAAGTCTCTGCTCACAAGAGGAAAATAGAGTATATGATTCCAGTACAGGAACTACAGACACAGCCATTAAAATTGTAAATTTCTCTATTTACAGTCCCACAGGGAAGCCCTCCACAGAAACTCTCCCCTAAAAGCAGAGCTGAGTTTTTGGTTTCCCCCGGACTGCATCAACCTGCTGCTGGCAGATGCGGACGCTGCACTTCACAGGCAGAAGTACAAACATCAAACTGGGCTGCTGCAGACTTCAGGCGCTGACTTCAGTGGAAGACAGCCACATCTTGCTGTGGGGAAAACAGGCCAAGCAATTAAATATGCATCAGCATTAAAGCTAAATATACAGAAATAGCTTACAGACATAATTCTGGCTTACCGGCTCGGCATGCATAACCTGCATACATATTTCATTTTTAACTACGAAGACAAAACTTTTGTGCAATATACTTTCTGTGACACTATCTTCACCATTCTATGCATCACTGAGACTTGGAGCAATAAAAAATGATATGACAGCATTAGTAGAAACTAGGTTTTGTGGGTTTTTTACTAGAAACTTATTCAAGCTATAATTGACTTTAGAGATAATACCTGTCCAATTAACATTAATGACAAGTATCTCATAAAATTCCTTCCTTGGTGCTTAAGCCTCCAGTGTACATTTCTGACCTTCCAACTCTTTCTTTTTTTCTTTTACCTTTTTTCTTTCACAGTTAATTCCCAATAATATAATCCATAATAACATGAATTTATAATAAAAGGCAGGCCTGTGAGCCATTCTGCCTCAGAGCAACATCCACAGCACACCAAAAAAAAAAAAAAAAAAAAAAGAAAAACGGGCAGAAACACTCAGCTACAGCCACCCATTTAATGCTTACTTCCAACAGTAAAATGAGGCTATCTGCTTTCCACATTTCACATGACTTAATATATAATGAATCTCTGGCACATCCATTGGTACAAAAAGGAAATTATTTCTTTACTGCACTATGGCAGCCCAGAATAGTCTGCCAAACCCTTCAAAGTGTTAGCAACCTCTTATAGAGAGATAAAGACAATGGATAGCCCTACCAAGCTGCTAACATCTGCTCAAAACCTGCAGCTTCTCTTTTCTTCTTCCAGCACTTACCCAAGCTAGCATGCACTTGCGTAAGTCTTTAAAGCACTGAACATTTAAGCATGTCACAATTCTATGATGTCTCATTTATATAATTAGTTCTAACATATGGCCCACAATCAGTGTGGGAAATCTAAAATATTCTTTGGGAAGCTGTCAAACCTAAAGGGATATATTTTTCACTAAGTGAAAAGAATTAAATATGCAAATTCTGCTCACAATAGGGATAGGGAGGAAATAGAAATCTAGCCCAAAAGGCATGCTTGCTCATTGCATCAAAGGCGGGTTATTATGCTCTGTACCTGTCAGTGCCAGTTCAAATCAGAATATACAGCGACATGCAGAGAAGCTCTGCAGCCACCAGGATTTTAGCAGTGCTGTGGAAAAACATACAGTAGATAAAACCAAAACCCACTGTGAAAATGCCAGCTATAATTAACACACTGGGATGAATATGGATTCAAGGCAGATTGTATTAATCCATATCCTTTTCAGAACTTCAGCTGTACCCCTGGACAGGGACACCTCTGTAACATCTGTAGCAAGTCATGCACCATGTTCTAGCACTTTCATGCAATTTCACCTCAATTCTCCCCTCAGAGTCAAAAGCTCAACAACCCTAAAAACCTCTGGGCTAGGATTTAATTCTCCTCCATTTGTTTCTGACATGAAAAGCTGCATCTGTTTCAATAGTAGCACCGCTGTAAGCAGTGGCAGTAGGCATTCCACACCACTGGGAATGACCAACTCAGAGAGAAGCAGAACCAGCATCCATGTCCTGGCAATAGGTTATCTCACTTCCCTGAGATCCCCTCAGGATCAACAGTTGCATCTGTTACTTACCAATGAATTTTCAATTAATCATTTGTACAGATCTAGGCGAAACACTCCTGGAAATACACAGACAGCTCCCAGGAGAGCACCAGGAGAGCTTCCACAGCATCCAGTTTCCCTGGGAAGTTTAACTGTCTTTCCCACAAATCAAAGGAAGTAGAATAAACTGCAGTAAAAATAGACAGCCTATATGTGCAACTAATAATTTTGCTCCTTGGTATAGTATTATTTAGGGTCGAAAAAGAAAAATCCAAAATCATCAATGATCCCACAGTAAGGAAATAACATGCTCCAAACTAATTTCATCATCATTCACTTCAGAAAAAGCAATGAAAAATGGAACCAGCTATACATTTCCCAAAACAGTTGTTAGGCAAGTCAAATCTCTTCAGTAAAACCCTTTCCTAAAGGCAACTTCAGCAATGTAAAAGTTCAGTAATTTGTCCGAATAAAATCCTGCACCCTGTGGTTAAGAACCTGACAAACAAGCCAAATACACTAAACAAGCAGAGCTGGCATTTGACATGTCTCTTAAGAGTGAGCTGTGACAAGTTACTAATGATCTCAGTTAGAAGGCAACTAATGGTGTGCTGTAAAAGGTATAAAGACATGCAGAAACCTGGTAATAAGGACCAAATGCTGACTTGAGATAAACAGCTGAAAGCATTTTCAGTGAATGACACTGCTCAGTTCAGCTCTGAACCTGTCCCTCCAAATATTCTGCACCTTTTGTTCTTAGGTGGATTCATCCCTAACAACACTGTAGGCCTAAAACATGCTCTAAATGCGTGAACAGCAGTATGTTGACATAAGATTTGTTTTAAATCTTAGAGCAAGCCCCAAACGTGCCACATTTGCCTACAGTAAGAGCTTCACAAAGCTGGAAAACTGGCAGTTGTGAAAAGGAATTAGAAGTGTTAACAGGTATAGAGGAAAAATCTTAACCATTGCACTCCATGTAATGCCAAAAGAAAGCCTGTGAGAAGGGAGATTACCGAGGGAGAAACCACTTGGGTGGGAGGCAAGTTTGTAAAGCCATCATTAGTGAGTTTCATTAGTGAGTGGAGACATTTTTTTTTCCTAATCCAAACAGAAATAAGCCATCTAGAAATGAGAAAAAAGATCCATGCAATGCAAAGAGTTATCCTCCTTACAGCAAGAAAGGTTATGAGGCCTTCCTTATTATTTTAACACATTCAAGTTACCATTTTTATTTCAATTTTCCTTGCAGCTCATTGAAAATGCTGTCTGAACCATCTGTCCCAATTATCATAGGTGGAAGGAGAAATGTACTAAGCTGATGTCTTGACCAGGTAACTCAATTTTTCTAAAATTACTAACACTTTTAGTCATCTAAGTGTTATACAATAACCAAAGATGGAAGCTGGTTTGCTGTGGCAGGAAATGAAACAGACCCAAAGTGTTCATATTTGCACTCAATTACTGAATGAGAGCAACTGCATGGCAAGGTGATGCAACCTGACATAGTACTTTCAACCTTGCATTCTCCTGGTGTGTGCCTGTGAGGAAGGTTTGTTTTGCTTTCCTTGTCAGTCCCTTCCCTCCCTCAGTTTCAGTTCTTGACTTTTATGTCTTAGGTTGCTTGGCATTAATTAGCATTATTAAAAGGAAGAGCACATAAGGAGCCAAATGTACAAGGTATCATCTTTTTTATACCTATTTCAGTTCTATCAGGCATTTTTCCCAGTATCTGTGCAGCAAAAATTGCCTTTGCTGCAAGATGAGAGTTAGTGGACAATCAGGAAGGCATGGTGAACTAAGGTCACAGAATTAAATATTATTTAAGAGCACAATATGCAGTGACACAAATGACATTTTTGCAGGGAAATAGCAATATTAGCCTCAGAGCAAATGAATGATGTGCATCCTTCCCACTGCTAAACTGTTCTTTAATAGAGACAAAGCATGAAAAAAAATGCAAATACTTTTAAACACAAAGGAGATTACAACCTAAAACCTTAAGCCAAATCTTTACTTGTATTAATAAGGCTGCTTTACATCTCTGCAGTAAAAGAAAGGGAACCTTAAGACCTTCACACTGTCAAGGCATCAAGAGTAGAAAAAATACTTTTAACATAAATGAGATAATCAGACTTAGCAAGATTCAAATCTAGGGAAAATAATATACATTGTTTACATGATACTGTATTACATATTATTATATTATACAACATGTTATAGATATTTGTATTTAAAAGTAGGGCACACAGGTAATTACTCTCTTGGTTCCTCCCCTAACATATGAAGAGGAAACAATTTTTTCAGATTTATCTAAAAGCCAGAACTATCACAAGCCAGGGATTTTGATGCCTTAAGCAATTTAAGAGAAACACATAAAATTAAGTTCCTGTGCTTTAAAATATAGCACTAAAAGCTAAAGGAGTTTGTTCAGTTGAGTTTCCTTGCTCCTTCCAATTGTAGCAGCCTTGCCATTTCTTGCATTGATCATTATTTTCCAGGTAAAGGGCATTCATATTTCTGACTTGCAAGTTTCATGTCGTTTAGGCATGGCTCAGCCAACATGAATAATATTCAATCAGCTGTGTCATTGCTTATTTCAAAATGCATAAGGTAACTCCTCCATTACACAAATTCTTCCCATTTAGAGAAGCACAAACCATCCCCAAAAAGATCTTAAAATTTAACTTTAAAAAAACCACACTAAATATCATGAAAATAAGTTTCCATTAATAGTTACAAAGGAATACTACAGATAACTGTAGTGAGATTATAATTCAAAGATACTAGTCACTGTAACAGAAGTGTAGTTTTAATATTAGCAACTACAACCAGAAGAAAAAAAGAAAAAACCAAACATTTTTCAATGACAGACATTGATGTTGACATTCTCAGGAAACTTGGGGCTTCCTTTGTCACTGAAAATAATTTTGGACCCCATTTCCAGAAGTGTACTTCACTCCTACTATGTTACAAATGCCCACAGAACTTGATGTCACATTGATGACTTCAGGTATCTGGACAAGAAACTAAAGCCAACTGAAAATGTGCCTGAAAATCACCAAATGGTTTTGTGACCAAAATCATATTACTTTTTGTAAGGTCTTCCATTTTCAGTAAGGCAAGTTGTTAATAACGAGAATGAAAGAAAATTCTATGTACATTTTATGCATCACGAAGTTTCTGATGAGTGGAAGCACATCTCCAAATGTAGCGTCAGTAAAAAACTATGCAACAAATATATTCATGGGCTCCCAAAAAAACAAACCTCAAACTCTCACTTTGTCTTCAGATGGGCACTTCCCTCCCCTTATTCATGCTTTCACTGAGCTCTAGGCAGAGGTGTCATATTAAGGAGGCTGACATTTTAGTCTTGGAGAACTCTATCACAAAAAATCACTTTAATATGGCCAGAACCAGTAGAGCACTTAAACAGTTTTAGCTAAGTCCTTGATTAGTTCTGCTAAAGCCAATGAGGAATGCATGAGTTTAAAATTAGTTTCCTGTGTAAATGCTCTGGAACAGGGTTGCAATTTCATTTCTTTCCATTTTATCTGGCAGTTCCTGCTTCTGGTATAAGATACCTGATTCCTTCACCAAACAGTTACATCTTTTACAAAAATTTCCTCAAAAAAGAGAGGAAAAGTGGTCTCCCCCCATCCACTCAATAGTTCTACCTTTGAGAAAAAATTTTGTTGTTGAAGAGGAAATTCTCAGCAATTTGCCTTTCTTTAAAAAAATTATACGCCATTAAAAACCAGTTATTTAAAATTAATTTCTGTCTGGTCAGAAAAAGAAGTATTTTCAAAGAGTATTAAAAACCCAGAACTTTTTTTAACAGCTTTGCAGAAAAAAAGAAAATCTCATTACAATTCAAGGACAAAACAGAATCTTACAGATCTGCCACAGCACTTCCAGTAAACGCACAGTAAGCAAAAGTGATTACAATCCTTGCACACAGTCTGAAGATGAGGTAGGAATTACAGCACTTATCAGGAAGATGTGTCAAGTACCCCTCCATGCCCTGCTATATTTGCAGTACCTCTGAAGCCCAACCCTTGCTATTCTTCCAGTTTGGAAGGGCAGGTCAGAGTAACAAATGCTGGAGAACTACCCTGCTAAAGCATCCAGTGCTTGAGCCTGTAAAGAACGAGCCCAGCACATCCCAGAGTTACTGGCCCATCAAATCAAACCCAGCTGACTTTCACAGTCCCACTGAATGCAGCAGTACAAAACAGTATTCCTTGGAAAACCAATGATTGAGGAAGTAAGATCATTTATCATTGTGCTTTACAAAAGAAAGTTTTTTGGCAAGCAGCAGGAGGCTTTCTATAGGAAAAAATCTTTCTTGATTGGCTCATTGACATTAACAAAGGGCTCTATTTCATCCTCAGTATGAGCACATAGCTTTCTCTTAAGATAAAAGAAGTTAAGCATGAACACTGGAGAATTGACAACATCACCTCTTGCAATAGCATCCTTCAGTTTTCAACAGCGCTCCACCTAAGGTCACATTCTGAAGAGAAAAATACCTGACATTTGGAAGTTACAGGCAGACACTGTATCTTGAAAGATGGAAAATCATGAAGCTGCTAAAGCTGATCAGCCCCAGGGTCTGGGTCCAGCCACCCTCTCTGTGCAGCAAGGCACATTCTCTATTTATTCATAAACACATGCAAAGGAAATAGAAGCTTGCAAGTGGAGTCAGATTTTGATTTCATACATGAGCTGAAAACCCAGTCCTTGCATGGAATAAGCAGAGGAATTCAGTACCAAGAGATTTCTACTGATTTTGAAGACTAAAATGGTGCGTGTGTTTAAGTAGGGCTGGCAGTGCAGCAATAGTTTCACCTTGTATAAATGTGAGATCCTCCAACACTAAAAAAGCTACAACCATGCTACAGTGATAAATATCTGCGAAGGAATCAGGGGGAACATTATGCTCCGGGAGGCCACACACCTCCATTTCCATCCAGCACAAATTTCCAAACCAGTTTTAGTATAATCATGTGTTTGTGACTCCACTGCTTTTCCCTCACGAAAATAGGAAAAAAAAAATCACATGCTTCTGTACTAGGATTGCATTTTCCAAATAAAGTGAGTTGTGGCTGAAATGCTGATTACCCAGAAGAAATCCTAACAAAAGCAAATGTCATAAACTATAACTATACACTATACAATATATGCAGTTTCTCTGCAAATGCAGCCCTGGCCACAAGAGCAGGAATGTCTTTAGAGTCCCATTACAAATAGGAAGAATAAGATATTTATGAATGGGCAGTAGCTGCTTGTGCTCATTGTCCTGGGAGAAGCATATATATTCATAACAGCTAGTGGACTTGAATAAGTTCCATATATTTAGTTTGTTTCAGAAGAATATATAAGCTACACCACAATCCAGGATTTAGGGCTCATCCAAATCACTGTCAGTTTTCATGTGAAGGAAAAAAATAATCCACAGTCAGTTAATACATAAAAGTACACACTCCATCCTGGAACACCCTTTTGACAACTCTGTAGTGAATCCTTGATTGAATAGAGTATTTGGTATGACTCGAAATCTGTTTTTCTTGAGGACACTTCCATGAATACACTCTCAATTACATAAATAATGTATCACTAGATATTTGAGAGACTTTCGTTATTCAGAAATAAGTCTTCTTCTGCGAATAAGCACTTCAAAAAAATAATCTTTTTTTTTTTTTTGCCATTTCTTCCCTTTTGAATTACTAGAAGCTTGAGACTTTGGTATTCACAGAAGAGTTACATACTTTCTCTGCACTACAGTTGCATAAAAACTAAGAATTAAAAAAAAAAAAAAAAAAAAGAAAGAAAGAGGGGGAAAAACAACCGAAAGCAATCAAAATGGAAAGTCAGACACAGGACAGCTGTGGTCTATCTGATGTAACCTTTGGCCCTAACAGTGCCTACAGAACAGAAAATAAGGGCATACTACAAGCACAAGTACAAAATAACTTGCCCAGAGTACACTTAAGGGTTTTTCTGTGTAACTATGCCTTAAATCACTGTAGTGGGATATTCACCCTAACTTCTGTTACTGTATCTATTCTAATCAGCCATGTAAATGTCAGGGTTTGGGGTTTTTTTAAATTTATGCATTTAGACCAACATATCTAGTTTGCCACAACTTCCCAAAGTTAATTATGCATTGTATAAAAACACCCACCCTGTTTAAATTAGTAAATCCATTTACTGCCTTTCTTTGTTCTTGCTGTAAGTTAAAGTGCACGATTTATTTATACACACACCCCCCCTCTCTCTTAAGTAAGCTGGTTTTATTTCTTTCAGTACCTTGCAGGAATCCCTTGCAATGCCACAAAGCACTTCTGCCCAGCCTGCAGTCCTTCTCTGTTTTTACTCTATTTTTCTAAGAGTGGTCCACAACAAAACAATCATTTCTGTTATAAAGCAACACGTTATAAATAAGAAGTAACTAACTAGAAAATACCATCATTGTTTCACAAATTTTTTTGTTAATTTCACCTTCTTTTTGTTTCATTTTTTTCTAGAGAGACAGACAAAAGCCTAACTTGCCAGCTTTTTGACTGCAGTAAATGTAGTTAATTTAATATTCAGCAACATGCAATTAGGTCAAATTATGTATTCAGAAGTTTTTACTCGGATTTGTTGGCTGCAAAATTTCATCTGCCACCACACCGCCTGTTCCCTAAGATTTGCTAGATATCCCCTCGTGTTCCTCAGCCTTCCTCCAACTCATTTTCTATCACCCACAAATTATACCATCCCTTTATTTATCTCTTGATGTTGCTACATAAAAGTAGCATTAGTAACATTCACCATATTACTCATGTTTCTGCAACTTCCCATTGATCTTCTGTGATGTCTAAGTTCCAAGTGTCCACGTGGCTCTGAGCATGGCACATACCCTAGAAGAGAGCAAAACTTTTGAACTGCACTGTGCCACAACTCCTGCAGAAGGAACAGTTCCAGTAAGTCTGCCTCATGCTTCTCCATCCCATAACCTGAAATGCTTCTTACAGGAGAGCAGTTTTGGGTAAGAACTTTTTCAAAGTCTAGAGGAAAAAAAAAATTACACCCTTTAATGTCTTCTGACACAAAATAATAGTCTGTGTTAGCTTTAGCTGTACCTACTTCATTAGACCTAGTTGTAGAAATGCTCATAACAATCTTTTATAGTCCATCATGTTATGTACCTTTCTTTGTCATTCTTCCCAGGAGAATCCTACTTTGAACTGAGAAAAGGGCCACAGACATCCTGTGATCCAACAAACCCTTTAATAGGCAGCAATACAGCCAAGGAAAGGAGAGGTTATGCTTTGATTTGAAACATCAAATTCTTACAATATTTCAGTAAGCCTGTCTGGATGCTGCTTCCACCACCAACTGATACATTTTCTTTCTTCTCCGTTTTTAGTTGGGCAATGCAAAAGTGGGGCAACAAGACAGATCGAAATACTACATAAAAATGAAGTTCACTCCTTTTGTTGAAAAGCCATTTGTCCCAAAAGGCACTCTTCTAACCTCAAAAGCCTGCAAACAGCAATGCTTCTGAGAGGTCACATGCATCCTGCACAAATCCGTATCCATTTAAATGTCAGCTCACAAATGCACCTAAAATGTATAAAGAAAGCACTTCCATTCCCAGGATTTCAGCAGGTTCTTTGGTACACTAAGTTGTAGTCAGCCTACAGTCTGATATTGCTCCATTGGGTCAGACACAATTTTATAGCAGCAAGTGCTACATTAAGACTCCACTCTAACTCTCTTTTGTCTCTTTTTGAGGAGGAAATTTCTACCCTGTTTTCACAAACAGTTTGTCCTTAGTTATTTTAGCTACTGCGTTTCCATCTAAAATCATCAGAATCAATGATTCAGAAATATTCCTATAGGAATCTTCTTCTTTTAAAGAAAGCACAGAATCATACATTCATTCTATCTTATAGCCTCTAACTCTAAAATAGCTTTAAGCTATAAGCACAGCTATAAGCTCAGCATCTGAATACATCCAAGGAGGTAGTACATTTCACCTTTCTAGTACTTATATTATCAGCAAAAGCTTTAAAGCATCACAAGTGTAGGTAGCAAACCACAAACATTACTGAAACTGGGAAGCAAAGCCATCCAGAAACTTAAAATGCAGACTGTGCAATCATAAAATGCTTAAGAGAAGCAATTCTGAATTGAGTATTTTAGAAGAAGAATGGTACATTATTTTATTTCTAGAGTGGATCAATATAGTAAAAACTGGATGTAAAAGTCAGACTGGCCGCAAATCTGTAGCTTCCCTTTTTCCTTGAACTGTCACTTTGCAACCATAGACTGGTCCTTCAGACTTCATTTAGTGAAATGCCAACTCTCTGCCAATCTCAGTTTACCATTTTTATTGTACTGCTGCAACTTAATACTCACATCCTTAAATAAGAAGTTTCTCAGCCTTGTGACTGCAAAGTAAAAGTCTTAAAATGCATGACTCTTACAAACTGATAAAAATCAGAAAACAAATAACAGAACAAATACAGCCTTTTAATTTCATCTCAAAACTACTTTGAGACTAAAAGAACTGTATTTTTAATTCTCTGGAGAGAATAAGGAAGTCTTTGTGCATTTGATTCTTGAATATCGTGTTAGAATTTCTGCAGAAAAATAATGGTTCCTTTTTCCTGTTATCTACTAAATACAAAATGTGAATTATCTAAGCACTCATGAATCTTCTGAAAGATGGACCATAACCAAAAGTCTCACAAATAACAAATTGCTCACAAGGATGTGGTTCAGGCTTTCCAGCTGCCCTCCCAGGAAGCTGTTGTATCACGGGTTTGAAATTGTTCAGGAGAGAGATACTGCTTCTTTACAATCTGTTTTCTGAGGACCTACTGTAATAAGGTTCTGATCAGATGGAGACAAGCAAACAGTTCCCTTTCCTTCAGCAGTGACAGAGGTTAAAAACTCATCTCCAAGTTCTCTGAAGAGTGTACAATATGGTATTGAACAGATCATTTCATTCTTCATTACTCAATGGCATTTCAGCATGAACACATTCCTACTCAAGGAAAGCCTCAACTAAATACACATTCAGTCCCACTGACACGAGCTGAGGCTTGGATCTCATCACCAGCCACACACATTAAGTTTCCCCAGTGAACACATGCTTTCTGAGTGGGGCTTCAGTCAATTCATACATCAAGACGCTGGAAACAGAAGGGCACATTTGCTACATGACTGATGAGATAATGAAGATGCTGAAACATTACAAAAATATCCTAAGCAGAGTTTGTGTTCTGAAGCAGGTGATGGTCGATGCCCCAGCACAGGTTCTGCTGTACAATTCTTGGGATTCCTCCAGGTAAAACCATGTTCAGTGAGACCAAGCTCTTGGCTTGGTAGAACTTTCACTCCTGTGCAAGCAAATACCAACTACAGAATAAAGAACTGGCAAATAAATTGGGTCAATTATACTGAGCATATTTTCAACCACCCAGACCACACTTCCCAGATAATAAAAGCGGCAACTTGTTAGCATGGGTTTTCCTTCTTACACTTAAAAAACAAAACACTCCCACCATCTCTATAATTTTCAGCTAAAGACTAATATTACAGATAAATTTCCTATCACAATGCAACATCCTAACACCTAACTCCAGGCTCCTTTAATGAAACAAACAACAACAGCAAAAGATAAAGTGTTCCAAGTCTTCCATTAAAAAAAGGAAAAGCTGATTTCCCTGACTGCAGGGAGTCACCTACACTAATTCAAAGTATCTAAAAACTAACTAGGTCCATAGTCCTATATATCAGGTTTAAAAGAGACACGTGGCAAAGCAAACACTGAAGTGTCTGCAAAAAAATTTTAATCATATTACATAGGAACATCAGTTCCACTAAAAGTGAAAGGTGATTTGAAAAGGACAGTTTTTGTTACTTTAGAAGGAAAAAACACTTTTGTATATATAATACACAAGCTTTTAATAGGCTTAGTTTGATCCAAAACTTAAGGGTTTCCTCTGTCTTACATTTTATAAAACTGAGGATAGTTTTACTTCTTTCCTGTCTCTGGTGCAGAGCAACAGTTCACAACCAGAACAGGTCTGTTGGTCAAGGCCATTTTCACACCTTAGGACAATGACTTTGGTCTAATCAAAGGAAATGCAACTTTCTGACATGACGAATTATCTTTTTTGACAGGACTGTTGCTTATCTCTGAGCTCAATCTTTATTTCATCGTCACTTTTATCGGATCAGTGCTGGTGGCGATACATCAAATGCTTAGAATTTCAATGAAATTGTCATTATAAAGGCTTTCAGAGGTCTCCAAATTTGTCTGGGCATAGAGCAAGACTGGGGTATGCAGCAGTTTGTCCCACATTCCCTGATCTCCTGATTTCCCAGTGATGATCAGACCAGGCTCTATCCTGGGGGCCACCCAGGGTATTTGGCATTAGTGAGTGCCATCCAGTGGATGGGTTCATATTTTGTAGCAACTTGGAAAGGTAAACAGCCAGTTAGTAGCTATGAGTTGGTAAGAAAACCATACATAGACACAGGTGTGTTTCAACCACCTACAAAGTGTTTCCACATTAGTCATGGTTATAATATACAATACATATTAGTTACTTATGTAAACACTCTATGCTAAAATTACATGCAGAAATACACCTAAAGATACACAAACAAAACATGCAACATAATTAACAGTATTTTCTTACTACATGTAATCACATTGATAGTCAAAAGAAGCCAAAAATTAAAATGTCACATACTAAGTGTTTGATTCCTTAAAAATTACATCTTGATGGTGCCTCCAGTAATTCCCTACAGAACCTTACCCATTTTTCTTCTCCTCAAAAAGCCTTTCCTCTCTTCCTTTAACATAATATTAAAGTTTATCCAATTTCAGTACCTGGTACCAGCAAGCTGACTTTGCAGGAGTACCTTACTGATAGCTCATCTCTTACACGTATATACTCTTCTGCAAAGAAAGAGATGCTGCTGAACCAGTTCTCTGAAGCTGCCATTTTAGAAACACTACGAACAACTAAGAAAAATACGGCTGCAAAATTTTTAACAAAACAATATAGAACCTGATCCGATGCATTAATGGTCCATAATGTTATTGAACAAGACTACAAGAGAGACACTTTCCTTGCAGTTGCTTGTCAGACAATTACTCTCTGCTACTGTAATACTTCATGTGCATACTTCCAAGGAAGACTCATGAACGCACAGGTTCATTAAGGGAATGAGAGAATCGATTGTAAAATGGAAAAGGCCGAGTGAGGTCATATTTCAAAGAGATGAATATGGTACACTCCATTATGTTGTAATCAGCCTCTCTCTTTCATCCTAAGAACTGTAATAGTCTATCCTAATTTCAAGGAAAAAAAAAATTCTCACTGCCTGCATCGTACCTTCATCCCAAATACAGTGAGGAATTCAAATGTGCTGCAGGCAGTTTCCATTTACCATGGTCTTTGGAGCAGACGGTATTGATGTTGCTGACCATTTTTCTCCTTAATAAGAAAAACATTCAAATGCTACTAATATTGCTGCCTTGGCAAACCACATTTTATAGATGGGACTTGCCCTGTACATGACACATAGAACATCAATCAAGGCTGAATTTTATTTCAATTTATTATGGTTGCTGTCTAAATGAAAAAATGCTTATATCGTTAAAATGTCTTACAATATAAATGTGCAAATGATGTAATCACCCATTTTGTGAGAAAATTCTGATTTTGATTAAAAATATCTACAGTTGAACTTCTAAATATTTAATAGATGTGAAACAAAAAAAACACAACCGCATTAAGAAACCACAGTAATTGGTATCTGGTGTAACATCATGATTTTATGCTTGATAGCTTTTATCTTCAGAAGATGAGTTTATAAGGTATTCTTTTAAAATGGTAAGGCTGCCTTTTAGTTCAAATCATCAAGAATAAATTACTTTAATCTTGACTTCATTCAAGACCTCATATATGTGGTTTCTTCAAGTTATCATTTATCACAGTTCTTTGCTTGCTATAGCCAGCTGTCTCCAGACTGAACCTGGTGGCCTGCAGAAGCCCTGCAAGCCTTCCCAGACACACAACTCTGGACATCACACAATTACCAAGGGGCAGACGCAGCATTTTTTAAGAAGAGATACAGTACTCAATTTTGTAATTGATTGGAACTCACAAACCTGTCCCAGCTACTGAGACAGAATTTAACGCTTGGCAGAGTCCCACTGGCACACACCACACCCAATGTCCCCAGGAACTGCTGGCTCTCCCAGCTGCTGCCTCCAGCATGGCACAAAGCAATGCACCCAACATCATGTCCCTGCTGCAGGGAGCACTGCAGATCATCAGGTCAACCCAATGGCATTGAAAACTCATTGGACACTCTGTTCACATTCCCTCTGTATTATTAGTGTATGGTTATTATATAAATACAATACTTCCCCACTTATGAACAGCCAGCTCTTTCTGCTGTGTTTATTTGACAATACTCTAAAGTTCAGAGCCTGGACATTCTGCAATGCATCCAAGAATGATAAATGGTCACAGGAGTTCACACGCACATTGCAAACCAGAAACAAAATCCAAACAGTTGCTACTAGAAAATGAGACATAACAGACTGGCAGGCAACTGATTCTCCTCTTCTACTCTGACCCCATCTGGAGTACTGTGAGCAGCTCCAGGGCCCTCAGCAGAAGGAGGAGGATAAGAGGGCCGGAGCAGCTCTCCTGCAATGACAGGCTGAGACAGTTGAGGTTGCTCAGCCTGGAGAAGATTAGGCTCCAGAGAGACCTTAGAGCACCTTCCAGTGTGTAAAGGTGGCCTACAAGAGAGATGGAGATGGACTTTTTACAAGGACATGTGGTGACAGCACAAAGGGTGATGACTCCACACAGAAAGCAGGCAGATTTAGATTAGAGGAAGAAATTCTTTACTCTGAGGGTGGCGAGGCACTGGAATAGGTTGCCCAGAGAGGCTGTGGATGCCCTATCTCTGGCAGTGTTCAAGCCAGGCTGGATGAGGTTTTAAGCAGTGTGAGCTAGTGGAAGGCACCCCTGCCCATGGCAGGGGAGTCGGGACCAAATAATCTTCGAGGTCCCCTCCAATCCAAACCATTCTGTGAGACCATGTTTTCATTATTTGGACAAAAAGTATCCAAACCAGGGTTTGGATCCAACAAGCAAAAGACTCAACTGCAAAAGCAGTGGTTTAGCATGTACTGAGGATGTGATGAACAAACAGGTAGTACAGCTACACACTGCTGCCCTTTGTCAGGTAACTGCTCATGCATAAGTCCCAGCATCTTTTGTGAGAGGGAAACTTCTTGAAGGTTTTTGCCTTGCACTGAATTTTATCATAGCCAAGAACTGAGGAGCAATTTAAACCTTTAAAGAAGAAAAAAAAAAAAGGATAAATAACTGTAAGCAAAGGAAGTGTTTGAAAGCTACATGACAGTTAAGTGGACTTTTATAACATTGCTTATTGTAAGGTTTGCCAGAATCTACTGGAAGAGGAGTCAGTGTCCTGGTTAAATCACATCCTGTTGCAGCTGTCCAACTTTATAGCTAAAATATTCATACTTATTCCATTAAACAATTACAGAAGGAAATCCAAACTATTACTAAAAGTATGTTGGCTTTGTCCTATCTTTTTTTCAAATTTAATAACAGATAAAATACTCTCAACTTCAAAGAGTAGGGGTTTTTTGTGTGCATTCACACCCTGGAGGCCACAAAACAGTTGTCCTACAGAAATTCTACAAAACCAAAACTTTACTATACATTTCTGACAGATATTTTAGACAAGAAAGGAAGGATATTTTAGCATTTATGGAGCTGGCCTGACATTTAGGGAATCTCAATTTAATTTCCTTGCCTGTCAGACTTCCTTCATAATCCCAGACAAAGTAAATAATTTTCCTTTCCCTAGTTTCTCATATTCAAAATGGAGAAGACCATTAAAGCACTTGAATCATGAAGTTTTAAAAGATTAAAAAAATACCTTTTCCTTCTCCAGTTTTATTTTTTTCACAGTTAGAAATTCACCTGAAAGCTCAATCTTCCAAAGGCTTCAATTATATGCTATGCTGTTCTTGAAATCAACAAAACACACTATTTATAAGTAGCACACTTTGTATGTTGCAGCTCTTTGTCACTGGAGAGCCTTCCATTTTAAAACGCCTGGTCTATGATGAGAAAAGATATTGAAGAATGAGCACTGGGAAAGTTAATAAACAAAATGCATTCATGGCCCATTACTTCAAATAACTTTACTATATAAATAGTCCACTCATCAAATAATGGTCTCAATTAACATTAAATTCTCAGACAATGCATTTGTAATGTACTGCAGGGATTAAAAGTTCTGCATGAATATCACTATTCTAGAAGTGCCACTACTTACAAGAGAAGTACTGACATATTTTCCACTTGATTAAACCGTCTTTCCTCACCCTGCTTCTCTACTAGGCCTCCTTGTTCTAGAAGAATTGTTATAGCTCCACTATATGCAGGAGCTCCCAATCTGAGGGTTGACGATGACCACCAGCCTTGCTTTTAAAATCCACATGCACACTAGTGCAACATTGTTACAGAGGAGAAAACTAAGCAGTCCCTGTGGTTTTGTTAAAAAAGCAAGAGATGAGAATTCCCTCATGTAAGTACACGCTTCAATCCTTTTAACAACAAGGCAGAACAAAGCAAGTTTTTCACAGAATGACAGAATATTGGAAGGGACCCACCAGGATCATTGAGTCTTATTCCTGGCCCTGCACAGGACACCCCAAGAGTCACACCACGTGCCTGAGAGCTGTCCAAACCCTTCTCGACTTCTGTCAGGCTGGTGACTTTTGTGACCTGGGGACCCTGTTCCAGTGCCCAGTGACCCTCTGGGTGAAGAACCTTTTCCTAATATCCAACCTAAACCTCCCCCGATACAACTCGAGGCCATTCCCATAGGTCCAGTCACTGGTCCCCACAGAGAGGAGATCAGTGTCAAAATAACCTGGCGCACATAAAACAAAATAAAAATAAAAATGAGCACTGCCATTGCCAGGAACAAACATGAGGACAAGACCAAGGCAACACTGGAAGAGGCTGACATTACGTGGACATTCCACCAGTGACAAGCACTACAAGAACTGCTGTGATGCTTGCTACTTGGTGTATCTAAATGTGAAAGACCTGCCCTCACTCAGCCATCTTGCTGTTAATGGACTAAGAGAGTATCTTTGTAATATGAGGTTGCGTTTATCCTGCAATACAATGACTGAGCATTGATGAGATGATAACTAAGTCAATTACTTAGTCAAACACCAACAAAACACTTTCTAACAATGACTGCTGCATTCATGGTGTCATTTTAGAAACTGACTCCAGTACATTCAGAGGGTTGGTTGGGTTTTTTTGTGCCCTGTGGGTTTGACCTGAATCTTAATGAAATTAACTGCTAGAAGAAACCAAGCCAGTATGAGCTACCAGCTTTCAAGGCATGACGCAAAAGCTGCTGGAAAAGTCAATGGATGCTTCTCCTAGAAGCCAGAAAAGAGGAAGGCCATAAAGCTCCTGGAAATCTAAAATGGACCTCATTGTGCTTTGATGGTAAAGCAACGGAATAAACAAAAAAATATATTAAGAGTTAACCTAAGACAGAGATCTAAATATAAAATCCTCTCAAGACCCATTATTCTCAAAATGTGTTTTAGGTCATGTTAGGACTTCTGCCTGGGAGTTCGTCTAAGGCATGAAAAAAAATATAATTAAATGGAAATGAAATATCCAAAAAATTAAAACTGCTTCTCAGCTATTATTTTACTCACAAGTGTTGTCTTATTTTAGATTTATTGCTAATACAGTATGTTAGCAGTTGTCTTTAATAAGCCCTGCATACATCCAAGAAAACTGCATACACTGACAAAGATGCTTCTAGTTTTGCACAACACATGGCTTTTTTTATATGGTGTGTTCTCTCTTGAAAACTACTCCCTCACAAAATGAAAATTCAGCAGAAACTCTAATAGCTTTCATATTTCAGTCTAATAGGTAGCATGGCATTGCACTGCCACCCACCTTTGCTACAATATTGCACAGCACATTTAACAGACATTTGCTTCCTTCACTCAGTCCTTACCTGCAGCTTCTGCAGGACCTTAGTATTAACATTTAACAGAGTCTATGAGCATAAAGCATATTTATGAACACCTGCTAGAACATTTTATTTGCCTTAAGAGTTTTATTATAACTGTTAAATTTTCTTGCTATGCTTTATGGGCCAAATCCTGGTCTAGTTTTAGCCTCAACTCCCATTGACTTCAACTGCAAGCAGATTTGATTGTATATGGGTTTCCATGCCAATTCAATCCAGCTTTAAAGAAAATGGGATCATTGGTAAGCACAATACAGGATAGAAAAAGCCTGTACTTCGCCGCTCTGAAAGTCCACTGAAGCTAGCCTTCAAATGCAATTAAAACCACACTAACAAGTCTGTAACCTCCTCACTGCACTACAAAACCCAACTGACTCTGACAAGTTATGCAATGCAGGCATCCCGCCCACAAATGGCTTGGTGGGATGTACTACCACCAACTACTCCCTCTCAGATCACTCACTGATGCACCTGCCACCAAAATTTGGTTCTCTGTTTTGGTTCTCTGTTTTAAAACCATCAAAGGTCAGAATCTGGCCATGTCAGTGTTGGTCTCCCCCTCTGAGACATCCAGGCATTCACAGCCCTCTTCAACAATACAAGATAGGCTGGAACAAACCATGCAGAGCCAGAAGTTGTAGCTGATGAACATCCGAGGAAGATGTTGCAGAGGAAACCATGCCAGGAGTCTGACTGTTCTGAAGATGTTCTCTACAACTGTTCCTCTGACAGAGTTTTACCATTTTACTGGAGATGTTCGTAACTCCTCTGTGAGGCTGAACATGACTATATAGAAGCAACACAGCTCCTCATAGCTTAGAGGATGACAGAGGATTCCAAGAAGTCCACAGAGAATTCCTCTAAGAAAATTTAACCTCATTCAAAATTACATAAGAGTTTACTTTAACCATTGCTATTAAAAGTCAAAAAAATAGTAAGACAGCTAGCAAAGAACAGACAATATGGCAACGCCACATCTGTTTCACAAAAGCTTGACAGTAAATGCTTGATTCAAAGCATACTATTAAGCCCCCCAAAATTCAAGCAATTATAAAAATGAAATTATAGACACAATGATGAATGACGACAAATGAAATTTTAACAGATCTAGCATCATACAAAAAAAATATTGATTTTCTCTGATTACTACTTAGGTGATCAGAGTGTATGAGGTCCTAGTTGCCTGCTTGCTCTAGATTTTATTAATGCTCCAATATCAGACACCCAATTTGGAAATCAATGCTTACTTCATCATTTTTCTGTGAAGGATCCTATTATTCACAATTGATTTAACAGAAATGAAAGGCTTACCATTAACAAGACCCAGCTGCTGACACTTCTTAGATGAATTATTGAACTTCTAAAAGTGAATTACTTAACCATCACCAAGACTTATTGTCTGATGTTTCTCATACCAAAGTCAGTATATTTATAATTACAGAACCAAGTAGAAAGTAGCTGTTTTGCTGCCTTCTCCAACAGCATATACACCAAATAAAAATTGAGCTTTGCAAAGAGAAAAATATGTGTTATGCACCAAATTCAGTCAGTTAGAGCTGAGTCCCTAACTGCCTTTTGACACTCTGAATCTTCATTTATTTCTAAAACTCATAGGTCATTTCAAGGTTCAGAAAGAGGAAATCCAATTTATGGCAAGTTACATCTTCTGTCAATGAGATTACTACAGTCAAAGATCCCTAGGGCTGACCATGCCCTGCCAGAAAGCCTATAGAAGACTATTATTAATTCCCTTTAGGTACAAAACAAAGATCCACCTTATGAATTGAGATAAAAGTAACAAATATTACGCTACTGCAAGTAGAAGCACAAGTCCATCTCAAAAGCAGTGTAAATGTACAAAGCAGAAGGCCTACGTTTAATACTTACCATCTGAGCAAAGGGGCCATCTCTGTTCAGAACATTCATTGTGCCCATTTCCCAGTCTAAGAGCAATTATCACCCAAGGTGAAGTCACTTCCTCAAATAAGAGCTTTTGCTATGCAGGATCAAAAGTTCAGCTCCGAAAAAGAGCAGATTTGGAAGGATAGATGATCACGCCAGCCTCTAATCCTTTGAATGACTATGTAATCCAATGCAATTCCCCAGCAGGTACACTGCTAATAATGCTCTTTCACAAGTCATCCTTGAGAAGTGGCAACAAAAACCCTGAGTGCCAGTACACTGCCCAGCTGCACTGATCTACAAACATTAGTGGCAGGAGCACAGAGCTGTGCCAGGCAATACGCTATCCTTCAGCCACACACAGAAGGATCACAGCTGCCCAGTGACACAGCCAGAACAACTGCTCAGTTGTCAAAACTAGTGAACATTTCAGGTCTTAGTAGACTTTTGGCTAATCTGTACTGCCTGGCTGAATATGCCTTCAAAATGCTAGAATGGCAACTGCTTTCTCCTTTAGCATTCATCATACTTGGAGAAGTCAGCTTGATTATATTTACCTCTGTGACTGTTCTGAAGACTTCTGAACAAGATCAAGTTTAGACTCCAGATGCAACATGTTCAGGAAGTCTTCTGGATTAACAACACAATTTTTTCTTCCTTTTTATTGTGGAATGGTCAGATAACAGACCTGTTCTATCCTTTTCATACAAGCTGAAAGTCAACAACTGTCCAAAATCACTAGAGCCTCTTCTCAAAGCCCTCAATGGATTTGAGTGCTTTCACACTGCTGGAGGCAAAACACCTGGGCCTTTTTTACCATGGTTAGTATCTGAGGAAGATACTCTTGGAGCAAACCAATCATTTCTTGAATACTGTATTTCTCCTTCCCAACCCCCTCCATCTGTTTTAACCCCTATCTTACTGGAACTAATCTTAAAATTCTGCTTTGGACATCAGACAAACTCTTTAGGAAAAATGGGAAGAAGCCCAACAGATAGAGCCTCCAAGCTCATAAGTCTGACTACATTAGGAAAACAGGCCAAAATCATTAAATTATGATTATTTTTAAAATATTTAAGTACCAGAAATTTTCAATCTGCCTCTTCTCTACAGAATAACACTTTTGAAATGGAGGCTGGCTGGCCATAATGAAATCTGGTTAAATTTGATATCTGCGTAAAACATATCTCAGCAAGTAGGTTGTAACAACTTTTTTAAAAAAGACATGGACCTTGGCAGATTTCCTGCTTTTCTTACACTCATTTCTTCCAGTACTTCCCACATTGTGAAATAACTCTTAATGCTATAAAGACAGTGCAGACTGCAAAAATTGGTCCTAGTGGTTCCAATGAGAGTAACGTGGTCAGAATTTGGCATTCAGCAAAGTTTCCATTTCTACATAGGTTTCATTTATTTTTCAGTTTAAAAATAAGATCATATTTTGGCACGTAACTAGAGCTGCTCCTGCAACTCAAAAGAAATAACACTGCTGGCAAGCCTCAAAGCTGTTCCAAGACAAAAAAACTGTGTTGGCAGAACTTTTTCTAAAAGTTCTTTTTGACTAGAGGCAGAATTCAACACCAGCATAAATGGAGAAGCTTCAGTGAGAACAGTTATGTTACACATTAAGTTTATATAATGCAAATATATTTAGCTGACATGGAATTTAAATTCTGTTGAACCAATTCCGTTTATCTTCCACATGTACATAATAACTTAGCACCAAATTCTAAAATCATTCTTCTGCGAATACTGGTTTTCCTCCTACATAAATGGTGCTGTGTTATTTACAAAGTACCACAACCATGCCACACATTTTTTTAACATGAGAGTTATCCAATTAGGGATGTGGTGAAATTAAAGCTGCAAGATCTATATTCCTGCATCAATTACAGGCACAGAAGAAAATAACATAAATCTGACATTTCACAACTTCTGAGGGTTTGATTTTGCAACCTACTTTCTAAAATACCTTTTTTGCACGTCATACCCAAGGGTTTTTTTAGAGCTTGAATACAGTTAACCAATGTGCAGCGGTGCTTCATCAGCACAGATCTCAGCAAGGTTTGACTCCCAACTCCACTGTAGCACAGATAACAATGAAAGCATTCAAGTACCTAGACAAAGATGCCAATGCCCTTGGACATTTAGGATGTAGCTGGATGATGGATTGAACAAAGTACTTACAAGGAAACCTGTACTATATCAGATCAACTGTTGAAGAAAACCAAATTGAGTTCTTCTTGCCAGAGAGAGGGAGAAAGTTACATGACAGTGGTATCAGGCTGCTTCAATCCTCTTGAAGAAAAAGCAACACAAAACTTAAAATATATAGGTATTTCTAAAGCCAGGTTCTAAGCACAGCTTGCTTAAACTACCCTAAATATAATTGACTTAACTCTAACACTAGTTCAAGGTATTGCATTGAAAATCTTCAGTGTTTTGCCTCTTTGTCAAACAATGCTTTTTTTTACATTTTGTTGTAATGCCACTGACAAAGAAATGTATACTGAATTTATTTACCTTCAGATTCTTAAGAATTTGTATACGTGCACTTCAATTCATGGACTGCTTCAAATAAGCACATGGAGTAGAGGACCTTTAAAGGCCCCTTCCAACCCAAACTATCCTATGATTTGCAACACTTGATTGTAAAAGTCCATCTGCCTACATGTAAGGTATCTTTTCCACAAAATACATCACTTTAGATGTTTATTGATTTAAAACACTTCAACAAATAAAAAGAAAGGTAAGAGATCATACTTATATTCAGACCACAAATTAATGCAGTTAATTTGACCACCAATATAATTAACACAATGACCAGGTAAGTACAGTTAGAACTTCAAAGAAACTTAATATGCTTTATATATAAACAAAAACTAAATAGAATATGATCTAAACTTCAGGTCTGAAATTCCAACCAGCAGTCTAATTGAGAATAAATTACACAAAATTTTCAGTGTAGTGAGCCTAAGAATTGGTGCCACAAAAATCATCAGATCTTCTGAAATTTAAGACCAATTTGCCACCAAGTATAGGAAAGCACATTAATCATCTTTTTATTTCCACGGCAGTAATAATGTACCACAGGTGTTTCAGAAAGACTTTGATTTTCAAAACTAAGTGGTTTCTTTCTTTCCATCCATTACTACGTCTAACAGAGGCACATTTTTATTTAGGGTAAATCATGCCTTATGGGACACACTTAGGAGGAGGAAAGGAGGACATGCAACTGGCATTTGAGACATATTGCCAGTGCAAAGCTGCCAAAAGCACGCAGCAGGGAGCATGTTTTGGCTATCATGAGCAGAATAAGCATGCACTCCTTAACCACTGCCAGCTGGCATTTGTTTCCAAATACAGAATGCTCACTAGGCAGTTTGGAGACTGGACATACTCCTAACCTTAACTATGCTCCCATAAAAACGGGATGCTGAGATACCTCATTAACCATGCCTGTCTCTTAGCTGACTGCCAAATGGGAAAGACTGAATGACACAGAAAAAGGATACATTTCTCCCTACGCACAAAAAAGTACTTTAAGTATATGCTAACATACTCTAGTGCTTACAGCAAAAGAGGGATTTTAAGAGTGTTGGAAGAAAATTCTGCCAGAATCTCAAAAAGCAGAAACACTGTCACTCTCCATTGTACATAGAAAAAACTGAAATCCAGAGACACAGACTATCAAGAAAACACCGAAATGTATAGAAAGAGTGGCTGGCACTGTGATTATAAACTATACTATCATGTTCAATACAACCTCTAGCACTCCTCACAACAGACGCTCCCCGCTTTATGTGCTGGGGCAGATTTGTGGGTAGAAGATTAATGTCCCCCTCCATCTGTTAATGACTATATAGGTCTCCTGGGCTTTGCACCAAGGGTACTTTGCCCTTAGGATGAAACAAAAATGGGAATTTGTGTTTGTTACAACACGCGCTTACTATTTCCAGCAACACTACCAATTGCTAGATGTGTATTATTTCAACTTTATCTACCAAAAACATATTTTATCAAGGTAGTTCAACTGTGATTCCAAGTAGATTTTCAAAGAGATCAGTTAAAAGGAGAACAAACCAACAGGGGGTCACTTTTCACTTTTAAAGTGTTTTCCTGACACACACAGCCAGCATTGGTATTTGCCCTGTAAGTGCTCTATTCATTAACTTTTCACTATAGTTTCAAAGTGACTCCACGTTTTGGATTTCCCTTTCTGTGTCACTGATAGCCTGCTGTCATGGACCAAGCAACTCAGAAGGAAGAAATGTACCAGAGTCTGCCATGCAAAGGAGAAGGCACTAATTAAAGTCTCAGTTTCCTTCAGGGGGTTCTGTGAGTGGATTTTAACTTACCCCTGTTAACTGTACCTTTGCTCCTGAGACCTGGAGGCAAGTCAGAGGGAGCTTGACACCAGCACAGTCTTCATGGACCTAAGCCAGTTGGATATCCTGGAAGAATACAGGGAAAGAGCAGTTACAAAATGAAGTTCTGAAGGAATGAGGCAAACATAGTCATCACCAGAACAATGATACTCAGGGCAAAATCGAGAAGATCTTAATGGTATCTTCATTATCCACAAATGAGAAATCAAAACAAGAGCGTTTCTTCATTAAAGTCTCCAAATGTGGTGTCTCAGGTTCATTTCATGCTTCCTTTCTTCCTTTTCCCACTCTTATCAATTGCAACACTGACCTCAATTCCATCTCAAGGAAGAAATAGTTGTCACTGCCAAAATTCTCTGTGAGCACCAAAGGGAATTCCAGGGGCAGTCAACCATGTTTACATTAACACCAAACATATTTAATTAACTTTCCCCAGTTTACTCTGCTTAACTTTGGAAAAAGCTGGAGCACCTTTGCAGCTGAACCATCAACACAAGAAAATTCTACCCTCTTTTTAAAACAGGGAAATATGATTTCAGTACATGGCCTCTACCAATCCTTTAGATTCAACTGGGCACTGTTTCTCTCAAACCATTCCTGCCCAACAAAAAAAGCAGGACAAGACCATAGTCAAGAGGGGAAAAGAAAGAAAAATGAAAAAGAAATTGCAGTCACAAAAGACATTTTTTTCCCCTCTATATCAGCAGCAGTACAAAACAATGAGTGCTGAACTAACTAAGTGTTCCGCCTGCCTAAGCCTTAGTACTCATAATATTTATCTGGAAACACATCTCTACTGGTTTCCCAAGTAAGGAAATACTCTAAATCAAACATACACACTTGATGTTGTTAAAATTAATTGTAAAACCCAACCAAAAAAACCCAGTCTGATTTGTGTATATTTTGTTTCTGTATCACAATCTTGTTAGAATTAACAGAGCTGCTCCCAGATTTCTCATTCTGAATCTAGTGATATTTGGCTTTTTTCTTATGCATCCTCAACAAGGCATATATTTCACCTTTCATTTGAAAATTAAAGGAATCATCTTTTCCTTCCATTTTTGTTCAATGCAAGAAAACATATTCTGAGTATGATTTAAATATCCAGAGCAGGTAAAAGAGATGCAATGATAATTTCTCTTGATTAAGTCATTTTAAAGTCCTTTTGGAAGTCTGAGTTCGAGCTGAAAAGCTTGAAACTCAATAAATAATAAATAAATTATAAATAATAATAAAAAAACATTAAAAAAACATCGTTAAGAATATTAAAGGCAACAGCAGGACTCAAGGAAGGTGACGAACAGAGCAAAGAGCTGCAGTTTCCCTTTCCAGCAGGGAGTACAAGATAGCACTATACAGCGTGTCTCCTGACTGATACTCCTTTGAGCAACAGCTTGCTTTCCTTAATGTGCCTCCTCAGTTGCCATCCTGTGGCCTGCACAGGTAGGCAGCCCCTGGAGAGAAAAGCCACTGAAGTCTGTGCATCCTATGGAGCACTGACAGCAATCATTCAAGCTTTTATACGAGCCCCTTGTACCTCTGCAGAAAGGCCACTCTCAATCTGACCTCCAGAGAAAATACAGCAGCCTAGATTGATAACATCTACTTACACTGCTGTTGATTAGACATAGACTGTCTCTGACAGTGCTTCTGAAAAGCTGAGCAAGAGCCTTAAGCCTGAGCCACAGCTAGCATATCTAACTCAAGTACTGGTAAAACACATTTAATGACAACTGTGGAAAAAAAAGCCAAGCATATCTGTTTGGAGGAAGAGCAGGGGAGTTACTGTTGCTTATTTGTGGAGAAGAAGGGAGGAATGTATCATGTTTGCACACAGACAGAGACAGATGTATGTCTCACGCATGGGTACAGGATAACAAATACAACTTGTTCTCCACTACAGAATTTTCCACTTTGAACATATAGACATCAATAAAGTTCATGTCATTTCAACGAGATGCCTTTTGAATGAATAATGCTGGCAGGATTACAGTTCATGTAACATAGATTATTTGGTCATCACTAACTCAAGGACAAATTAAAGTCTGAAGGCCAGATCTTTGGGGATTTCTGGTGACATCACTAAGACCTCACACAGATGCCCGAGACAAGCAGTGTTGGTACTTTGCCTCAAGTTAGTTCTGACAAATGACTCAAAAAACAGTCAAACATGATGCCATAACTAGCAACAGTGAGCAACTCCATCAACAGAGAGTACTCTCACCACATCAGGGACAAAGGATGTTTCAACAATCAATTTTAGAGAGCTTCTGCAGCCACTCTGTCAGGGAAAAAAAAACCAAAAAACAACCTCAACATTCTTTATCAAAGTACATATAATATCAAAATTAGTATGTTATGTACCTTCCCAGACTTGTGAAGAACTCACCAACAGTTCCCACAGTCAAGTCCAGCACTTGACATGTGTCAGATTTATTTGTCAGAGCTATTCTCAACACAAAGCAGCAAGACTGTGACCACTCAGGGCAGCAGCACCGTGCTGAAGCACTTTGCCCAACAATTTAAACCTGTTCCTTTGCACGTGCTCTTTACCCATTTTTATTCTAAATTATCTTGGCCATGAGTACTACACAAAGGGCTCCTCTGATCCCACAAACAAACAGTTCTTTCCTTCTAAGAACATAATTTAAAAGACTGTTTAGCATAACTCTTACAATACTTATTTTCTCTGCGGGAAATCTTCCTACAGAATCAGAATAATTTAGGCTGAAAAGGACCTCTAGAGGCCACGTCCTCCAATTCCCAGTCAAAGCAGAGCTGATTTCAAAGTTAGAACAAGTTGTTCAGAGCCTTGTCCAGTCAAGTCTCTAAATCTCCAAGGTCAGATTTTGCAACCTCCAGACTTCAGGTCAGAGTTTAACCATTCTGATTATTAATTCTTTTTCCTTACACCCAGACAGAATTGCTCTCTTTCTATATATGACAACTGCTCCTCATTCTTCCTCTGTACACCTCAGAGAAGTTCTCTCTGTTCCAAAACAGCCTATTAGGAAACAGAAGGCAACAATTCACCTTCCCTTTCTGATGTCCAGGCTGGGCAAACCAGATCCCTCAGCATCTCCCCATATGCTGCGTACTCCAGACACCAACTGAAACAAGGCGGCTGTTCCGTGTTAAATCTCTTTAAATGATTTATGAAACTGTAACAAAGCCTCTCCCATACTTCACCTTGATCACACAACATTGCTTTACAGGTCCCCTGACACAGACAGGACCATTGGTACCTTACTTTCAGATCCCAAAGAAAATTCTGAGGACAACCTCAGCAAGCATAAAGGATTTGACAAGATGATACACTGAGTGGCATTTCAGATCACCTAAATACTCTGGCACAGCTCTTTTTTAAGAGTATAAACAAAAAAAACATCAACACTTTAAAGAAGTTTAATGTGGTTTAGAATGTAGCTATACAGCTTCCTGCAGTTGACCCCAGAAAAATAAAAGACATGTGATGCGTAACTTCCTTTGACTTTTCTTTGACCTCTAGATAGAAGGCTTTAAAGAGTAGGATTTTTTTTATTAATTACTTTTACAGTTTTTGCTACAATTTCCAAATAGTACCTAATACTAAAATATTTGCCTGTACCAATTCCATGGGTTAGAACACCCTCTCTTAAAGAAAAACAGTTTCTAATCATTATTTTGAGATAGGGTGCACTGCATGACTTTGATGAAACGAGCAGTACCTGCTCCTCACTTGACAGTGTTAATTCCAAAGCATTTGCAGAGAATCTAGACACAAGTGAAAACAAATACAAGAAGAAGGATATGTTAAAAAAGAAGATCTGTTACCCTCACTGAGCTACTGAGAACACACTTCCTTGCATGGCAGCACAAAGCATGCCCTCACAGGGCGTGAATCAGGTTTCATTCAGAGACCCAAGGAAGTCAGCTTTCTATACAACTTCATAGGATGTTCCCCATATGCAAGAATGGATTTAATAAAGATTTTATTTATTATTTATTTAGAGCTTGTATTCTATTACTTTGCTACATATTGCTGCCACAGGGCGAAGATTTACATATCTGCCTAGATAAGACCTAAAACCTCTGGAATCATGACTGCCAAATACTCCAGCAACCACCAGCCCCAGATCATAAGATTAAGCTGTATAGGTTCAAAACCTGTCCACTTAGCAGATGCAGCAGTTCCACGCAAGAACACATTATGTATTAACATTGAAAAACAGACATGGAACCACTTATACACACAAACACACCTGTATATTCATTTGTGCATACTGATAGCAGAATTGTGTATATTGCACACATACCCCCACTATACACATAACCTTCAGCAATTTAAGAACAGCAGCAAACACCAATGTCACAATATTCTGTATTCATGAGAGAAAAGCCATGGCAAACAGGCCAGAGCTGTCACAAGGTAATGGCACCTCACCAATGGGCCTTCTGCAACTCTGGAATGGCATAAGCACCCAGCTCCATAGTGCCCTCCTCCACCTCTCCACACCAGTCTAGGACACAGGGGACAAGCTGTAGCACTGCTTGAGAAGTAAAAGAGAAGCCAGTGCCACACCAGAGAGAGGCCCCCCTATTGCACCCAGCATGAACACCCACACCAGCACAGGACTCAGCTCAGCTCTGAAGCTTTACACATGACCTGGAAAAGTTTTTACCATCACTCGTCTAACAAAAAGAACAAAACCCACTCTATGTGCAAAGTTTTTTAATGCCTCCAAGACTGGCACTTTTACATCTCCAGGTTGGGGGTTTTTTCCCCCCCTTCATCCTATCCCCCTCCATTTAGCTTACATAGAGACCACCTCCAGAGTGCCATGCTAATTAGCAACAGCTTGCATTCTGTATTAAAACTAAAAATAACCCCAAAAAATCTAGTGAAAAGAAAAACTAAATGAGCTCATATGCATTTCATCATTTCAGTAATATTGGTGTATTTTAATTATACTTAAATAATTTTAATTCTGATCTGAGCAGCAGATTAACTACAAACGCTGAAAAATAAAGTTATAAATTAGACATGAGACATGGTAGAGTCTATTGCCCTAAAGACTTGCTATAAAGTGCTACAAAAATATATATGGCTGTAACCAAAACTAACAATAATAAGCTCACTGTGTAAGGATAAAAGGAGAGGTGAACACTCGAGAAATGTTCAGCTGGTGTAGCAAATAAATCCAAATACTACAAAGTATTACTTCTACAAACAAAATAAATGTTAAGAAAAAGAAATTCTTTTCACTTTCACTAACAGAAGTGGCTCCTAAAAATAAGGAAGAACACGTTCCTTATGGGTAAAGGTCTATTCTGTAAGTTTTCTATATTTTCCTATATCGTTTGGCTTTTTCACAATGGGCCTAATTCTGTTTCCTTATGTCTGTACTTCCTGTATGCTCAGTATTCACCAGTCTATCTACCTTGAATACAAACTCAACTATAGACTACAGAAAATGAGAAGTTCAGTTCCTCTTCCAGTCTTAAAGATTTCCCAATACTTTAGCATCAGAATACTACACATTGCTTTGAGGGAATGAAATATGATTTAACTGACATTTCATCAGTTTGACTCTTCGAAGTCAAAGACCATCTCCTATAATATTGAATATTTAATGAGAACACAACCTACAAATAAGAAAATATTGGACATGATTTTTCCCCAGTATCTTGCCTAAGCTTTAACAATAGTCTGTACTTGCAATATTCATTGCAGTAGACTCCATTACTATAATTAAGATCAGCTAAACTGTTCTAGGGAATTTCAATAGCTACTGTCTCCTCTTAATAGATAAACAAGAGAGAGTCAATGATATTGAAAGACAACAGATAACTTACGGAGCTCAATACTACAAAATATAACTGAAATAACAGGTTCTTAAACCAGGCAAGATATTAAAGCCTTATGCATAAAGTAACTCCTAGCTGAGAAGGGTTAGAAAATCTTCCACCACAACCAAAAGCACTCTGTAACTGCCCAGAACAGCTGGATGACAATGGCTGGACATTGCATCCCACTGAGCAGAGGCAGCTTTTTTAACCATTGTTTGTATCACCTACAAGGAGAATCCCACCCTGGGATGCAAAGGAATGGAAAACTGATCTTGGTCTTGAAAAATACCTGAACTTCTTGTGTGAAATACCAGTATTAGCACATATCTGGTTGAAACTGCTTGCAACTCTGATTTTACAAGTGTAAATCCACCGAAGTCAACAGGAACTTAGTTTATGCTACCTACCCACCACATCCCTATCGACAGAAGTGTGAAAATGGATGATCCCTTTCAGGCACACCTGGCTCAAACTCCTACTGTACACACCTACAGATATTCATAGTTAGGAATTTGCTGAAATAATTCATTTATTTCTACAGAAATGCAGGAATGTGAGAACATTGAGCCTTCTACACCTCGCCCACACTAGAGATCCACTACCCCCAAAACAAACTCTATCAATAAATCCTTTTTACTACTGGCATAGACTAAATTATGTCAGCAGACAGCAAAAAAGCAGTCCTTGGTGGTGCCACTCTTTCTTCTTAGAGAGAACCCAATTTTCACGTGCCACAGACAGTTTACCATAAAGCTATTAGGGTGAATTAGTCTGAAAATGCAAGAGGACTGCAAGACCTCTGCAAGAAGGTGCAAAAGAGATGCAAAGTACCCCAAAGTGCAACCATCTGCGGAGCCACTTTGCATTCTTCACAAGCACACTTAGTCACAACATAATGACAACCCAGGCTGAGGCACTCTCATTTACTAACACTGTGACACTACTATACAAGGACAAATCCTGCAACCCTTCATCTAGCAAAGTATATTCCGCTGGAAGCTGACCCACATAAAAAGCTGAAGATCAACCTTCTCTGATCATTAAAAGAGACACAGACAGATGCTGACACATCAAGCTCTTACCCAGAGCTTGGTTCATAAAGGAATGTTTAATTAATATTTTAAATCAAAACCAACCTTCTTGGTTAAAAAACAAAGCACACACTGCAAACTCCTGATGCTCTTATTTTAAGAGCAATGGTTTTTTTATTCAGTTTTGCTTCCAGCTCTTCCCAAATGACATAACCAGAACTGCAAACAAGTGATGTCCACATAGCAACTTCTACCACAATGACACAACTGATCTAAATTTACATTGACACCACTTTACCTTAAATCAGCTTCTCCCACATGCACAGGCTTTCGCACTAGGTATCCAATTCCTTCAGTCAGCCATAACATCATATATAATTAACCTATGCTTGCTAAATTTCCTCATGAGAACTCTTCCAGCAGAAAGAGATGAAGAGCAGTCTCAGTGAATTTCCTTTCCTTGGACTGTTGCTGTACTTTCCTGGTGGGCATCTTTGGGATCCAGCACAGTCCTTGGACAATAATATTCTGTGTTGCTCCATTAACTACTTTGTTTTCAGAAGCCATGCTATTGTTCCCCTCGCTCTTCAAAGCATAAAGTTAGACCGTGTTTATTGCCAGTAATTTAGCCCTTCATATTTTGTTACACATAGCTGGCTTAAATGCTATCAAAAGCACGTCTCAGCCAAAGGCAAAATATCAACACTATCAAAACAGCAAGAATCTGCCACAGACACAAACGACCAAACTGTCAGTCTACATACAAACAACAGTGTGCCACTAGAAAACACCAGAAACGCATAAAGACCATCCCTGTTACCTCCTTGAGATACGTTCACACGCTCCTGAGCCTTCTGTATTTGCTAACCATGGATCAGTCCCTGGCAGGCAGCAGAAGGGATCTCGCAGACCCCCACACCGCCAGCCTCACTCACCCAGAAGTAATCCCCGCTCCAGCCGCACAGCTCACTGCCACCGCGTCCCAACAATATCCTCCGGCGAGGAAAGGAGCCGCAAAACTGAACTTTGACTGCCAAAAGGCGCAGGAGAGCCGCCCTGCCGCCTGCCCGAGTTCCTGGGGCACAGCACTAGCGGGAGGTGAAGCGCGCAGCCGGCTGAAGGACGGGCACCGCGGCTCTCCCTGCGCAGGAATCTCGCTCACAGGGCGCGCATCGCTGGGGCTCGGCTCTCGCACACCGAGCGCTGCCGAGACCCATCGCCTTGTTTTAACCACATCTGTAAACATCAAGTTTTTGAGGATTTGGGTTGTTTTGGTTTGGTTTCTTTTTAATTTTCCGCCAAAACAGCCGCTCCTTCAGGCCAACGCCGCCCAGCAGGAGAGCAGCCGCAGCGGCGGAGGGGGTGCCGGGCTGACAGGGTCCCGAGCACAGCCCGGCGCTCCACGCTTCCAAAGC
>JAHLSL010000044.1:7130146-7209994 GCA_025920805.1 Petroica traversi
AAAAAAGAAAAAAAGAAAAAAAGAAAAAAAGAAAAAAAGAAAAAAAGAAAAAAGAAACAAATCATCGAAACAAAACATTTCAAAATGCTCTGGACCACAACAATGTTTCCAAGACAGCAAAGACTATGCTGTGACTTCTGTAGGAAGTAGAATTTGTACTATAGGAAGGAAAATTTGTACTTCTGTACATTAAGGAGTCTATAATCAATTTCCCTACTTTTTGCTCAGGAGATCCCTTAACAACTTCTGTACCAAATATGAATTCAGTTGTAAAGAGGAAACGATGCAAAAAATGAGCAAATCCTTCATGAAAAGAAGGTCAAAGAAGAGTTTAACACAGAGAATTTCACAATCTGTTGGAGAAGGTCAATAGCACGATAGATAAGACTACAGCAGATGTATTAGTATATTTACAAATGTGAAAGCAGAAATTAGGATCTTATTAAAAGTAGCAGCTGTTAATTGCCAGCCTCACATATAGACACATGCTTGGAGAGACTGTTAATTAACTGAGAGAAAACCTAGAGGAGTTTCAGCTCTGAGTTACTTGCCATGGCCTTAAGAAGTTTGGTGAGAGACTCTGATTCCCAGGGGGATCCCAAGCTGGAAACTATTTGTTGTCTGTATGGAGGCAAGGCAATGCTGTCTATCTGAAAAAGAATTGCCTATGCATAAGGATGTGCTGATCCAGGAGGGTCAGCATCAGCTGACATAAAGAGCCTCCTAGATATCTGCTTTCATATAGTCTGGAGACATCAGCTCATATAAAACTGCAAAATACTTGAGACTCAGAATGTAAAATTGCTTTCCTTAATGAAAAGCTTCCTTTACTGAAAGGAAGAAAAAATACTCTGCAGGATTTGAAATGTCAGCCAGCAGACAAGAAATCCAGAATCCCACTAAGCTTGGGGCACACTTACATGAACATTTGTTGCAACAGCCAGCACTTACCTAAGGACATGATAAAAATCCCAAGGTGTTAATAATAACTCAGTCCCTAGCAATATTCATAGGTTGTTGGTTGTTTTTTTGCTTTTTTTCTGCAAGATACTGGTAAGAAGGAACATGGAATCTGTGCACAGAATTTAGAGCATTAATTTTGTATCTGCCATGCTTACTAGGTAACAGAGATGATATTTTACCTTTAGAGATGAAAAATAAAGCTCTGGTGCACTCAGACCATCATGCAATAATAACTGATGGTGGCAGCTGAGATTATAGGAGCATCTGCAGCTACAAATACTCAGCTGGGACTCTTTTAGGCTTCTGTGTATCATCTGGTCTTCTATTATCTCCTTGGGAATTAAACTAAGCAACACATGGGTGCCATGATTTCTGAACACTTGATAAAGGAAGTAAAAAATAAAGCTAATGAAAAATCCAACCAGTATAGCTGATACTGTAAAACCTCCTTTTCTGAGCTCAGTGATGACTGAACACGGGCATGCATAAAAGACAAAGAGGAAAGGTGTTAGAACAGCTAACCCATTTGTTACCTGAGAGTTCTCTTCAATGGTAATGAGAAGATTGGGAGAGATAATTTGGTGCATTGTGTTTAAAGAACAGCTCCTCGAGGTTGTCCCAGGATGGATTGGCAGGGAGTATCATATTGCAGGTGTACTGATAAGACAATGTGAAGAACATGGGAGGAGTATTTGGTGGGAGTAAAAAAAGGTTGTAAAGGTATCTAAGGAATTAGGATGTAAAACTGCAGAAAGCAATGTCAATTTGTAAGAAATCAAGTCACCTTGGCATATAATCAGTGACAATGAGCTGGAACCCTGGTTACAGGGAAAAGGTATGGGGCAGAAAAATTGTTACAATTATGCAGGTTAATAGAGAGATCTGGGAAAAGTACTTAGTGGACTTAGCTAATAAAAAGAAACTCAACTTGGATTGAGAAAGAACAAAAATGCAAGTTATGGAAAGACAGAGGTCTAACTCAAGCTGTGTTTGTATTTCTGGATTTGTCCTATATATCCATGATAATGCGCAATACCTCCAGGTTTTATACTAGATCTTTTCTTGAGGGAAATTATGCATCTACTGGGAGATCTGTGTTATTTGAGGGTCTGAAATTAACAGTGAACCCAAGTATTTTACTCTAGAAGTGAAGTATTTCAGTCTTGCAAGAATCCTTAAGAGTCATCACTGTCATTGTGGAATTCACAGAGCGCATGGGTTACTCTGCCTGCTACTTTACAACGTACCACCAGGAAGACATTACGAGAAATAATGAGCAGAAATGAGTTTTGCTGATAGTATGTAACTGCAAAGTGAGCTGCATGAGAAGATTTGGAACCCAGCCACCAAAGGATGAAAGAGCGGGGACAGTTACGCATGTGCTGGTGAAACAGCACATCCCAGTGTGGTCCGGCAGGCTGCATGTTCCAGCAGAGGAATCCGAATGGCTGCCATAAGTCAAAGCTTCAGACATCTTCAGACAAGTATGAGCTAGTGTCTGTCCTGCAAGTAATGGAGGGGATGTACTCTGTAAATCACATCAGTGATCCAAGCTTAGAGTTCTGATCAGAGAAGAGCAACAAATCTGTGTTACAAAGGTCCCCGTGTCATCTTTTTAAGTAATATCACTCAGCCCTCAACAATCCAATACTGTTCTGATAAAATTATTTTTGGATTCATGCTTCCTGAGATACTTTCCTATTTATCAAAAACTGGC
The DNA here is from genome assembly GCA_025920805.1 of Petroica traversi. Taxonomy (NCBI): domain Eukaryota; kingdom Metazoa; phylum Chordata; class Aves; order Passeriformes; family Petroicidae; genus Petroica; species Petroica traversi. Next base: position 7,132,827 of record JAHLSL010000044.1, read on the forward strand.
AAAGACTTCTGCACCTGCACAGGTGCCAGATGCAGAAGACTTTTATGTCAGGGACCTGGGGTAATATTTTAAAATCCAGACCAATATATGACTCAAATGCAAGCATGCCAAACACAGGATTAAAAAACTAAAAAATTAAAAAAAAAAAAAAAAAAAAAAGGAAGGACAATAATAATAGTTTCAGATGCAACCAAATAGTGGATCTAGAAGAGAACTTAAAAAAATAAAGTTTTAAGCATAGCACATGCCCAGTTACTGGGCCTGGTCCATAAATTATGTATTATTTATTGCTCTATAATTGCAGTCCATCTACACCAAGAATAACTACAACCTTCATAATCTTGGTAGATGGCGGGTTTCCTAGTTTTCTAGGAGTTTTTACAATATTTAAATTTGTGTTGCTGGTTAGAATTCTTGTAAAGTACAGGAGATAAAAAGCTATAAAAATCACTGCAAGCAGTCACAGGGATATATATGTCTCAATAATTTTTAAGTGTGCGTATGTATACATACATACATACATATATATATATATATATATATATATATATGTATGTATTTCATAATAATAACATTAGTTTCTATCAGCACATGTTCCTGTTTTCTGTGTCTTAACATGTTTCTCCCCGGCTCTACTTTCTGAATTCAGCCTCTAAGGCAGATGTGCAGTCCTACAATTACTTTTGAAATTATATTCCTATAGTCTAACTACTAAGTAAATATGTGGAGTACAGTATGGAAGGGTAGTTTTAGGCTATTTATTCTAACAGTTGCTTCTTACAGACTTTTAGTAGTTGATTGCTGCATGAATGTAAATATTGCACCTACCTTCCCCAGGACCTTCACGTCAGCAACAAATATTTCATTCAAGAGTGGCAATTGAACCCACATTCTCTTGTTCTCCGAGGTGGGTAGTGTGGCTGAAAGAAAGATTAACAGATACTCAACTGGTGAAGATACTGCAGGTCCTTTGCTGCTGTAAGTTGTTGGTTCATTGCAGGATCATCTCCAGGTTTATAAGCAGCCCTGCGGACACTGCTGAGCCACGGGGCACAATTCATGGACTGAAACCTAGGATCCTGCTCTCCCCCTTAGAAAGTTATCTGAGGATTAGGAAAGATACCCTCATATTGTCATTCAACACCTCCATTGCAGCAAGCCTTTAGAGTCTCCAACTTGGAGTCAATTTTTACACAAAACATCTAGATACATTCTGGCCTTTTTTTTTCCAGAGGGTCACATTGAATCTTAAGTATTTCATTCTTTTCTGCTTATCTGGAAATAATTATCTCCAAAACAATACAAACAAGTCAGCAAACAAACAAGAATACCACTAGAGTGTTTGTAATTGAGACCTTAGGCATAATTGTTTATCTGTGGAGGATAAAACACAGCTATTTATCTATGTTAACCTTTGACTACTTTCTTAGTCACATGGAACAGCTTATTAAACAAGAAAGGGTGATGTATAGAGGTAGCAGCTACTCTGAGGAGGTTTGCAAAATCACGCTGTCACTGTTTCATTCAGCCCGATGAGGTCAGAGCCTCCTAATTAAATTCAGTGAGTTCAGCCTTCAGTCTGCTCTCTCAGTTGTCATAAACACAGTTGATATTTGTTATTATTTATGCTGTAGTACTTTTCCCAGGGTGTTTGAGCTTTGTGCATATACAGGAAGAAACAGACTTATTGCTATGGGGATAATATGTGCCTTTCTAACTCAGGCAAATATCCCTCTGACCACTAGACTTGGTAAGCATTACTGAGTTTCATCCATTGCTCATATCTGACTGTAATTTGCTGTGGAGCGTTCTGCTATAGCTTTCCATAAGGACTAATATGAAAGTTGCATTGAAACGTATTCAGAAATGAAAACAAAGGGAGAAGGAATGGGCACCACCAGCTTCACAGGCTCAGCTGGAAGAGGCACCCCACCTCTCCCGGCTGGCAGGGCCAGTGCAGTGAGAGCTCCCTCTTCTGTTGCAGATAACTTCCATCATCGGGCATGCTGTCATTTTAACCCCAACACCTGGTTACCTGCTAGATTTTGTCATCGCCCTACTTAACCTACTTTCCCATTTTAAATGAACATTATTCTCTACTGTTCTTTTACTGTTTTGCTCTGTGGCATTGCTTGGGCATTCCATTGACTAACACAAAAATCTCTTCTACAGAAAAGATATGAATAAGCTGAGTGCAATAATACAATCATCAAGGTATGATTTTAAGTAAAAACCAAACCAAACCAAAACAAAAAAACCCAGGAATGTACAACATAACATTCAGAGTAGCCTTCTCCATGGCGAGTTGTAAGAAGGCATCTTTGGCATTTATGATCTTGGTGAAGGTTAGTTTAAAATGCCATCAGTTTTTATAAACATGGAATATACTTCTTGGAATAATTAATAATACACAATATTGTTTTTTAGTTAAGCAATTTACTTGCTCTTTCATCTCAATATGCTTACAAGGTGAGTGTGAAACTTGTTTATCTAACAAGGTCCAAGCACAAGAATGAATTTTTAACACTTGGATTACAAATGTAATAGAAAATAATTTCAATAAGAACTATTTATGTTGGACATTGTGTTACTATCTCCCATTAATCTGCCTCTTTCTGTGGTGTTATGTCCTTCTCCTTTTCCCCAACTGACTGGTTCATAACTTAAGTCTTTAGGGATAGAAGAGTCATTTGCTAAATGCTTTCACAGCCCATAGCACAGAAGGGTCCTGGCCTAACTGGTCTTTGGCCTTAGAATATTTTACAGGAATTTGTTACTTATTATTCTTGGTTTTAATATAAGATGGAAGATTTCCATTGTTCTCATGTTGTACAGAAGGTTATTTTTTATTCCAGTTAAATATGTCTTGATTGCCCTCAGAGTGCCAGGTTTATGATACATCAGATTCTGCAATACAATCATGACACAGATTACACAGTGTGATGGTTGTGTTACAGTAACACATGAGGAAATAATGCAATCCTTTGAAGACAGCCCAAATGGCACACCACGATGACGTTTTGCACTCTGCTAGGTCGCAAATGTCTGAAACAAAAGTCCTGGGTTTGTCTATAAGCAGTTACAGTACTACCATCAGTACGTGCTCCAGTGTGTTTGCCTTCCTTCAACTCTGACTAAGGGTGAGTGAGCACCATTTTGAATACAAAGGCACTTCAATTTTCATGCTTATTCAATCCTAGGCCTCTGCTGAGACTATGCTAGTAAAAATGTCACATATCAAAATGGTTTTATGATACATGTTTGTCCTCAAAAATTCCAGCTGCAAGAGTTACCGATGTGTCTGATGATAGAGTATATTTGTGTGAGAGAGCGAGGGAGTCTATGTATTTTTAGGAAGACTCAAAAAAACGGGGACGAACTCATTATTTGAATATTTGTCCTTTTATGTTTGAAACTTCTGTACTGTGCAACCAGCAATTTCTCTGCCTTGCCACCATGTGTTTTAAGTTTAAGCAGCCACAAAATTCTCTGGCCACTCAGACAACCAAATTCCTTCCTGAGAGTAGGAGTTCAAGTCAACTCCACTGTCTTGTATTTTTACATTCACAGTTTAATGAAAAAATGCTATATTTTTCTTAAAACAATATTGCCTTCTCCATTTGGTTTTATTCTACACCAGTGAAAATGCCTTTGGAATTTCTTACAAGTGATGTGCTGAGAAAAACAATGGTAAGATTTCAGAAGTTTATATACCAAATTTCCAAGCAGGAAGGCAGGCAATATAATAGTAGGAGTCTTTCAGGAAATAGATATTGACCACACTGGTTATTTAAGGTTTCATAGCATCTAAAAAAACCAAAGAACTAGAAAGAACTCCTCCTCCTTTTCAAGTATCACGTTTCAATTTACAACTACGAAAGTCAAATTTAGTTCAGTTTTCTCCATGTATAAAGCTGGCATGGCTGCATTATCCTTTTTGCCACCTTTCCTTCCACATTAACGTTTTAATCCACTGGCTAACCAAATTAATTTTGTGAAAATTCTCAGGCATATAAGTTATTACAAGAGAGACTTTATTGCTGCTGAGGGAAGGAAAGTCTGTTCATGGGGGATTTGTTGTTTGGTAGCACATGGGACTGACTAACCACTTAACAACTGCCAGCCAGCCCTTGCAGACTTTTCTTCACCTGGAAGCAAAAATAAAGTGTAGAAGGTGACACAGGAGGGAGATGCTGGCCTGGTGGATACATCAGGGAGGTTTTGCAAGAGGTGAGTTAATGATCTGAAAAGAAACAGGGCAGTAAGATAAGGGAGGGGCAACTACAGATACAATGGCAGAGGGATTTATGAAAGAGGAAAGCCAGCTAGCAGAGGTGATTTTGGAGAAGATGTAGGACACTAGTTTATAGGAAACAAGGTTGTCTTAGTACTGTTGTTACAACCTGCTTACTGTAAATGTAATTGCTTGTAGACAATAGAAGACAATAATTGTAAATTACAAAATGTGGTGCATAAACTGTAATTTATATATAATATGAGACAATATACTCCCTGTTAACAAGCTTGAAGTTTAATGTCTCACTAGATTATCATGCCAATAACGAAGTTTAGTTATTTAAAAGAGACGCATTATGGGAAAAACAATCATAGCAGCAGTATTCAAGTACTTACCCACTCTGCAGTTTTCCCATGTTTCCAAGCTGTTAGTTGTTTTAAAAGGAACTATAATTACATTAAATACTTCCCTGTGTTCAAAAACTGAAATTGCTTGGCTTTCCTCAATATTATTAACCTGCGGTAAACATGGGTGAGGTGTTCAGTGTAAACACAATTGAAAAAGAATACAGCCTAGTCAACACTATCTCATTAAAATGATGACTGCACAGCACAAAACACTGAAAGATATTTCTCTTTTATATAAACCATTGAAGAATATTCATTTACCCATAGCTTTACACCAATGGTATAAATTTAGTTAGAATACATAGATTTTCCTTTCTCTAGCTCAAGATAAATACTTTGTCTCCTCAAAACTAACTAGCTTTACCAGCAAGACTAGATCCCTTTACCAGTAATGTACTGGCAGCTCTAAGGAACAGTACACTACATTCAGACCTAAGGGACTGTATATACAGATTTGTCACAGAAGAATATCTGGCTCTCAATTCCCTCCACCCCATCTTAGTGGTTGGTTTTTTTATCTAAGCAAAATCATATTCAGGCTAGGTATTAGGAAAAGATTCTTGATCCAGAGGGTGGTGAGGCACTGGAACAGGCTCCACAGGGAAGGGATCACAGCGCCAAGCCTGACAGAGTTCAAGAAATGTTTGGACAACACCCTTAGGCACATGAGGTGACTCTTGGGGCTGTCCTGAGCAGGGCCAGGAGTTGTAATTTGATGATCCTTGTGGGTCTCTTCTAACTCAGGATATTCTGTGTTTCTGTGATATTTGCTAAAGGAACCCAGAGGAAGAAAGTATACTTAAATGTAGGACATCTACAGTTAACAGCAACTAAATTTTACAACCACTAGAAATCTAAGATGCACAGGTCCAGAATTAAATTAAGAACTTCCACTCCAGTGTAATTTCCAAGGCAATATGGTCTATCCAATGTTGGTCATTGTTAGGAAGAAAAGTTATATGAGTGGGTGAGCACCTGAAAAGAAGTCTAGGTTTATGACAGTTTTCCCCATCAAGAGGGATCCAAGAAGTTACCACAGAGCAGTGAATTTTTTTCTGATTCCGAATACAGAGGAGAATATTCAGGGATATTCTTGCTGACTTCAAGCCCACAGATTCCCTCTGGAAACCAGCCGCTGTAATAAAATAAAGGTATTAATAAAAATAGCTAAGGAGAGAACAGGAAGAAGTGGGCAGTAAATCTCAACAATAGACAGAAGGAGAAATAAATGTTATGGGGGAATGGAAAAGACTTTTCCTCCCTGGTGCTAGCAAGAGAAAAGTTATGTGAACAAATAATATATGTAAGACAGTGGTAAAACCAAAGATATTTGGGAGAAAGAAACACTTCCTTTAAACCTTGTGCTCATTTCTTCTTATGTGCTTTTAATGTGAGAAAAAGAAAAATTACATTGCCCAGACAATGCAGGTAATATTTTCCTAGAATACAGTAGTGTAGAATTTGTGTCCATATATGTATGTCTGATTACAAACCTTTCTTTCCTCTGTCTTAAAGAAAGACTGTTTTAAGTTAGGAACTTGCTCTATAATAAAGAAATTTATTGCCATTTTGTACAGGGACATCTTATACTACATATACCATTTTGGTTCTCAAAATAAAGTCTTATACTGGACCTTATGCAAAAGAATGAATTCAGAGCATTTTCTAGTCACCACAATAAGGATGTATTTAAAATGTAGGTAAAAATTCATGCATTTTGATGTATGTCTGTGGAGCCAAAGTGAGGTAGGCTTACAGCAATATTCAGCTAAGCTCACTTTAACTGCCCCTTTTTATCAGTGACCTTTCCTTTAGAATTTCTGAGATAACACTTGGGGATATCACATTAAGTTTCTTAGTATAAAATTGAGCACTGAACAGACTTTTAGAAAGATTATGGTGCTAGAGGGATATTTAATGGTGAAATCACTTACTGTAGTACTCATTTCTGAGAGCAAAGGTCTGAAGTGAAATGAATTTTGTGATCTTTGATTAGTCCTCGTTGGGCAGAGGTCCATGTCTGAAGTCAGCTTTGTGTATAATTAGGTATAATTTTTACATCTGTTCAATAGAGGTTAATTGAACTATCATAATAATTGAATTCCAGTACTTCTGATATTTTCTATTCCAAGTGTCCCTGTGAGATCAAAGCCAAGTATTCATCATCCAACACATTTGTAGGAAATTCCTGTTGCATTCAGTATTTGGATTGTGGGTTGATGCAGGGCATTGGCATTTTTGCACAAATACAAATTCAAGGTTCCAAAATAAACAAGCAAAAGAAAGAACAAAATGCGTGCTACACATACATTGGCTCTATACTGAAAATTCCTCATAACTAAAAGAAACAGTAAAAAGCAAATAGGTTACCAGCTGGCAAAGCTGGAAAGATCTAACAATCCTACCCATGTATTTTGCAAGAATTCCACTCTTCTTGTGGTGGTATTTTAGATTCAGTTTGTATTACACATATTCAGTAAGTAAACACTTAGCATTAACATTGAGCCTGAAATAGTTCAGCTTGATTTTTTTTCCTACAGTCACAGGTGTGCAAACACATGACAAAAGCATATGCATGAATGCCATGTGTATTTATTTTTCTGTGTATGCAAGCAGTTACACACGTTTTACAAGGTTACTGTTCACTCATTCAGAAAACTAACAGGGTTTTCCTTTACCGCTTTCTTATAAGTAAAAAGAAAAAAAATAGGCACCATGATGAATTGCATCCAATTATACATTCACCTGGGATCCAACATTATTGGATTATTTTTGGCTCACTACACTTGTCAGACCTACTCTTTAATTTTTTAAGGAAACATTTTCTTTTCATTTACTGACTTTAGCATTTGTGAAGAATACAGACTTTTAATATTGAAGTTCTTTGTCCATTCAAACAGGCAAGGTACTGAATAATTTTTCTTTCACAGAACAGGAAGGAAAGGTTTTGTCCATACCTATAGGCTTCTCACAGAGGACTGTCCACAGAGCATCAGAGATGGTCAAGGAGTGCAATTTCACCAGAACTACTTCAGAAATTTAGGAGCTTATGAAAAATCATAAAAATTAAAAATATTTCTTCTGAAAATATTTCTTTTTAATTTGGAAATACTGCCGTATTGTCTCAAGGGCTTTTATGAGCACTAAGCTTGAATGCCCCTGATCTGCCAGCTCACTGGACCACTTCTCTCATGGTACACAGGTTTGATATTAGCAGTGTCTCGCTTTGACGTAGCATGGGAGTTACGGGAGTTACTGTCTCTCTGGGGAGTCCAGCTAGAGCAGAAAACAGAGGCAAGGCACAAATATATTACAATTACTAAATTTAAAATTTTATTTTTTATTTCATTAATGCCCTCATACTGTTGAAATTTTTGCTGATAATTTTTTAAACTAAAAGTATAAGTTTCTGAAGGAGGTTTGGCTCTCAGTCCATTTTACTTTTAACTATAAATTAAAAGTAATTTTCTGAACAAAGTTTTATTAATTACTTGTTAGACAAAGGACTGGTGTTACTACCTTAATTAATTTGATTCTGTAAATCGTCATCTTATAAACTTTTAGACTCAGTCAGGCTGGTGGACTGATGCAGTGGTGTTTCTGTTTGACCAACTGGAGTAAAGAACAGCGCAGAGTTTCAGCAGTGCAGAGAATGCAGGACTGATCCCTGCTAACACACTTAACCTTTTTTGCAACTAAATCCCATAAACCAACTTTAGTAGTGCAATGAAGTTCATTGTCTGCTAAGTCATTGTGAATCATAAAGTCCCCATTTTTGTGGTATAAATCAACATAACTATTCAACAATTAAATCTACAATGAATATATTTTTAAATTGCCAAGCATTATGTTTCATTTTACAAGCTTGCACATGCATTCTTTACAGCCTACTGTCGTGTAATGCTTTATAAATGATACTTGATAAACAACAGCTGTATAATCTTAGAAATATTCATCAAGAGGCATATATATCCATGGTAAATCACTTTTGACTTGTACAATGCTGGTGGCTGGCATATATTCTCCTAACTGCTTGCATGTGGAACATAATAGGACATGGCACTATGCGTCTGTGAGACAAAAATACATTCAGAAAACATACTTGGGTTTCAATTGCAAGCAAGAATGAAAAGCATTTGTCAAGTGCACAGTTGCAAAGTGTAAACCTCATAGTAGATGCTATATTTATGCAACACCACCATGCATATTTTGCATAATAATGCAAAATAATGTTTATTTTTAAATTGGACTTCATTGCACTAATTTTCACAGTTTATTGGCACATAAAGTTTAGAGAAGATGTGGTATCAGGGATTGGCTTTGGTGCCCCATAAATTTAATCAAGCTGCAGCTCCTGTTTTTTCTCTCAGATGTTAGAGTTCTACTAATTTCCTAGATTATGTCATAGTTAATTTCCTGTCTGTTATACATATTTCAACTTTCAGAAAAGTCCTTGTGAGGCAGAATATAAAATAAAAGGGTTCGGGTATTCTTTCAGATGCTTCTCTGTGACTTCTGCAGGGCCAGATACCAGAATTCACATGTCACAGTGAGTTTTGGGGAGGAAGAGATAAGGAGAGAAGAACATCATTCCCATGCTGATGGCAACTCAGTATTGATGCTGTTACATAGCAGTGGGACTAAAGAATTGAAGTGCACTGTGATTGCTGCCTTTGGGCTCTGTGCTGGATTGAATCGCTCGTTACAGCAGCCTCACTTCTGGCTTTATTGAGACTGTGCAGTTTCTATTTAACATTCACACTGTAAGGTTACAAGCATTGTGCAGGAAACACTATTTATCTTTTATTTAGTATCTTCTGAGGAAGCCAAAATCTGAGGTACAAACTGCATCTACTTCACTCACACAGCAATTTCCACAAAAAAAGTTATGCTTGTTTTTTTTAAAAATAGCTGATAGGATTTTCCTCACCTAATCAAGAAAAACATACTCAATGTAAACCCCTCAGCTAGGCTTCCTCTAATACCCAGTGGAGAAAAACAGACCAATTAATCCCATCCTAAACACTACCTGAGAAAAGAGGATGAATTTCCCTGTGGAGAGTGTGCAGACTCTAGAGGCAGCCTAAAAGGCTTCCTTAGAGCCGAAATACTTTTTTTTATAGGGTAGTGTGAAGTGAGATGAGTGCAGCCAGCTGTGCTCCTTTTAGTGTCTGTGCAGCAGCACAGCTGCCCTTAGCTACAGAGCACATGGGGCTGTGTGCATGTGGCACAATTTACCCCAGCTGTGCAAGTGGGAGTTCATTCAAGGAAGTAACTTCATTTACCTGGTCTGTTGTGTCTGCCTAAAATTAAGAACTTGATCCACGAGTGTGTAAATAGCTTTTGTATGAGTTACATGAAGTGGCAGAAAACCCTTTTTTCCAGCAAAACCTTTCAGGATCTGGAGCTCTTTGAGGAAGATGTTGCTTGAACAGGCTTTCTACTAGTTTGTATCCATGATACACACTTAGAGGAATTTGCTGTCTCTGCAGTTCTGCATTTGTCTGTGTGTTAAGCCAAAACATCCCAGGTTTTTGACAGAAGATAACAGATTCTCTTTATATCCCCTTATCTCCACTATGGATAGAGGAAAAGCTGGAGCATCTATTTTATTCTCTTATAGAGTCAGAACTTAGGCAGAGCTCTCAAGAAAGGAGGTGCTGCAGAGGAAGTCTCCTGGCAATCTAATTAAAAGATGAGCTTTGGGCTGAGGGGGAAATTGCATGGTGGAAAACTAAGGGATTCTTCTCATTTCTCAAGTCTGAATTTGGAAATATTACTCACATAATTCTCAGCTTCATTTCTTGCTCATTAGAAGTTCTTATTAGGAAGTGTAGAAGGTATATTTTCTTCGACCTTTTTTTTCAGACTGGAGGAATTCCAATAAATTAGTTGGCCCTCTTATCTGTTTGTTGGTGTCTCTGGTTTTGCCAGTGCATTGTGTCAGTGCCTGTTTGTGAACAAATACAGGTCCTGCCAGGTATTTACCCCTTCAATCAGTTTTAGGCCTTTTAAAACCTTTTTAAACAATGTGTTCATCAGTAATTTCTCTTCTTTTAAACATTTCTGTAGAAACAAAGACCAGATCTACTAAACCAAATCCAAGAGCAGAAGAGAGGATACACTTCTGCATAAAAGGGAGCAAATAGTAGAAGTAAAAAAAAGTTTAAAAGTTTCTTTGATTAGTCACAGGCTACATTTACCTTTTGAAAGCAGCAGAGCAAGTGTTCATGACTTAAAGTTGTATTTCAGCTCACTATTAATGTCACCCTGCTAGAAACATAGGGACAAAAAAGCTTTACAGTATACTACTACTGATTAATTCTTAACTGTAGAAGACCTTGCCTTCCTGGTGACATGAAGGTTTCCAACAGAAGGCAAAGACAGGTACTTAAGAAACAAAGCATGTAGAGGCATCTTTTCCCCTTCTATTCTATTCCAGCTTTTGTTCGTTGTTTGGATTTCCTGGAACAGAGGCAACATCTGTAGAATTGTGTTTAAATTCATTAATGAACCTCTTCCCCAGGGACTCATCTAATCCTTTTCTTGATTCATTTTAATTTTGGTCTCCACCCTGAAGCAACGAGTTCCACAGTTATATGGTGTATAAAAGCATTTTCCTTTGTTTGCTTTAAAACTGCTGTGATCTGAATGTGCTGTTTCTTACCGTGATGGAAAATAGTGAATAACAATTCACTACCTACACTCTTGAAATAATTTTTTGCTTTACAAATGTCTGTCATGTTTTTAACCAAAGATCTGCTGCAGGTTTTTCTGCCAAAATTATAGCCATTTTATCTCTCTTTAGTTCTACTGAAAGGTTTTTGAAACAGGGTAACTGGAGTTGTATGCAGTATTAAATGTGTTACACATATGAGTTTTATTATGTCGTTTTCTGTTTTGCTCTCATTTCCTTTCCTAAGAAATCCTAACACTAGTTGACACCAGTTATGCCATGAACTTGCAGATTATCTTCTAGAATAAACCCCAGTAACCCCAGATTCTCTGTCCAGGATAGAAATAGTTCATTCAAAGCCCATTCATTTAATAACCAGGACTGATTTACTCCAAATTCATTGCCCTGCATTCATTCATTGATAATGAACTCTATTTGCCATTTTACTTCACTGTCCTTTTCCAGTTAGCTCTGGAAGTCCCCGCTGTCTTATATCTCACTAAGTCCCTCTGGCAGGTAGCACAGGAGAATGATCCAACTAGAGGTATTTAAGGAACTTGTTGGTTGAGAAAGTTGACCACTTAGAGCTATTCTTTGTCATCTGGCTTTAAGTCATTACTAATCCATGGCAACAGTTTCCTGTTAGTCCCATGGTAATTTATTTTGTAGAAACCTTTAATGAAGAAGTCTATCAAAAGCCTTTTAAAAATCCAAGTACTCTATAGCATTAGGATTGCTGTAATCCACATACTTGCTGAGAGTTTTAAAAAATTCAAATACATTTGTAAGAAATATCTTCCCTCACTAGAACAGTATATTGTGCAATATACTTTGTTTGTCCAGATGTCTGTTAATCTCATCCTATATTACAGTTTTACCATTTACTGCCTGTTCAGAAAGCAGACTTGCAGTCTAAGGATCCAAGATCTCTCTAGAGTCCTTCATAAAGATTGGTGTCACATTTCCCACCTTCTGTTCCTCTGTCAATAGGTTAGACACCACAGTTAGTAGTTTAGCGTTTTTATATTTGGGCTCTGTTATAAATCTTCAGTGAATACCATCTGTTCCTGGAGATTTCTTACTGCTTAGTGTGTCAATTTACTCTAAAGCCTTTTCTATTGACACTTGAATTTGAGCCAGTTCCTCAGCCTTATCTCCCATAAGGAATGATTGATATCAGGAACTCATTCTTTTCTGTAATGAACACTGATGCAATAAATTAATACAGCTTTCCAGCAAAAGCCTCATCTTCCTTGAACATTCCTTTCATACCTTGATTGCCTATTGGTCCCATCTGACTCTCTGTCAGGCTTTCTGGTAATGGTATGTTTGAAAAAAGTTTTATTAAAAGGTTACCTGTCCTTACTGTTACTCCTTCAAATCCCTTCTGGCCTGTCGTACAGCATCTCTGTATTCTGCTTTCTGCCATTTGTGCTCCTTTCTGTTCTGTTTGTTTGGATGCAGCTCCCAGTCTTCACTTCTGAGAGCTTTCTCTGCTTTAGTATTCAACACAGACCAGGTGATTTTTTTTTTTGTTTCTAATTTATATGTTTAATGGTAGCATATATTTTCTCTGTATCTCTAATACAGAACCTCTCTAAATTGTCTTCCTGAAAGTGTTTTACTCTGCTGATGGCTGATTTTCATTTTTATTTCACTGTTTCACCATTTTATATTGTTTCTGGTTTTAAAGATTTTAGTATTGGGGTACATTTGGGACCTTCCCCCTTCCTATAATGAGGATAATGAATATGGTCACTATTATGGGACTCTGTATGGGCAATACCTGTTCCCTGGGTAGCTGCTCCATAAACCAGTCATCTCTGATACCCGACAATGTTCTCTCAGAAACAAACCTGCCTAGAAATGACATTCTTTAGATAAATTGATTCATTTTCAGAAAGTCTACTTTCATTTGCAATAGGAAAACAGTTACTGGGGGGAAAAAAGAAGCTTCCTAGATTTAGACCATTTCTACCTAAAATTTACATGATCTTATTATCTACTATGTTTGATTTTACTCTGCAAATTTTACTTTTTCCTTAATCCAGTGTAACTGATAATTTCAGTGAATCTACTTTTCTGTTTTATACTGAAATAGAAGTAAGACCTGGTCTTAAATCTGCAGATACACCTAAAAAGAATACTATCATTTGTAATAGTTGCAGACGCATGCACTGTGTGGTCATTTTTAATCAGGCTTTTATTCCATCTGCTTTATTTCTTCCTAATTGTTTTAAATTTATGGCTTACATGATGTATTTTCCAGTGAAATTACCAGTGAGACTCAAGAACTCTACAAATCTTCTGACGAGCTAACTTTCACCTGCCCTGCTAATCTGTGTACTTATGGAGGAATTTAGCCATAAATCAGCCATAACACAGCTATTTTAGCAAAACCAAATGTCATCCATTCATTTGACTTCCGGTCCCAGCACAGCCAAAATGCCACAGGGTGATCAGGAAATGAGTGTAAGTGCTACATGCTACACCACAGTGCATTTCGTTTTTGCATTTGTCATATCATGTCAACTCATACTCTTCAACTTCTTGCCACTTAAGATGTAAGCAGGAATAGCTGTCAATATAATCTTCAGGACATCTGCAAACAAATGTAATCAGCTGAACATAAGGATGACTAACAAATTCCAAAGAGAGTCAGAAGTCTTCTCTGGAAGCAGAAGAGATCTCTTTGCATTGGAGTTTATCTGTGTCACTGCCCTACGGTCCTGTACTGAGTGCTTTCTTCTGATATTTTGCACCAGTGGACATGAACATCCACCTGCATGTTTTATCAGGAATCCCATTCAGTCACAGCAGGTATCACTGTATCATGGATTTCTGCACAAGATAAGTTTTGAACCTTGTGGATTTACCAGAGAAAAGTTCAAAACAAAACAGTTGTAAGGAGTGGTTATAATAAAAAATAATAATTAAAATAATTTTAAAATAAATAAGAATAATAATAAAAAATTCTGTGGAGTGAAAAGTTGAGAATGGTAGTAACAAATAGAAATTTTGTCCCAATTAAATATATATTTAATTCTGGTATTTTCCCTATAATTTAGTTTCTTGTCTAATGTGAAAGTGATTTTCTTATAGAGAAAATTATATAAGAAAATTTAGTTAGCTGATATCTAAAAACCTAAGAAGTTTCTGTGGAGCATTCTTCCTGCACTAGAATTGATATTGTGCAGAGTCATGGGGGCAACTCTTACGTTTCTGTGCCAAGTCAGCTTCTCTCTTTATACCAGTCTTAAATGTTCAGGAGTTGGAAGGCAAGAAGATGCTTTTCTTACTGAATATTTTGTTGCAATGGAGAGAAATTCTTTCTAATCTGTGACAGGTACTGGCACAAAATTCTGGCAAGCCAAAGCTGATAAAAGCCAGCTCCGATTACGCCTGTTTCTTGCCATCAAATGTTGCGGGCTTCTGTCATTCCAAGTAAATCCATCCAACTCGTGAATCATAATCTATCAGAGTTTGCTTTTATCTTTCAGATTCCAGTGATATCTGTTCTGTACTTCTGGTTCCTGCTCTTACACCTAGTATTAATCTCATGTGCAATTATTGCTTAACTATTCAACTGCTTGCTTGGTTTTCACATGTGTAATTCAATTTAAATTACTAACAAATAATAAATGTTCCTGAAATTTCATTTCCACTTTCACAAATTACTTCGTTATCTCTACCAAAAGTTTTGTCCAATGTCAGAAAAAACTCTTAACTATTTTTACTTCTTTCTTGAATGAGGATGTTTCTTGGACAGTATTGTGTCCTTTTTTTTTCCTTGTTTTTGTTACGAAGAGGGGGTTTGTGTTCAACTTTGATGATTACGTGACATTACATTAGAGCAATTTGGCCCTGACAACTGGTATAAGACAAAAATATCATATCGGTCATTTTTAATCTTCCATAGACCCTATTATTCCTGTTTCTCTTCTAAAGAGAGGGCAGTTGAAGACTTTGCTTCCATTTAGTCCTTTTTCATTTGTTCATGTACCTTATCAAGAAGAGCTGTTTCCCAACTAAGTGTGACATCTTCGCTTTATGGATGCTATTGATAAGAAATTGTTGAATTTCATACCCTCATTACAGCCCTCCTTTCCTTGGCCCACCAGGAGTGACACAGCTTCTCTCCAGTGATGCAGTCTCCTCTAGTTCTAAAATCTTAGGTTGGTGCATAGCAGTTTTAAAAATATGTACAAGTATTATGACTAGTGTATTTTATCTGAGGTAGGATATTATGAGAGGAAGGGGCTGCTTGTAAAAGAAATTATAGTTCATAGTGCTTTGCCTCTATCCTGCAGGTAAACTGACTGATATTTTAATTTCCTTCAACTCTTTTGAAAGCTCTCTAAATGAAGGTTCTGAAGAAAATACATAACTTTGGTTATCATATTTTATGGTTATTACTGTGTACACATTAAATGTGAACTAATGCAATAAAACAGTACATTTCACATAAAAATACTATGAATTTCACTGCTGTTGCTGACATGGAACATGTATCAATGTAATTATGGGTTACAAATCGTTGGTAAGAGAGGCAGTGTTACAGTTTCTGAAATTCCCCCATTATGTGAACTCAGAAAGAATGCTGCAGCTTTTATTTAATTTATCTTGTCTGGTAGGCCTTTCAAAAAAGCAATATTGATGCCAGATTTATCTTTAGTTTGATGACAGTCAGAGTAAATAAGCATGTGGAATGTACTGGTGCCAATGAAAATGTTGGGGCTTGCTCCTCCCTGGATTAGTTTGATGGTGTGAAACAGTCACAGACAAGTGAACAGAAGAGCTCTTAGGCTTTTTGCTTCTGCAGGGCACTTGCAGGCCTGACATGTAGGGAGCTCTGTTTAGGGCTCACTACATTTGTTTCAGCTCCACATATTTGTCTGGGGATGTCTGGACTATGTTTTTTTTAAAAAAAAAACCATCGCTTTTAAAAATGTATCTTTTTGAGCTTTTAAGCAGAAGAGAAGTGAATCTGAAAACTCTCCTATTCTGAAGGCATTGAGTAGCAAAATTTGGTGTACCCATACCTGCATATCTAAAAACTTAGAAACAATTTAATAATCATTACTTAAACCACTGCCAAATATCCATACCATCTCCTGTGCCTGCTGAAAATCTCTAGCAGAGCTTGAAGCCAGCACATTTTACTTCATGTTTCCCATAGGTGAAAACTTTGTGAGTAGTCAGTTACCATGGCTCAACTGTGATATAATATCCTAAACAGCTGGGATAATTCAGCTGTACATCTGATCCCATGAACAGGATATTTATTTTATTACCCTATTATTTGTTCTACTGTGTCATGCATTCATTGCCAGCTGAGAATCAGTATAGTTTTCCTACCTTTATGCTTCACAGATCTGTCTAAATACCACTTTTATACTCTTTTACATCATCTACATTCATACTTTGTCTTGCTGATACATGTAAGTGTGGAATTTCCTTACAATTCTGATCCTCTGGTCTTTCAAATCCCTCCTTCAGTATCATGTCTTTCAAAAAGCTTACCTATGTTAATCCATTAATGTAAGAAATGTTGACATGACCCTAGTGTTTAGAAAAATACAGGCACCACAGTACCTGAGGAGCACCCTAAATGAGGAGGCAGTCAGTAAATTTATTAAATGCAGTACTAGTTTCCAAGAAGTGAAGAGCAGTTCCTTGCACATCAGTGCTAGAGGTGAGTTATAGCACAGCAACAATAAAAATCCTGAGCAAGCAGATGGGTAGCTGGTTGGAAGGGACAGTGGGTAGGGAGCAAGATTGGAAGGGAGGGAACAAGAATGAGTTGATCTCAGCTAAAAGAAGCAGACTGGACTGAAACTATTAAAACTGCGGAGAGTTGGGTTTAAGCCTTAGGTATCTCATTCCTTTGAATCATAGAACCATTTAGGTTGCAAGAGCCCTTTAAAATTATCAGCTCCAGCGACTAACCTAACACTGCCGAGCCCACCACCAAGTCATGTCCCTAAGTGCCCTGTGTTCATGTCCTTTAAATACCTCCATGCAGGAATGGTGACTCAGCTACTTCCCTGGACAGCCTTTTCCAATGCTTGACACCCTTTCAGTAAAGAGTTTTTTTCCTAATATCCAAACTAAATATCCCCTGGTGCAACTTGAGGCCACTCCCTCTTGTCCTATCGCTTGTTACCTGAGACAAGAGACTGACCCCACGTTCCTTCAGGCAGTTGTAGAGAGTGATAAGCCCCAGTCCCATCAGCCACTCCTCATCAGACTTCATTGCCCTCCTCTGGACACCCATCAGTGCCTCAGTGTCTTTATTGTAGTGAAGGGCCAAGAACTGAACATGATCCAAGGTGCAGCCTCACCACTGCTGAGTACAGGGGGATCATGCCCTAGTCATGCAAATCTCAATGTCCCATTTATTAATGCAGCTATTATTTGTTGCTTCTTTGCAAGAATAAAGTATTAGAAAGCTTTTCAATAATTTTTCAATTTCAAGCTTTTAAATAATTCGGTATTATAACAACAAAAGTATTTCAAGAGATTAAGCATCTTCTACCAGTATATGAGTAGTTTCCTTTCCAACTTAGAGTCCCTTGTCAACACTTTCAGTATCCACCAAAGGCACAAGATGCAGATGGCCAGCACCTGCTTGCTTCAGGCATTGGTTTGGCTGTACACAGTCTGAAGTGCACTGTCACTGCTTAACAAATGCATCATAAATAATTACTGTAATTAATACTGAAGCCACTTCCTTGGGCTACTCATGCTTTCCGTGTCAGTTCTGCTGCATGTGATAGTGCTAATCTTTTAGGCTAAGTAGCTATTAAATTCTTTGAGTTTGGTGAGTTGTTTTCAGCAGCAGAAAAAATTAAATATCATTAGTAATTTGCCTCATATTTATATTTATCCTCAGAGAATTCATCATCAGTTCTTGCTTGTCTGAACTCATTAAGAATCAGTCAAAAGGAGACTGCTCATAATCCCTAATCACAATTTCAAATTTTTCTACCCACTTCCTAGTCCTGAAACACTGTCCCTAAGCCACACCATCATGGTTCCTTTGCATCTTCTGAGCTTTCCTAGTGCCTTTGTGATGACTTCTGACTCAAATATATTTACAAATAGGTCAAAACAACACTCAGTTTCTGTATTTACATTCAGACTCCAGGGAAAACTCATAAGTGTGTAAATCTACAGACCTTTTCTTCAGCAACAACTATAGTTAAAAGGATCCTTCCACTGTCAGCACATTTTTACTTGTTTCTATACAATTTTAGCTGCATTAAGTCCTCTCTGAATTACCAGTGCAAATGTTTATGGGATTATAGTGTATGCTTGATCACTGACCTGCTCCAAGGTAATAATTCCTTTTCTTATATTTGCAAACTTTTAAAAACATTTAAAAGCACCCCAAGTGGGTTTTTTCAAGGATTTCCTTTAGCACACAACATTACTGCTCAACTTGGGATGGCAGAAGATGAGAAAGAGCAGAAACAAACAGGAGCAAAGGATTATTTTGTCTGCTGCTGTTGAAAAAAAAAAAAAAGGCAGCAATGCTAAAACACCCACAGCCCTTACAGTTCAGTGTTTATCCCAACCTTGTGTACTGGTTTGTGATTGGGACACAGTCCAATCTTGTTCCAAAATAGAGAGGAATGTGACTGTTACCTGATTTAACCTGACTTGAAACTAGTAATTATATTTATAGGTTTCACAAGGCTTGTGATGGCCAAAAGATCAAACATGTTTTCTGGGAGCCAGCCAACCTCCAATAGAGCTATATCTCACTGCACTGGACTGTGTTTCAGTTTTTGCTTGCACCTACAACTAGTTGCTATCAATTAGCTATCCTGTCTTTCTTCTCAGTTTCTATGGGCAACCCGAAAATATCATGGTAGAGGCTCAAGAAATGAAAGGGGACAATTGACTTTGATGATATGGTATGTATTTTGTTGCTTTAAGAACTCTTCTTTGCTGGCATACAGCCTTAGGGATGTTTTGTTATTATCACTGTTGTCAGTTCTGAACACCAAAATTTACTGTATTTGATGTTAAAATCTCAACTCAAGATTGTAATATCTATAAAGAAAATATTGCTATAAAGATTAAACTCTGAAGGGGTTGTTCACATCCATGAGCAGACAGTAGAATAAATACTGAAAATCTTATCTTTTCTATTTCTCCAAGAAGCAGGAAACAATATGAAAAACATTTATTTCTATTTGACAGAAAATACCTTTAACAATACATAATCATTATCAGTCAATACTCAGATGGTGATAGTAGTTGTTTGAAAGATGCTTTTCGTAATGACCTTTAAATGCCACCGTCCTAAGTGATGATGCACAAAGAATTCCTTCATTTCAATATCTACAAGGAAAAAATTAAATTGCTTTTGGGTATAAGCAATATGTGTGATAGGGGGACATATCTATAGATTGATTCACCCTGCACAGTGAGAAATTATCAGTGTAACATTCCAAATTTAAAATCACCATCTTTGGGCATGACATTTCTTGCTGCAAACAACCCTCAATTCATTACTCTTTAAATACAATGTCAGTGTTTTTTCTGTAATCCATCTCACAATTTTCTTGCTATTACATCAAACATACCATACAAAAATATTTTCCTGAATGCTGTCCTAACATGTTGGTGTTTGCCTAATTGTCAGCAGCAAGATTTTGCATGAATTTTGCAATTTTATCCAGCTATGCAACTAATAGGATTCTTCAGAATCACATTAATAATATATTTTTTCAAATTTGGAGCCACAAAATTCTTATATTGTGTCGCATTATTCAACAGAAGGAGCTGAGATGAAACTTTTTTGTATGGGGAAGGTACTCACTAATTGCCTTTCTAGAGTTTTTTGCATCTCCTTCTGAATAATTTCAAATTATGTGATCAATATTTGATGCTGGCCATAACTCATTGAAGAGATTAATGTGGGGTAAATAAGTCTTACTACTGTTGAGACTATCCTGTGTGTATTGGCCAAATCTTGTATGCAAATGCTGATTTTTTCATTCAAATATCTGGGAAGTAATGGCGATAACTCATTAATTTTAAAATAAAGAGAAAATGTGAGCTTAAACAAACACAAGCTGCATATTTAGTCTTGTTGAGGTATTTATATTTGTTGAAATATGGTATTTCAGCAGCAGAAATACTACTTAGGAAGCAGATAATTATTCTTATAAATCAGATGATCTCCAGAATAAAATGACATATTCACAAATGAGAAGAGTGTCCCCAAACTCTGTCTGCTTACCAAAAGAAAAAGAAAATATCTATAATATTTTATATTGTGGAATGAAGCACATGAGAGGTGGGAAAAATTAATTTTGTGAAAGTGTGTGGAACTGACACAGTTGTTTCTTTCTGTTTTCCTTTTCTTTCAAATTTCTCCTTTGCATTTAACTTCCCTTTTATGCACCTTTACACCCAGTAATATCCAAGCTCTTTTAAATCATTAATGAATGAACCAGGCTGAACCAGGCCTCCCACTGATTTTATAAAGCAGGAACATATAATTAGGCTAATTTACAGGAGCAAGAACTGATGTACTGGAAGGGTGAGTGACAAACCCAAGATCCCAAAGGACACCCAAAGCAGAATCAGTTATAAAACCTTTTAACAGCAAATCTATTTTTTTTACCTGATCCGCTCCTGCATTAGCTGTTCAGGAATGGATGCCAATGTAAAACAACATCTCCTCCTACAAAGGGAGTTGTGCCAAAGCACTGGCCAGCTAAAAGCACTTGTCAAATTAATAGGGTGATCAAGTTTTTGCCTTTATCCCTCACCAAAAGTTCAGACATGCAAGATCCAGGTTTCAGGTCCGGATCCTCAGCTGGCAAAGGGAGATGCCCCAATGCCCCTGCAAATCTTGGCCTGTTTAATAAGAAGACCAAAATAAATCTGCTGCCAGGACTTGTAAAAAAGGTTTTACTTGATGGGCATCGAGGAAAAGGAAACAAATCAATCAAAGTACCACTTAACACTTATCTTTAAGTCCACTGTGAAACCTGCATTGAAGCGATAAAGTGGTCTCTGTGGCTCAGTAAAGGCCTCAGTTTTTGTCAATCCTTTATTTAAAGCTCTGCTAACCTAACCACATAAAGGAGAATAATCTTCAACCTATTTTTTGTGCTATGATTAAGTCTGCATGGGCTCCAAAAGCAGCTAGGACTGACAGTAGAGAAGAGGGTCCTGAGATATTCAGCTGTGATATGTTGCTTCTGTGAAGGTCATCTCTTCTTTCAATCACAGTGAAAGATTGACTCAACATGAAGTTCATATTGCACAACGTGCTTTCAGAAATGATTCATGTTAATGGTGTATCTCAAGGGATTGATGTTCAACAAAAGCTACATCTCAAGCTTAAAAAATGATTTAGCAATATGAAAGCCTACAAACCAAAGCTCATGTAGAGACATTTGATGGTAAACATCAGAGAATAAATACAACTAAAAGTCATAAAATTGGATAGACAATAAATCTGACTGTTTAAGACCTTTTGGGGCTCAAATCATAGAATCCAACATCACTTACGCAGCCATTCCTTGATTCAGCTGTGCATCTTTTCCTGAGGTGAAAACAGAAGACATTTTCAGCTTCTGACAGGTTGGAGCAGATCAAGGAAGTAGCTATGTCAAAAAAACACAACAAAGTACAATTCTGAGGGAATACTGCTCCCCCCAACACTACCCTTTCTCCCCTCCTCAGCAATCATAGGCCATACCTTCAGCAGAGTGGCACTGGAAACCTTTATCCAGATTTGGAAGCATGGCAATGCCACACTCAGGCTGTGGCTGGGAGGAGAGGTGACACCCTGTGCCTTTCTCCCCAGGAGCCACCACTCCTCTACCTCTCCCAAGGACGACACTCCCCTGCTTTCACACACATGGAAGTGTTTATTGGTTAATGTTGAGATATAAGACCCCATTGTAGGAAAGATCCCATTATGCCAGGGTTTTTCCATCAGTGTTTCTCTCTGACCCAGGTGTAAGTTTTGTGAGGACACCTGGTGCCTTGCAGCCTGCTAGAACTATTGGTGAATGATTAAGGAGGAGCTTATGAGGCTGTAAGTCATGCAAATGTCTACTCATATCAGGACAGGGTTATGCAGGGGTGGTTTTTATATTTCTATTCCAGAGCACTTTTTTGTATTTTTTTTAGTGTTGACATTGATAGGGGAAAAGGGATCGTCCTTGACCAAATATAAATATAGAAAATATGAAGTCAGAAAAGAAAACATTACATGTCTTAGCTTCCAACTGAACTGACATTTGAGAGGGATTTCTGAGGAAAGGTGGTGTTGTTTGCAATTGTCTGAGTTTAGAGAGGCATAAGCAAATAAATGGATTTTTAAAGAACAGGTCAGTTATCTTGGTATTTATTTGTCGTCTTTATTGATATATTGTGGTAGGACTATAAATATTTTTTCTGTATTGGGCTCAGAAATGTAAGTTCTCTTCAACTTCTGCTGTCCAAATAATATATCTAGCACCCTGAGATTCAGAGGAAGTTATACACCTTACAGCCAGTGAGTGCTGCATGACAGCTATTTACCATCTTTAAAAATCATTACTTATGATAGGTCTACATAGTCTTGATATGTAGATTATTGTTCAGTCCTTTTTTATCTTATTGAATTCTTAGTCTCAATGATTTCCTAAAGGCAGTGAATTTCACACCTGAAATACTGAAAAAGTGTTGAGCTTCCTGCTGCTGACTTGCACCAAATGACTCCTTCATTTTACAAACAAGGTCAAGCTGTGTGTCCCTGACTGCCTGCTCCAGAACATGCAGAATCATGCAGACTCCTACATGTAGAGTAAGCAACCTCTATCATCTCTAGAGAGATTCTTTTCTTTCCCCCTCAGCATCCACGTGGAGGCTGGGTGACACATAGCCCACCCTGTTGTCCCTGTTCCTGTAGTACCATTCCACTGCTCTCCACATCCATGACAGCCACAACCCATTGCCCAGTCCCACAGCTGATTTGCTTTTACAACTGCAGTTGCACATTGATCTGCCTATAGTGAAGTCCCAGGTCTCCTTTAGATGATAGAATCAGCTTAGAGCTTTCCAGGTTGAACAGGTTATTTTTCTTTGCAGCTGGATTTTGATGCTCCTTGATATCACTCTGACTTTTCACCTATATTATTTAAATTTCTTTAATATTCTCTACAATCACCTCAGGTCCTGTACAGGTATACAGCTTAGTCCCCTCAATACACTTTGTTGAAATGCTATCCTTTCACCTTTCCAAGTCATTAATGAACTCATTAAACATCATGGCACATCATAAGAAACACATGGGGCAATTAATCCACCACTGTGATGGGATCTGGTCATTTAATCTTACTTGGTTTTAATCTCTAATCAGGTCTAGACTGCAGCAATCTTAAAATCTTGTATTTAAAAGGTTCAAAGTGTGTCCTGACCTCTCTGTTAATGTACATTTATTTCATATTTATAATTAATTCCCCTAGGACTAAGTATAATTGAAAACCAAAATTCAACAATCTGTCTAAAATTCTTAAGCCCACTTTGAAAAAACCCCTAATGGTCAACCTGCTGTGTTATTACCTGATTAAGCCTTTTACACAGGTGTGGTAGGAATTGTATGAAAGATACTTTCTGCTGCTTAACATATTCCTTTACCAGGTACAGGGTCTTATGCTGCCTCATCCATCTAGTGTTATAATTTATGCATATTTTTTAATCTCCTTGCATTTTATGTGTTCTAACTAACTAAATGGAATGCTTCAAATCTGCAGTAGAACTGAAAGGTGGATAACATGAGAACATAAATAATTCGTGGAGAAGAGACAGAAATCCAGGATTCTCCTATCTCAAGAGATCAACAACACCTACATCTCTTGGTTAATGATCAGAGGAACAAGAAATTTATCATAATTCCCCAGTGATCTCTGCCCTGATGTTTATCTGTCATTTTCTAATGACTTTCTTCACGTGAATATACCCAGTTCTATGAGGGCAAAATCATATTTCTAAAACTCTTATCTGTAGTCAGACTGTCTTGTACAATAATTCTCCATACAATTTTCCCATCTAATTATTTTTGTTGTACATTATAGAACACAAATTAAACTGCAGGTTTTGCCTACTTTGTGAACAACAGCATTTCTGATTTTCCATTTTTTTAAAATGCAGACTGATACAAATTTTTCATACATGGACAGACAAAAGGCAAAACAGCATCTCAGCATGGAAGTGTATTCAAGTTATTCTTTTACCCCCTGAGAAACTGCCCTCAAGGACAAGGGAACACCTCTCCTATGAAGACAGGCTGAGGGAGTTGGGGTTGTTCAGCCTGGAGAAGAGAAGGCTCCAGGGAAAGCTCATTGCAGCCTTTCAGTACCTAAAGGGGGCCTATGAGAAAGGTGGGTAAAAAACTTTTCATCAGGGCCTGTTGCAATAGGACAAGGGACAATGGTTTTGAACTAAAAGAGGGTACATTTAGGTGGGATAGAAGGAAGGAGTTTTCCACAATGAGGGTAGTTAAACACTGGGTCAGGTTGCCCAGAGAGGTGGTGGGTGCCCCATCCATGGAAACCTTCAGGGTTTGGTTGGATGGGGCTCTGAACAGCCTGATCTAGTTGAGATGACCCTGTTCATTGCAGGAGAGCAGGACTAGATGGCCTTTAAAAGATCCCTTCCAATCCAAACTGCTCTATGATTCTAGGAGTATCAGGATAAGAATCAATAAAAAAGGAAAGGATGGAAAAAGAAGACAAATAATTTTCCTAGAAATTTTAAAATTACCTCATTTTAATCAGTTCTCCATGAGAATTCTTTAAATTTTCCAGTTTATTGCTAACATGAAGATTCAGTTTTTTCCTAACTTGATCACAAAAGCCCCTGCTTGGCCTCACTGAAATCAGAAACTTTACTTCATCTATTAGAACCTTATTTTCAGCAAAGAATAATATGATTTTGGTTGTATTAATCACCTCTGCTGAGCTTCAGTAGCTCTAGCAAGGTTAGCAAATGTGTAGATGTAATGGGCCTGTAAAAACATTCCCTGTTTTTTGAGACTTGGTGATTGTTTTTCTTTGTCTGTTGAATTAACCATGTAATGATTAATGTTGGTCTGATAAGTCTTACATAAAAGTGAGGCATTAATTTTATCTTTATCATCATAAGGCTGTCTAATGTTGTGAATGGCTGCAAGAGGACTGAAAAGATTAAATAATTTTGAGAGAAGGCTAACCTTTCTGATTAAAAAAAAAAAGTCAGGACTATTTTAATTATGTCCTCTTCTTCTAGTGAACTGCAGCCAAGATTTATGTAGTTTACATTTTTTCTGAGTTTCAATGACTCAAAGAGAGCTGCTTTTCTTCTTTGAATAGTTAAAGTATGGCTTTCATCAATCTTTTTCTGCCATTTTAGGGCACCTCTGCATGTTGTCCAATTTACACATTTCAAGGTGGAGCAGGGAAAATATGTACCAAGAAATCCCTAGCTTTGAGAATACTCCTGAAATACCATTTGTGCTCCACTGTTTACCTGGGCAGCCTAAGAACACCCTGATCACAGCCTTTCTTTGATAAAGTCACTTTCTTTGGGTGAATGTTTTATAAGAACAGCATCCTGCTACTGCTAATTGTAGGATGGTTAATTCAGTAGAACAGTGACCCTATATATCAAATCTTATTCACAGAAACCCATTCAAACACACAGTGGGAGTCTTCAAAAGCACAAGTGGAGGGTAAATCTCAAATTCTCTTTGAATTCCAGCAGGACTGAAACTCCTTGTGGCTCACAACGTCTCCCATAACCAATAAAATGCCAAGCTAGAAACATTGCACTGCAGTGAGGCTGACTTATGCTGAAGATAAGACAATGTCTCTGAGTTTATTGAAGCTATTGTTTTGGGTAGTTTTATAGCTTAACCTTCAGTAAGTGTTATGAACACCATATCCTGTAAGATTACAGGGAGAAGAAATTTATCTGAAAGATAAAATGCCTGATAAGTAATGAAAAGAAAACGCTGGTTTTGTATGAAGTTCACTATTTAATGCATACCAATGTGGACTGCCTTGATATGCTTATTGTAGTGTCTGCACTAGGACATGTTCCCAGAGGAGAGGGTGCAAAGAGGAGGCTTCCTCATGAACAATAAATGCCCTGTGAGGTACCTGACCCAGGCACATGGTGGGGGTCCAGTTGTGCAGTTCCCCCGGCTTCTTAATGCACTGAAGCTGCATCCAGTCTTAGCATCCTTTCCCACATCTTTAATCGTGTTGTTTCAGTTTATTGTACACTAATTAGATAGACCTGTTGGTTGAAGGAGAAGAATCAACACCCCATAATTACTTCGTTGTAAAATGTAATGAGCTTTGGAACCTGACTTACTGTAAAAACTGCAGCATAATAAATAGAACACTGTTTTCCAACTATAAACCAGCAGTGAATTCTGTTAGTGTATTTCTTCATGAAACATGTTTATGTGATAGTCTTCCAATTTTATGGCTGAAGTTTATCACCATAAGGTGCATTTCATGACAGCCAAATAACTATATTCAGTTAGACTTGTCACCATGTGCCTTCAGTATCAAGACACATGCTGATTGTATCAAATAGTGTTGACTGTCTTTGGCTGCAAATAGAAAAGATGATTACACTGTTCTCTTTAGATGTGATGTAATATTATTCACCTCACTAAAAACTGAAGGTCAAGGTTGTCTAAGAACATGAGAAAGATCATCAATTGAAAGCTTCATAATGTGATGATAATGCACTAAGAGAGACAGCAGTAGTTTTACATTTATATTTCTGTGATTTCTTATGCACGAGGCAGTGCACAGCCTACAAAGTAAGCAAGTGACTACTGGTACATTTATACAGAAAACAGAGCAATCCCAGGAATTCTGATGCTACCATCTTTTTCAGACATTTATTTATCTCACTAAGGTCAGTAAAAACAGTTTCTTGTGTAAAATTCCAGCAAAGGATTAGTACATTATCAATGTATTTCTGCCAGAATGGCATTATCATCTCCCTGAGCCGGGGAGAAAGCTTGAGTAAAACAAGAGATCATGATGGAATACAATGAAGTAGTTTTAAGTAAAAAAAGTTTGCCCAGGACCACAGCCAAGTCTTGTGAAACCACTGGCAACACAATTTGTACTGAATGAGGGTAAGGGAAATGCCTGAACCTCATTCCAGGAGAAAATACCGAATATATGGCACGCAACGGTGCACACTGTGGAATTTGAATGGAAGTACAAGGCCCACAGCAGCTTCAAGGGGAGGCTGATTCCTCTTCCTTGGCAGCTGCACCTGGAGCGAGCAGGCACCGCTGGACCAGGGGCAAAGAGAGGCAGCGAGGGTGGAATGGCCGAGTGCCTGGTGTGGGGATGGCTCCGGCTGCCATGGCAACCACCAGAGGAGCTCCCGCTCTTTGCCCTCAGCTGGAGACACTTGGTCCCCTGCTGCCTTGTCGCCTGTGGCCCTGTGACAGCCAGGCACTCATCCCACCCGCCTGAAAAGAGCGGAGAAGCAGGAGAGAGAAACTGGCTTGTGGTGGGTTTTCAGCTCCCCCCCCCTCACTAGCACATGAGAATAGGAAAATTCAGAAGATAAACCCAGCTTTTATATTGACACAATAATCATAAAGAATTAGAGTGTAATCTGCTTGGAAAAGACAGTTTAGTCTAATTTAGGACTGCATACAGAAGTATTTTTATGGCAGACATGGAAGGGCTTTGTGCATGCAAAGGAGGACAGAAATAAGGTTGTTTAAATGCCCTATTGAGGCATTTTCATCCTTAAAATGTGTCATTGTAATCCTTAACCTTAATTTCTCTCATTTAGGACCCTCAATACAAGGATAACATATAGTCTACCAAAATAATTTTAATCTAATAATACTGATCTATATTCTTAACACCAACCACACCTTAGTGTATTTTAATTTAGGAAAAACATTCAGAGCCTGGAATAATGACAAAAGTTGAAATGATCTTATATTGAAAAGACTGTATTCAGGGATTAATTTTAATGGGGTTTTAATATACATTTTATTGCTTTAATTTTAATTTTTGCATTTTGTTAAATGAGAGTTGTCCCCTGAAGAACACATTTAGAAATAGAAACAAATCATCTTACTAAATAATTTTGATAAAATGTCACCCATGACAGTGCTGAAATTTTGGTGGACGTTTCAAAAGATCAAATAACATACCAGCATGATCATCCCAGGTTTTCTCTTCGATGAGCAGAGGGAAGTTACAAGGAGACACCACAGAAGTTTTAGAAGAGGGAGAGGGAAAGAGAGAGAGATAAAACAAATGATACAGTGAGAAAAGTTAAATGGAAGTCATTGGCAGAAGTGAATTAAGAATTAGAGGGGCTACCAAGTGAGTGATGAGCTAGAGCCACAAAGACATGGGTGGGTGGCTCTCAGCTGGCAGCTCTTGATGCTCAGAGCACCTCTTGCCCCATCCCCAGGCCAGGGGATCTCCACTGGGTGCCTGTTGTTTCTTGCCCTTAAATTCTTAAGCGGGAGGTATTCAGACAGAGATCCCTTCTTCAGTTCAGCCGACATCAAGATCTGCACCGTGGCATCAGTTTTCCTGGTACAGAGGTTTTGGAAATGTGAGCTTGTACGACTGCAGCTGAAGTCAGCGACTGCTGCAGGTGCTCAGCTGTCTCATCCCCTATCCTTTTCCTTTTCCATGTACCTGCCCCTGCGAGGTGCTCTGAGACTTCAGTCTGAGGGAAAGAAAAGAGAACTGGAAGCTCCAAACACGTTGTGGCTTCCATATCTCCTGTCCTGCTGCATTCCTGCACCTGGAATGGTGTTTGTCCTATGAGTGAGAGGGGATTGTGCTGTACCTGTCTGTCTGGGCCCCAGGACATGGCAGGGACATACTCTGCCCTTGGCATCCCTTCAGAGAGATGCAAGCTGGATTACTCATGTGGCTGGAGTGGCAATATCAGTCCTTTAAATAGTTACATGGGGAAGTTGGGTTCTCATATATGTAAATCTTTGTATTTAGATATAAACGTCTCTTTTTGTAATAGCAAAAGGGTTCCATGCAGGTTTTGTTTGTTCCCACAACGGGGCCAGAATTCAATTTTGTGTAAAAATACCTGGTGATCAGGAAGTGTTTGTTTTGTCTTTTTTAACTGAAAATAAGATTGCAAGGAAATTAAAAAAAAACCAACCAAATACACAAACACTACTATTGAGCATTATTGGCAATAACCCTATGCATAATAATCAGTATTTTTTATCCTCCTGATTGTCTTTTCCTATCATTCAATTTTCAAGGGGCCTAGGTCAGACTATGCAGTCCTTATTTCTGAGCATGCATAACGTTGTCTTCTAAATTCCCTGTAAGTATTCAAATAGCAGCTCAAAAAGACAAATTGTCTATCACTCCAAAGTCTTAAAACAAAACAAAAGGCACCATATTGCCACTTTAGGGACACATTTGTTGCCTGCTGTTGCTATTATATATGTCATTTCAGTCCTGCAGTTAGCCATAAACTACATCTTTTCTTTTTCCAGAGAGTAATAAGAGATGCCTGAAGGGAAGCAAGAATGGAAAGCATCCTTAAAATGACTGATTTACAATTGGTAAGGAGATACAATATGAAAATTATAGCTTTCTGAGTGAGTCACATGCCAAGTTTGCACAATCTTCTTGCTTTAAAAGCTGCCCCACAGGCCAGTGTGATGGCTCAGAGGCACACATGCAGCTGTGTGACAGGGACAGATTCCAGGTCATGGTCCCAGGACAGGCAAGAAGCTCCTCTCAGGGGATGAGCTCATGGGACACCTCTGCTGCAGAGACTGCTGCACACAAATCCCTGCACAAAAAGGAGTATGCAGCAACCAACCTTTCTGCAGTACACTGAGAGTGGAATGGAAACAACAATGAAGGCCCCAAAAACATCAACGGAGAGGAAAAAAAGGCCCCTGTGATTCAAACCAGAGGCTGTTTCAGGAAGTAAGCAGCCTCTTAGCATAAAATCCTACCCAAGTTCTGGTGAATAAGTGAAAACCAACGAGTAGTTTATGTGGCTGTGAAAAGCAAACAGACAGACTGTTATTTTTAGGCTCCTGGGATTTAGGAGCCTGATGTGAGTTAATCTGCTTTAGCTCCTGTGTAGCTTGGTCTCTAACCTAGGACATTAAGTGGGGTCTGTTGCTTCAGTGTCTGCATTGGAGGGTGGTGCTCCAGAGCATCTACCTTCACTTTATCTGCAAGTTACAAGAGGAATAAGGGCATTTTAGGGTATGGGAGATGCATGACTGTTGTTTGCCCTTTTACAGTCTAAGCCAATAATGAATATGAGAAGTGTTGATTCATTTTGCATTTTAAGCAAAAACATGCCCATCATTTTTGGGGGAATTTGGTCCAGTCCCAGGGTAGGGATGATGCCTGGCTCAAACACCTTCAGCAAAGTAGAGATGCATGCCTTGTGTCTGTATCCAAAGCTAAATCAGTTTATTTCTTAATCTAGTATTTCATAAAAATCCAGCTACTTCCAATTAGCATATACAATTCAGGATTGTGTTGGACCATCACATCTATTATTTACAAAAGTGCTTATCCTCTATGATTTAAAAAACTCCTCTTCAACACCTTTTGTATTTTTGCTGTCTGGATTTTTCAGTAGCATGGGATTCCACATTTTTCTTTCATCCTTTGTGAAAAAGCACTTCACTTTGTTTTCTGTTTGTTACCTGATAATTTCATTCCATTCCCGCTCATTCTGATCTTATCAGAAACAGAAATTATTCTCAGTCAGTGTTGTTCTCCAGTCATTCAGGACTGCAAAACCTTTTCTCTAACTTTCATGCTCACCTTTAGGGTTAGCTGATTTGAATAAAGTAGCATCAGCTACAACTCTATTCATTCCACATTTACAATAATTTGCAAATAATTTATGTATAGTACAGATCTTACATGTAGACTTCTTCCAATGGGCATCTGTAATTTATTCCTGGTGTTTTTTAGATATTAACATTTAATTTGGCATTAATCCGTGAGAGGATCTTCTCTCTTATCAAG
The DNA here is from genome assembly GCA_025920805.1 of Petroica traversi. Taxonomy (NCBI): domain Eukaryota; kingdom Metazoa; phylum Chordata; class Aves; order Passeriformes; family Petroicidae; genus Petroica; species Petroica traversi. Next base: position 7,164,195 of record JAHLSL010000044.1, read on the forward strand.
AAGTAAACTCTAATACTCCATATATATATAGATTTTCTTTATTTAAAAATCTGTTATTCTATAGGGAATTCCTGAAATATGGAGCTAGTTGCACCAGTGTCTTCAAAAGCAAATTTGGTTTATTACAGCTATAAGTGAGCTACTCCACAGAGCTTTACTAATAAGTTGCATGGTGATTATCACTCTGGTGTTCTTATTTCCCCATCACATGCTGGGATGGTTGTTTAAGAGTCTCGTGAACTTATTTTGAAAAATGATCCTCGATGCAGTAACCCAAGAACATAAAACAGGGTGGCATTACTGTTTGTGTATCTCCAGCTTTAATTCGTACTTAATAACCTAGTTTTTGTTAAGTATATTAAATTTAGTTGACTTTTAAAAGAGCACCCACTGAGTTTTATGCACGTGCAAATTGTATGTCTGTTTGCTATAGAATTAAACCCTCAATTATAATGACGATAAAGATGTAGTTATAGTTTTAATAATCAATTATCAAATAAGTATCCTGATTAGCATTAGAGAGATTAAGTTACTGATTAAATACTCCCTTGTATGGGAGCTTTGGGAACTGGTTTTCTTAAGGACATTTATCCCCAAACCCAAAGAAAGAGTACCTGGATGCAGATCTATACTTAAAAAACAAGAGAAAGGAATTTGCTCCGATATTTGCACTTGTTTCCACAATAGAAAATTGCACGTCTGTGTCAAGATTCCTACCTGTATCAATGATCATTTAATGTGCACCTGGTAAATTTACAGCCAACTGTAAATGGGGATTCAGTGTTACTTTTTGAACTGTTCATAAGCAGTTCTATTGTTTGAGACAAATATCTTCAATTTCTCCGTGGGCAAAGTGGAAATAACAGGCAGGTACTGCCTATAGTATAAAATGCTTGAAGGCATGAAATTGGAAGAGATAAACACAAAATACCACTAGGCTGAGACATAACTGGGATTGAACAAAAATCTTGGGGGATAGGAAATCAAAATAGCAAAACTATTTTTCTGGCCTTATTGCTAATTGGCTGGTGATCCTGGGTAGTGTCAGGTAGGAATTGCATATGAGACCTTCTTAACAGGGTGCTGAACTGCGCCCCTCAGTGCTCTGTACTCTTCTCATCCTGGATCTAAGCCCATAGCGTGTTTCAGTGAAGTGCTTAGAAGTGAAGTTTGTTCACCATTTGACATTTTGAGCTAGTTTATTTTCAGTATGTTGTCAGAATTAAACCTCCAATCTTTTCTCAATTTTGTGTGCTGTTCAGAGCATCAATGTTTGCCTTGTTGTTTTCCCCCTAGGAAGATTGCCTTGTCTACTAATTTGAATGTTTTAGCCTTTTAATCTACATGGATTTTAATGAAAACTCTTTTGACTGTTAGTTCACAGATTTTCCTTGCATTAAAAAGAGCCTGAGGTTTTTTCCATTGAAGTAATTTTCCTAATATAGTGAGAAAATGCCAGCATCTAGAAGTAGTGACTTAAAAGGAATGAATTACTATTTGAATGAAAATAAGACAGGATACTAATTCTGATTTTACAGAACTTTTTTGAACAGTAGTGCTAAAACCCAGTAAATCTAAGAAGTCACATCAAATCTTAGACTATAGACTATATAAAAATCAAGAATAAATATAGAGATTTCAGTTTCCTGGAGAGAGCAGTAATTTAGAGGGCAAAAAGTAGCATCTGGATTTGGGAGAGCAATGGTTTGGAAGTAGGGAGATGGAGTTCACTGCAGGAAGCAGTGAACAAGCATTTCTTATAAGTTCCTCTCATTTTGAAAGATTCACATCTGGCAAAGAGAGGTTGCCTTGCCTGTATTCTGGAGCCTTCAGTTTAACATGCCCTTCCAGACCTTGTACGTCTTGGCACATAATTTAAATTGTATTGTCCAAAGAGAGCCCTAAAAGTCTTTCTTTCTCCCCACCATACTTTGTTATCCCTCTCTGAGTAGAACAGCGTATGAAACACTTACATTGAAAAAATGATACATTAAAAAAATATTAGAGGTGTGAAGTGACTGCTTCTCAGAAAGGCACAGACTCAGTCATTCAAGCATTTGAATCTTTGCAAGAAAAACCTCACAGGTCTTAAGGTATTCCCAAAGGACATATGGTTCCTCTTCTCCTCCTGATAGCACTTGGCAAGAACCGTATTTTCCAAAGCCTTCTGACCTGCTCATGGCCCTCTGTTTTACTGAAAGCTCTTGCCAGTATGCAGGACACATGCAAGCAAACAGGGATATCATTAATTACTGTAGCTTCTCTTCAAGTTTCAAGGATTCTGATATCTTGGAACCTCTGCCCCACTGCTAACTCAGACTTGTCCAGACATAGGCAGTTTGCCCTACTTTACGATAAAAGCTTCTGTCTCAAAGTTTAAGTTATCCTGAACATTTGTAAAAAATGAGTGCTAAGGTGAAAATGTTGTTATGAAGATCCACGGTCACCATCAGCCTGTGGTGATAATTTGGTCTATGGACAGAGAAAGATCGGTTCTAGAGAATCCCCCACTTCTTTTGCATGACTGAGAGATAAAACAAATAGTGCCCAGGTTTCTGATTTTTTTTATAATTTCCATCTCCTTTTGTCACTGTGAAGCAATAAATGTTTCAAAATGCTACAGAGAAGGGGAAAAAGAAAGATTTTCTGACCTAAAGAATGGGCAGAAAGAGAACAAAAGATGAAAGGGCAAAATTCTAATATTTAATAATTCAAAGTTTCGGTTTTAAATAAATCACCTGCTTTACCTAAGAAGGCAAAATATTCTTGTTGAAGTTTTTGGTGTTGAGGACAAACACATCATTTCAATTTTTAGTTAAGAGGATGCAAATATAAAATTTTAAGTGGAATTGAATCTATTCTGAATAATCATGGGTTAGAGGAAATAATAGCTCTGTTATACACATTTACTGTGTGATTGTATTTAAGATTGAGGCTACATTCTGCTTTCATTGAAGTAACTTAGTGTCATTATATAACAAATATATCCCCTAATGTCTAGATCCAGGAACACTGAGTGAGTGAAATCAATTATGTTTCTGCTTTCTTCTAGAGTAGCCTGTACATCTTTGTTGTTTTGGTAGCATCAAATATGTATAGCAGATGCCATCTCCTGGCAATATAATTTTTGGAAAGTAGTACTAATCTTACACAGATTATATGCAGGAACTGATTTTTTAACTATTTTTGAAACATGCTTAATGTGAAAGAAAGCTGTTATGTTCTTGGGATGTCACAGAAAGCATTAACAGTTCAGAGACATTAGTTAAACGTTCTGATTTTCACTTGACAGTTCCTTATAGTCTTGTAATAAAGAAATGTATGTTAGAGATTTAAACACATATGAAATACATTCAAATACATATTTTAAATATTTTAGAATTCTTAAAATTACAAAGGTAGGGGTTATTTTTTTCTTGGACTACTTGACACAGTTGGAAAGAGAACAAGCTTTGGAACTCAGGAAGTGGTTTGTAAACTTGCCTTCAGATTTTTGTCTGATTATATACAGAAGAAACAGGAATCAAAGTGTAATGATTTTCAAGAGATACATGTCTTGACTAGCTGAGAAATCTAGTACAGTAACATGGAAAAAATAACAGAATCCAAGTGGATAAAATGCAAACCAGTCTGATTTAACTTGGACTTATTTGGAATATTTTATTGTATTTCATGAATAATTATTGAATTTCAGAAGCATCCCTAAGTGGCAAGCAAGGATGATAAGGCCACAGAGCAAGCTCATGGAAATGAGGTTCTGACATGCAGTGATCTGCTTTATTACACCAACAGATTGCCTGGCGCTCAGCAGAGCATCTCCATGGGGTCTGTGGTACTGCTGCTTTCACAAAGCTGAAGCAGAAACAATAGTGGTGAATCTTCCAGCTAACTGTAATCTGTGTTCATTCTGTATTTCCAAGTGCTTTTGGACTTAGTGATGTTAAAGTAAGGAACTAAGAGTACACCTACTCTTTGTTCTCTCTCTCTCAAAATGGTATGTTTGTACCATCCTGTCATCTGTGTTTCTTAACACAGACAAAATCACCCGAGACACCAAACTGGTAAAAGTAAGGAGGTCAAAAACAGGCTGCAAAACAATTTTAAGATGTCAGGGCCACAAGGGCTTCAGGAAAAAAGGAACTGGTAGAAAAAAAAGCTGACATTGTGCACCAGATCAAAATTACTGAAGTTTAGACAAGGAGAAAACTGAAAGCTACACACATTTTAGGAAAGTGGGTTTAATCTTGCTGAAGCTTCTCCTATGTATTTAATGCAACACATTGACATTGTTTCTTCTGTTAAATGATAAGAAAGTAGATGATCAAAAATGTTAGTGCTGAAAGAGTGCTACATCATTTGTAGCCAATTAATTCCATAGCTTAGAAAAGGAGCATTTTGCTACGGTCAGACATGGAAGTTGCAGTCAAATACTGAGGCAGTAGTGGTTAAAGGGCTACCTTTAATTGCACCCAAAAGTAGGGTGCATTTCTGGATAGCAAAACTGGAGAGGCAGACAAAAAACTTCTGACACATGGGCACTTCTACCCCTACATGTGCTTTGTTACAGAACAGCAAGAAACCTTTGTGAGCCGTAATTGAAACAGGGTGAGCCCTTCCTTTGGAGTATGGTAGTAACAATCACAACTGGCCTAAATCATGGCATGAAAACGCTTGGGGTCTTTGGAGCAGACCCATCCATTTGGAGTATCATATTAATGTAGAGTAAATATTTTTGTGAGCTACTTCTAAACCCAGGCAATCCTGTGCATTCATGTTTATGGCAAGCAGAAAACTGTGCCTCAGCTGCTGCAGCTGGAACTGCGCTATTACATTTTAGTAATAAAGGTAACAAAGTGCTGCTTACCAAAATCATACCTTTTGCAGTGGCTTTGGAAATTCTCAAAAATTTAGAGCGTTTTTTTGTAAGACTTTGTTTTGCTTGATTTTGATATCATTCTGCTCAGCCATTTTTTGGCAATGCAGCTGTGTAGGGAACAGAGTCCCAGTAAGGGGCTGGTTGTGCCATTGTCGCCTATGTGGGAGCTGAGAGCCCGTCTCTCTGGAACATCCCAGCTTAGCTGAGTGCTTCCCACCTCTCACCGAGCTTGTGATCTTGGTAGGGCAGAGACTGTTTCCATAGCCCTAATTGCTCTCTTTGCACGACTCCTTGTTACAAGTGTTTTTGCGCTTACTGAGGCATGTGAATCAAACTTGTCTGCGTTTGCTCCAGCCCCATAAACAGTGCTTGTTACAATATGGGCTGTTTGCCTGATTATTCAGAAGTCTAATCATTGTAGGCTTCATTCTAGCAGCACTCACACTGAGCTTGTTTTGCAAAGCCCTCTCACGACTTCCATTATCGTTTTAGTGCTATGAAATTCTTTCACATCGTACTGTTTTCAGAAAAGGGGTGGGAAAAAAAAAAGGCAGAAAAACAGACATCACAGAAACAGCTTCTTTGCACAGTACAGTACAGCACTGTTTTCCAAGTCATGCCCTGAGCTACTATTACTTATTTTGCTCTATGGGAAAAAGGTCTGTTTTCCTTTGGTAATTTTCATCTGCCCAGTCCTAAGTCTCATTATAATCTCTTCTTCCCTGCTTAAGTAATTATTCCCTGGCTCTTAATTCCAAAAGTAGAATCAAATAATAAAACCTGGAAATTGCTGTCATTGATGTAGGGAAAGTATAAACCAGCCATGTTTTCCTCCTGGAGGTTTTAACTTGAAAAACTGGAGCGTAACTGTTGTCATTGTCTGAAACTTCTGTAGCGGCTGGTAATTTACATTAATTAAGTATGCAAATAGACGACATAAACAACAAATTGGCCTCAGCGTTAACAGTTTTCCTCCCACATTTGGAGACAAGCAAAGTGGTATAATGGTATGGAAGGGATCTAATTCATCCTAATTCTGATCTTCCTCTGGGAGCAGAAGGAATCCAGCTGGGCTTCTGGTGGTGTTAGTAATTTTGACACATGGAAGATTTTGGTTTTAATGTAATTTCAGATAAAGACTGCTTGATTTTTTAAAAATTTTTTTAGCAACATTTACAGCAAAACAAAATGTGATGAGAATTAGGGAATTGCTGGTCAATCACATTACCTCAAACATGCAGAATTCCTGTTTTGTAAATGGAAAAAGAACTTTATCATTTTTAGGAAGCATCAAACTAGTGTAAATTATTTCCAGACAGTGTTCAAGAATCTTGGTGGCAGTTTTTACTGCTCTGAAAGAACTGTCTTGTTGGAGCTCCGGAAATTAGTACTTGAGGTTATTGATCCAGTTTCTCTTCGGCTGTGGTAGAGAATATGTGTCAGAAAAAAATTTATAACAACAATACTCATTTATCTTTTGACATGCTCTTCTTTTACAGCTAAACAAAATTAATAAAGACTGTATTCATATTCAGATATCTATGTGCATTCACCACAGTTCCCCTATAAATCACTCCTTCCTTTATGTCTCATCCATTTTTCCCCCCTAGAAGGAGGTATGCCACAACCTGCCTCAGCCCCCAAGTCCTGGCTTGCTTCCCCACAGCTGCCCCATATTATCCCACAGGCCATTTGTTCTGGTCTCACGCGTTGCTCATCTTTCAGTCATGTCATGCATGCTGTTCGCTAATTGCATGGTGGCTAACTAATCTGGGTCTCTCACTCATTTGGGCCAGGGAGGCCACTTCTGCTCTGCTCACAGGCCTCTGCAACATCCCTGCCAGTGGAACAGTGGGTAAAGGACTGAGCTGTGTTTCATCAGAAGCTTAACCTTTTTGACTGATGCATTTTTTTTGCAGATCCATTTCTACAACTGTACAGTGCTGAGCATGGCTCTTGTTTTTGTGGCCATACACATCTGCTGCACATAAATTAATGGTTGTAGAGCTGAACCATGCACTGGTACTCTCATTGTTTCCTCATCTGCAGATCACTGAAAATTTTTCATATTTGAAGTGAGATTTGCTTACTTTGAGTAGCACATCATTCATGTGGTTTTTTATTCTCTTCTAAGTGGAAGTGAGACACAAGTGCAAATTCTACATTCTGAGGCAAGCATGCTCCTCTGTGCTTTGCCATTACCTTTGTTCATCAGGGCACTGGAAGAAGCCAATAGAAAACACAGCCAGATAAAAGCATATTCAGTAGTTTAAAAATCATTCCAAGTATTAGCTTGGCTCCATTCACAGCCTTTTAACTTCAAATATAAGACAGAAAAGTCTCATTTTAAATATAGAATGAAAACCAAAAATAAATACAGCTGTTTTCCGAGGTCTTTATTTGACCAAATTATTTACAGTTGCAAATATCCTAAGCCTTTTATTATTAAACTTTGTTATTTTGGAGGCTGACAATTTTCCTTACGTAGTTTTTTCTTCTCATCAAAAACACAACAGAATCATTTGATCCCATATCCTATAAGCTCAAAATATGGACTACTCCAATAACAATTCAAGATTGTTCTTCAGTGTTTACGTGTTTCAAGATGTGAAGACAAATGCGAGCAAGTTATTTTAACACTGCTTTGGTTTTGTGTAATTTGGGTAAGTTACATATGAGTTCTACAGGCTTCAGCAATCCTGACATAGACTAGCGTTTTTAAAGATCACTCCTAGGCAATTTCTGTGTGACCATCACACAAAATATAAGTATTCTTAAGTGATCAGCTGTGTTATAAATTCATGGCAAAATTGCAGACACCGTGAATTTGCTATTATTGCACTGTAGCAAGAACTACTGGAAGAGTCAGGCAGCAGCCTGGATTTTAAGGAATTAAATGAAGGCAGAGTGTCATACTCACATTTTCTTGCTCTAATCTAGGCCTGTTTGAAGTGATGAAATTTGGAGAGAAAGGTCTTGACTTCTGATACTGAGGAAAAATCAGTGTCAGTGAAGTGCGGATTCAAGTGTATGGCAGGCATGAGCTTCTTCAGAGAGGAAAGAGCCAAGGAGTGCCTGCCATTTGGGACAGGCAATTCCTAAGGCTTGCAGGCTGATCTATTTGTGGTTGTCTAGTAGTGTATAAGGGCAGCTAAGTTCGATGAAAGATGGAAGGAACATGGCCATGTACTTTTTCTTTAGTTAGATAAGGAAAATAACTGTGCATAAACCAAAAAGATTATACATACAGAGATGCCACTTCTGCTTAACCTCAGACTCCCACTGCTTGGATCTTAGTTAAACATATCGTGGTCTATTTGGACCATCCTTCTAGCCAGTATGTGTGGATCCACTGCTGGATCATACTTTATTGTTTGTACAGAAGGTACAGAAATACAAATTTTGATCCAATGTGGTTTGGTCCAAATCCTACCTCTTTCAAATACTGTGTGGCGGTGACCACAGGGCTTTGATCATCTGGTTCTCCTAAAGGGAAACTGGCTCTGTCCCCAGTGAAGCACAATGACCTCCTAAATAAATTATGCAGTAGAAAACTCAGTGTTGAACTGTACCATGCATACTGGCCTCTCAGGCTTTACACTATGCCAGGCTGCTTTTATAAAATTAATAGATTGTTTTCAAAACAAAGATTGGCATGCATATACATTGACAGCTATCTTCACAGGAAATATTACATCTTTGTAATAAAAAAAAAATCTTTAAAGAGATCCTGTGCTTTAATCCATCTTGGCTTTGTGAAATCTTTGAGATTGCAGTGGAGTATCTGAAGTCTTTGGTGAGGTGTAATGAAATCTTCATGCTGAGGTAACTTTCTTCCTTAATAGCACGGTGGGAGAGAATCCATTATGTTTTAAATCTGTCTTTGTCTCTGTGGAGACATTTATTTTAAAGTAACATTTTAATAATGGCTTCAGCCTGCAGGGAAAAAAGAAGATACCCAGAGCTGAATAATGCATGTCCAACTACCAAAGGGGATGCTCTATTAACTCTGATTTACATATGACTGATTGTTTAAATTTGTAATATCACTATTCAGATGGCATTTTGGAAAGGTGAAGACCTGGTTTAGGGCCACCATAATTTAAGGAATAAATGAATATAGTTTAATAAACATTATTTGAAAGCATACAAAATAAGGCTGACCGCCACCATGATCACTTTAACAATAAATCAACTTCCAGGGTCCTTTTGCCACCACTTGGGCTTAGAAATTATTTGCCTGGGTGGTCTTTCCTGTGCCTATTTTTATAGAACCTTGTCAATTTTAGGGTCAGAAATAACATTTATAAGCAGAGACTGTGAATTTAACAAACCTTATTAAAGGCACCCATATCTCTTCCCCATTTTCGTTCCAGAATCAAATAGTTCGGCTCAGTTCAGTTTGGCCACTTGTCTCCAGTTAATGAAGTGTTGTTCCTCCATTTATTTTTCAGTGCTCTCTCCTGGCTTTTTGGGGCTGTGCATAGGGGAAGATATTTTTCCATTCTGGCAGTGTTTGTGCATCCCTAGTGGGGCGTGCTGTAGTTGGGGAATGCCTGGTTAAAGGCTTCCCACTCTCTGGACTGGCACTGCCTTCAGTGACAGCCCTTCAGCTCTGAGCCCTGACCTGCCCACTCCTGCCTGGGAGAGTAACTGTGCCATCCAGTGCCACTTGTGCTGGGCAGGAGCACTAATAGTGCCACAGACACACGGAACCTAATATCTTATTCAGAGTGCTTGCACAGTAATCTCGATGAGAATACTTTCAGGATTTTTTTTATGAGCTAGAAGCAGTGAACACTGTTATAAATGCTAGCATATAACACTCTGAGAGGAATAATTGCAGCACATAGTTACTTATGTTAATACTATCACATTATCTTGTGATAGCTGTGCAATTAAATGAGTCACCACTACGCCAAAATCTCATTTGTCTCCAAGCACTCCACAAATATGCTGCATTCACTGTCTGTGCTTCGGTCTGATAGCTTTTTAGTCACTGCATTCTCTTTGTGTTTGGAGAACAACAGAGCTGTGGAGCCTTTGAAAAGATGGAGCATACTGTTTGAAATTTAGTAATAGAAGGATATTAATCTAATGAGTGGTTTTCTCAAAATGTATTTAAGAAGATACTTTCCTGAATTATACTTATACAGCAATGTCTGAACCTTAAAAGAGTATTTAAGAACAAAAACAGCCTGTGTTCTATTTACCCTCCACTCTGACTACAGCCTGTGTACTCCGTATTCTACTGAAGCTAATCCCACTGGCACCATTTTTTATTTTCAGATATTCTCAAGAATATATGCAGAACTTTTGTGCTGAGCAATACTGCAACATCCCAAAAGCGAATATTCCACTTGAAGAGCGGTCAGCTCCTGGTTTCTAGTAGGAAAAGAAAAGGAGCCTAGCAAACAGGAAAAATCTTATTGATGTTTGGGGAAGCAATTTTAGATAACAAATGTGATTTGTCCCTATTGTGTTACAGTGTTGCAGATTTTTGCTGAAGAAATTATATTGTGAATGTGGAAGAAAACAGATAGAAAAGCATTCCTTTTCCTTGCACGGAGTATCTTCTGTTTCTTTTCCTTATTAAAATCTGCAGTCTGCTATTTGTGTACTTAAAGACGCCTCTCTGACCTGGAAACACAGCTAGGTCTAAATTGGGTAGGAATTGCTCTGCTTCCACCTAAATCATTTTGGAATTAGAACATTGCCTCGTTGCAAGCTAAGTACAGGCACAACAGCTCCTCTCCTGGTTGCTGTAGCAGCTCAGAAACGAACTGAGGAAAAACAAAGAAAAACAGAGTTAAACAGCACTTGAGAAAATGTTCCCTATGGCCTCAGGACACCATTCTGTTATGGTCAGATGCAGTTAAGGTTTAAGAAAACAGAAATCGGGAGTGGTACATTCATACCCCAGAGTTTAATTGTGACCTTTTGAATTTAGGCAATATCTTTCGCCAGCCCAGGAATTAAATGTAGTACAGGGAGACACTCCTCAATGTGACATCAAGTATCGTTCTTCCCCTGAAGAAATAAATGTGAATGATGAAAGCAGGAATGTGGAAATAAAAGTGTTACTTCCACACTTATAATGCCAGCTAGCACTTGTTACCAAACTTGTGAAAATAACACGATTTACTGTAATAGTTTACACTTGACTAGTGAGGTATAAAATATCTTTTTCTTATAGCCATATAAACTATGGTTAAATTAGGCTGAAGAGACACACAGAGCAGTGCCCACAAAAGGATTAAGAGTACAAAAGCAATTTCAAATACAAGAGGCAGAAGCAGAACATCCCGTTCAAAATATATGTTGAATGGAATGGAAATGAAAGGAATTAAACTAAAAAGAGGATGAAGCAGCTCACCTCTTGGGTAATTCTTAATCTGAAAGAGAAATTCATTTAGGCTGAGGCTATACAAACCCCTTACTTCCCTGCAACGTTTTGGCAGATAATAAAACAGGGAGTCTAAAGGTGGGAATGGTAAGAGATAACGTGATTAGTCTGATCACTCAGATTTTCACCAAAGCAACAAAAGCTTTAAGTAGCATCATTGTATTTGTATACTCTCACCTAATTATTTACATTGAATACCAGAAATTTTCAAGGCTTGTTTTGCTTTATTTTCAGATCAGGATTAATCAGAAATCTGAGGTGATAGTACTCTCTGTTCTTATGTTTGAGAGAGATAGGGATATCAAACTTTTCTTTCCAGGTATGGGAATTAGTGGTTCAAAAATTAAAGCAAGAAACCAAACAGCAGAAAACAGCCTGAGCTGAAAAAAACATCTCAACTGAATTACACTTTTCCCATTTCCCTGATGTGATAAACCTTACACTCCTAAAAGATCTGTCTTTTAAATGGAAAATCAAATGGAAAACCTCAGCGCTTTGGATTTTTTTTATACGTCATGAAATATTGAACAAAAAAGAAGTCATAAGCCATTTTGTTGACTTTATAGGTCTCATGAGACTTCTTCAGGCTCTCTTATTCTTTGCTGCTGTACATCTGGAGTGAGAGTCATGCAGAGACAAGATGGCAGGTGTAAGTTGCTCTTGGAGATGTATTACATTTTCCTCCACAGCACACAAGACAAACACTTCCTTTCCTGTTTCCACCAGAAGGATAAAAAAAAAAGAAACTTTGGGCCATGCTCTTGTCCCCCAAAAACCAAATTATTTTCTCCAGAACTTCCAGCATGACTGGGATTTCCTCCTATAAATTGAAATATGAAACTTCTTTTTGTTGGATAAAAAAAAATTAGTTACTACCAGAAGGGGGAGAAAAAGGTTTCACACATTCTCCTGAAATAATTATTTAACGTTGTAATTGTGTGTCTAAAGAAAGACTAAGCCATTGGAAAATAAACGTAGGTAAGACTTAGTGTGCACTAAAATTAAAAATGTCTATAGCAACACCAACCCAATTACTGAGGAAACGTGGCCACGGTGAGCTTGTGAGGGACAAAACAAAGTTAAAATCCTTCATGGCGTGAGAGCGGCTCGAACCGCCCTGCCAACCCCGTCTCTTCCCAAATTGTGCCACCGGGTGCCGCTGCAGGAGAGGAAAAAGGAAATGTTTTCCCGGCCAAGGACGAGAAACATGAATTTTCAAGATTCCGCACTCCAGCCTAGCTGAAATAGACTTTTCCCTCACAGTACACTTGCAGCTTTCTTGTATTAAACTTCTATATCGTGAGTTATTCATTTTACTGCTCTTGAAATTTACTGGGGAGAGAAAATAGTGTTGTAAAATCTGTGCACAACTCACATTCAGCAGAAGGGCAGTGCAAGAGTGCAAGACTAAAATCGTATCATTTTGCTTAGAAAACCCCCAAAACTTCACTATGCAATTCGGTCACAGTTAAAACTCTGGTCAGTTCTGATTTCACATTTCTTTTAATTTTTTTGTTTTCAAAAGGAACCTCTCTAAATCGCAGCTGTCTGCACCGATTCTCCTAAAATTTTTAAGTTTTTCCACATATTCACCAAATAGTTTGCAGCTGAAATCCTGTGTGAACCCTGAAAGCAAACCCAGACGTGGAGGGGAGCCCATCAGTCCTAGCCCAGCTGACCTACTCAGAATCATTCTGGCCAGCTGGAGAGAGATTCCCTCACTCTGTGCTGTTTTACCTGAGGTCTGGCTGACTCTCATTCCATTGACAAGTTGGTGAAATTCCCCAAGAAACAAAGCAGGATTCTGGCAGAAACGAACAATGCACAGATGTTATTAGAAATTGTAATTAAGAAGAAATTCCTATGTTATGAGGACTTGCCTAGGAACCAAAAGGCAGTATCAAAGCATATGTCTCTGCTGTATATTATTAGACTATTAAGCATTATTGAAATATGCAAATCATGGCTATTAAGGAGAAATTCAAAGAAGCAGCCAAAGGAGTAAAAAGTTTGCAGGTGGCATGCCGATTGTTTAAAGATGCTGTACCAGAGACTAACAGCAAACATTTACTGCTTATCAAAAAATACTTTAAAAGGACCACACGCACACAGAAAGCTGGCATGACAAAACAGAAATGTGAAAGTGGTTGTTAGAAGTAACAGTCAGTCTTCAAAAAGTGGAAATTGTGCTGAAATGATGAAAACAGAAAAGAACATAAACTCTTATATGTTTAATATAAACCCTTTATAAAGTGGGCCAAAAATATTTTGAGGAATAACTTGTGATAAGTGTAAGAGTGAATAATAAAACTTGTTCTAAACATATCAGGAGCATGAATTGTGCCAGACAGATTATAGGCATTCTATAACGTTTGGGCTATAAAAGAAGTATTTAAAGAAGATAAGCCCAGAGCTAAAATGCTAAATGAATTTTTCACATTAATGTTCTCCATGGACAAGCTTAGGCAGGTTTCAACAGCAGAACCTTTTTTTGGGTCCAAGTCAAAGAAATTATCTCAATTTAAAATGTCAGGGAAGAAATTTTAGATTAGATAGAACCAAATGGTAACAAATCAAGTAGATTATATCAGGTCTTCAAAACACTTCTAAAGGAAGCCTGATATATGTGACAAATTATATGTGACAAATTAATTATGTAACTCAACATGTAGATTGGCCTCTTTTGCAAAGGAATGGAATGTGGCAAATGTGATGTTCCTTTTGCTCTTAAATTCAGTGGGATCTCAGGAATTACAGACCAATAAGCCTGACCTCCCGTGTCAAGTAGAGAAAGGTTTTCCAAAATAAGGATATCAGCCACAAATTATTAGAGTTTATTGAAAGATTCAGCATTCTAGTTAATGAAAATTATTTGGATTATACATTATGGATTATACATGGATTTCCTAAACCTTTGAGCAAAGATCCTTCATTAAAGCATGCTGAAGAAAGCAAGCATGAAATAAAGCAGATTTTCTTAGGTGTCCATATGCAGGAAAGAAGAAAGAAAAGAAAATCTTCAGAAATCAGGTTAGGGAATAAAAGGGTAGCTACCATTTTCACAATGGCAGCAGTTTATTTGTAGATATTCTCCAAGATTTGATGCTCACTCCTGGGCAACTTTATATTTTTAATGTTCTAGAAAATAAGTAAATAGTGAGGTCATAAGATCAGCAGATGTTCCAAACCAAGAGCCACTCATGATGGGATGCGGGATGTTCTCTCAAGACAGAGCAATTTGGCAATAAATGGTGGGAAAAAATTCCATGTTAAATACAGAATAATACCCATGGGGAGAAAAAGGGCTCATTATACTTATGCAAGTGCAGCTTTAAATAGGTTATAACAACTACAGAAGGAGGTGTCTGAGTTCTTCAGGAGTTACTGTATGCAAATGCCAGATTAATATTCAGCAATGGCAAACAAACAAAACCCCTAAGTCCTAGCAGAAAGAAATAATGATGAATAAAACAGAAATCAGGATGCAATTGTAAGCAAGATACAATTTGCAGATTCAGAGTTATTAATCTGGCCCATATTTTGAAGTCTGTGCATTGTTCTAGTTGTGCTTATTTTAAAAAATATTTTAGAACTAAAAAAGATAGTAATGATGGCAGTAAGTGTGACCAAAGATGGGGTATGGCTACCAACAAAGATGGAACTTAATGGAGAATGCATACTTTAACTTGGATGAGAAACATCTACTTGGGATATGAAAATAATAGAGGTTCCATTAGTGGCATGAAAAAATGATTGGGTGGGGATTCTCCTCTTTTTATCAGAGTGCAAGAACTGGGCTCTGAAATGCCTCTTGCAGATAGCAGGTTAGGAATTAAGAGGAGGGAGTAGTTTTTTATTTTTAGTTGCCATGGAACAGTAGTCGCAGTCTCAGCAGTAACTCCTGCTCTACAGAGATTTTAAAACACTCCAGAGACAAAAGTACATTAGATAAAGAGCTAAACTGTACCTCAGTCAAGTATAAACAAATGTGATTGTCAACTGTTTATGAGAGATAGACACTAGCTCAGGGTGCTCTGTTGTGAAAGGGGACTGAAATCCATAGGCCTGAGGAAATGTCGTGTTGGGCTCATCCAAGATAGGAGTCTATTGGTTGTCCTGTTCAGTTGTACCCCTCTCATTTACAATAGCCAAATCTCAGTCAAAATTTACGATTATCCTAAGAAAACATGGATCATTTTTTTTGCTACAATCTTGATTTTGCTTCTGCATGGGATACATTCCAGCTAGGTTTTGTGATTTGTAAGACAGTGGATCTGGCCTAAGGTAGCTTCAATACCCAACAGGCAGAACTGCATTCCTTCTACATGAAAGAGGCACAAATAGGCCCTGCCACAGGATTTCTCCCATCCAGAGCTACAAGCCAGAAGTGTGACTTATCAGCTTCCAGTGGGACTGTCTCCTTGCACGGGAGTCCCACAATAGACAGGGAGCATTCAGGTCTTACCAGCACTACAATCCTGTTGTCTTTGCTGCAGAGCTAACTTGAGTAAAGTGATGTGTCCGTGCATGTTTTCTGCAGGTGCTTTTGTTCAAGACAGCATGAAAGGAGTTAATGTAGATTACAGTTTAACTCTTCAGTGAAAACAGCTCCTACAACCTAAGTATCAGTGTTTACCCAATATATATTTCTGCATAGCACTTCCTCTTTTTCAGAGTAAACGTCTGCAGTGCTAGGCACTGTGAGATACAGGTTGCAATGACTAATTAAGATAAATGTGTGCTCAATCAGTGCAGGTGACCCTGAAGTTCCAGGCAATACAGAAACCATCTCAGATACAGTAGTTCAGAACTACATCCAAGCTAAGTCCTGAGGGTTACTTATATTTTTACAGATTTTTAGCCATTTGTAAGGATTAGTAAGTTATTGCTGAGACTTCTAGCTAATTAAGTACTTAGTTATGATAGCAGAGTAAGAGTAGGATGGTTTATGAAATGGCCTACCTCTGCCACAGAGAGGTCATCTGGTTTTGTTAATGACACTGTAAAGCTATAAACCTTATTGCATATGAATCTTTTAAGCTGTAGTGTGTGTAGAATGGGAAATAGAAGTGAAATATCACCAAAATCTCTGAAAAGACTTTTATAAGGTCATGATATGCTGATACCAAGCATTTTAATTTAAGGTTAAGATCTTCGAATAATACATTTGATAGCTATAATGAGACTTTTGATGGAAAAATATTTAACTGTAATATTTAACTTCAAAAATTATAAACCCCAAATGTATTGTGGCATATATTACCACTATAAATTAAAATTTATGTATACATTACATAGTTAACAGAGAAAAAGGGGCATTTTTTGATGAATGGAATGGTAGTAGTTCTGTCTCCTTTCACTTATTCCTTCAGAGTTAATGATGCTGTGAATATGAAAGAGAAACAAACCATCAAGAGGTTTAGCTTCTAAACTTCTCCTTCACTTCTGTCATGCAAGCATAATATATCCTATACTAGTTTCCTGGGAACTTCAGAAGGATGAACATGAAAAAGAAAGACTGTCTTTCTAAGCAGCCTTTGTCTAGAAACCAACGTTCATATTAAAGGCTGAACTGTGTTATTTCAAGGTTTAGCATATATACCTCACCAAATAAGGGCCCAGCCAAATTATGTAAAAGAATAACCTGCCTCTGAGCAGAACTTATTAGCTTGGGCACAGTTCCACAACAGCATGTCCAAACAGCTTTTGGATTGAATGTATCTTCCATTTTGCACCTTAGAAAATGAGCTAAGCTATTCCAGAACTGTCTCCACCTGACTACAGAGACATGCCTTCATAATATAGCTTGGACCAAGGCCCTTCCCCAGCTTGCTGACACAAGTTGGCTGTCAACTGCTCTGACTTCCCAGCTGAAGTGAGGCAGTTGCAGCACGATGAGTTCAATATCTGTATTTATAGGAAAGTCATTAGATGGGCATTAGATGAGCACTCAAGAATGCACAGCTTAGTTTCTGAATTGTGTAGGTTCCTTAAAAAGTGTTGTGTGAAAGTAAACAGCTCTCTCTCCTTGCTTACTGCCTTAAAATAACGACTGTCTGAAAAAAAAACCAAACAGGATAAAACCAAAGACACAAAAAAGGCAGAAGTTTCTGTTGTTAGCCCTACAGACCAGTCGATCTCCAGAGACACATAAACTGTGCTTGCATAAAATTTAGGAGCTCTTCCATGAAAAACACATCTTTGTCTGAGGAGTACCTATAGCTCAGAAGAGAGGGGCAGTTCAGCAGTAACTGCTCTGGAGAGTGGCTGTGTTGCACTCAGTATGTGTTGTGTTACTGGAAGGCATTGCAGGGAATGTGCCCCTTCCTGAATCCCCAGTTCTTGAGTGCATACACTTCAGTCTGTTCTGCTCCTCCCCTGTTTTTCTTCTCAAAACCCAAAGCGTTTTGGAGTTGACATCTGGCATGTATATAACAATTTCAGCATTATGGGGACATTGTATAACTATGTGATTGCATGCTACAGAGGAACTTAATGGGAGCCCAAAGCAAAGAAGGCCACATAAACAAGGGAAATATTAGAAAAAGTAAAGATAGGGTTCAGAAGCCAGAAAAAATCAAACCTTCAGAAACACAGGAAAAGAGAAGGGACAAGGAGGAGAAAGAAAAAATAAATAGTTTAAATATGACATTGATTACAAAATTGCTTCATTGTTCATGTTTGGCAGTAGAAGAGGAAGGGGAAAATAGCTTTTGGAATGCTGCATGAACATTAATATTGATGGTCTCATAAAAGTAAATTTGGGTTTCTCAAGAGAGAAGAGTGCAGACACTCCTTTGCCATTTAAAGCTGAAGTTCATGTGGAGGAGAGTCACAAAAGTCTTCAGTCTGTGTACCATGAGTATTCAATAGACCAAATATTTTTGGCAATGTGCCTGCTTAGATGAGTGTGTTAGTGCTGGGTTATGTAAGGGGGGATACTGCAGCAGACACAGTGAAGCAGGAAGCCTGAAATGTTCCATGAGACCAACTGGGATTTCCCCTGCTGCTATTGTCACAGCAGAGCCACTATTTCTAATTTAACTAGTAAAAATGAATTTACTTGTCTAATTCTAAACTTAGTCTGATACCAAAAAAAAAAAAAAACCCAGAAGAAAAAAGAAAAAAAAAAAGAAAAAGCATTCAGGCCATGCTAGTGGGATTTAAAACATGTTAGATTTTAAACACACTCATTTCCTGCTTGGAGGGGAGAAGACTGAAAGACCAAGCAGCACAGACATACCATGTCTGCCTCATGCAGTACTGTGATGCTTGTTGATAGGGGGAAATGCTTGGCTGTGGTGCAAAGGTGATAGGAAGCCAAGTGAAACTGGCAACTCTGCTAACATAAACCAGAAAATAGCCAAAACTCTTGAGGGGATGCATTGTAAAAAAAATTGGAGAGGGCAATGTGATGTAATTGGTTATTAAAGCAGAGGGATGGGAACCAGAATGCCTTGATTTCCATTGTTGTCCAAGTTACACACGGAGAACATAATTGTGCCAGGTTCTAAATGTCTTATCACTTAGGCTCTTGACTATTCAGGATATTGTTGTCTAGAATTTTCATATTCACCTGCTTTAGCCAAACCTTTGGACTTGCAAGCAACAGGTTTTGCTGTGTCCTTGTTTCTAGGATAAAAGCATTACATATGCAGACAAAAAGTATTAAAAGTAATTACTTGAGAATCTGGTTTCAATAAGAAGCATTGTCTTTTTGATACTGCCATTTTTGAGTGGTAATATATGCTGCAGTAACATAAATCCTGTGACACAGCTCTGCAGGGTGTATTTGTACATGATAAATATACAAAACAATATTAGCTCTACCATGGCTGAGTTGCTGATGAAAAGACACAGTAACAAAGACAGTGAAGTGTAAAAAGTCATGCATTAGTCATATATGAAGCTAGAGCTAGCAGTTCCTGGACCCTGACCCAGTGTACTTTTCCTTTGGCCAAAGGGTAAACATAAGTGTAAAACAGAAATAAAGAGTTTAAACACGTCCATGGCTACTTGAATTTCAGAGTTGAATACGTGACCTAGGAAAGAAATTACTTCAGAGATGTAGAGGAATGTGGGAGAATGTGAGGAGTACTGATACATTCTGAAAAATTAGGAAGTGACTAAGAAGTACTATGCACTTACAAATAGTTGCTTTCCAGAGATTTATAATTTGTTCTGAGATTTCCAAGGTACATCCCATGACAATCCCTGGCTCCAGTCCTGATATTCCGTCTAAGTTCCTTGTCTAGTCATTCCTTCTTCCTTCTCTCCTCCCTGACCTCTAAATCCTACAGTCTACTCATTATGAATTCTTGACCCAATTTTTCTCTCTTTCCACAAGCTTATAATTTCTTTTTCTACCAGCTTTTCTCATCAGTAACCTTATGTTTTATCTTCACACCCATTTGTACCTTGCATTTCTGTCAAGCGGCTTTGTCCTTTATCTGTAACAAAAAGGAAAAATAAAAGAAGATAAAACCTCAGGAAAAACAATCTTTTGGTCCTGATATGTAAAATTCCAAAGCATCAAATTAGGAAAATTTGAGAGTATTTGTGCATCCTTTGGGATCTCAGGTGCAAAGTGAAAGTGAGTTCCTTCTGAGCACTGATGAAGAGATTTTCCAAAGACCTGGACCCTGGTCCAACTTGGTGTACTTTCCACTGAACGTGAGGATGAACATGTTTACTGCACACAAATTGTCCCCTTACAAATTTCAGAACACTTTTCCAAGATGCGAAGTGCTGCAACTGTTCAGAGAAAAGGTTGTGAACAGACACAAACCCGTGGTAATGGTAAAAGAGCAAACTGTTAAAGCACTGTGAATACCCTGCAATATAGGGTATTATCCCAGAAAGTGCCAGACAAACTTACTCATAGCTGATGCTATCAGCACCACCTCTTACTGCAATTCACACATAGTAAACTCATACTTTTTCTGTCATACTTGGATTTTATGTTTCTGAAACACATTGTAGGGTGATATTTTTCTTGAATGCTTATGGCCAAAAAAATCCTGCTGTTGATCCTTGTGGTTTACATATCAGTTTACCACTTAAAAATAAGTGCTAGGTAAACAACAGAGGGATTAATATAATATTGTGGGAAATTCTAATCCGTTCAAATGCCAGATTGCTAAAGGCAGGAGCTTCAGCTACATCTTCAAAATAGTTGACACTTCTTTGTAGGCTTGAGTCTGCAAAGTATCATTTGCCTTATATGAAGCCGCGAAATCTGCCCTCATATATTGGATCAGGTCCTCAGCTCCTGGAGCACTGAACTTTAATATACCAATTTTATCTGGATGCTCTGTTTGGTCTCTTAAAATTCCTGTCTCTTGTCATTATAATTTACACTCTTGTATATTCAGTTTGCAGATCATCTTCCTGATGATCACTTAAAACATTAGCATGACTGAATAAAACATGTACCATTTTGTACTGCAGACCTGATGCAGATTAATTAAATGGTGTTCCTAGAAATCAAAATCCAAAAATGTACTTGTGCTTAATCATTAGATATCTGTTTAATCAATCATTAAACCATTTAACTGTGGGATATATTTAATCAACCATTTTCCAGACCAGTGAAACATAGTTTTTATGTGGTAAATTAGTCTGTGTGAGATAATCTGTATTTTTCAGATTTCCCAAGGTGCTTATTTTAAATGGCATAAGGTTTTTCTTTTGTTTCATTATTTCATTTGGAGTATCACAAAGTGCTAGAAAAACTATAGCACTGAGCAGTAGAACATTTCTGTGATTAAATGTGGCAAATAGTGACAAACAGGAAATCTGGTGCCATTTAAAGACAGATTTTAAAACCAATGAAAATCTCCCCCACTCCAACTCAGGATCAGGTTGAAACTATTGGGGTGATTATCTCCCTGGCTGTGAATCTTTGACTCAGCTTGTACCATTCTAATATTTTAACTGAAGAATGAAGTTTGATTATGAAAAGGACAGGTTTGCACTGGGGAGTTCAGGTTCCCTACAAGCTCTGCTTGTGCCCCTTGCTCCTGACTTTATTTATGGCAGAAGCTGCTAGGTGAGCTCAGTTCTGGGCAGTTTTGCATTATGCACAATCAGCCTGCAGAAAACAGAATTATTATTACCTCTGATTAATAATTATTATTGGTTTAAGGGAGCTTTACAAAATATAAATTGAAATACATTAATTTCCATGCAGGCTCTCAAAATGAAATGGATTTAACTGTGATGAACAAACTGCCCCTTTATGGGCCTGTCATCCATCTGTCATTCACTTTGAGAAAGGTTTTCAGGGAAGTAAGAATGGTGCTGTGGGCAAGTCACTGGAATGGCTCCTAACACAGCAGTGCAGCAGGTCTGTCACATTTCTGCTGGCAGCAGGCAATTTTGCTGCAGACAACCTTGTGCATACTCTGCTTCTGAGCTGAGAGCCTGTGTAGGTGGGCTCCCAGGAGGCAATGCTGGTGCCAATCTCTTTGATTCTTGACCAAGGCTCCTGAGCTTCCCATTCCTTCCAGATCCCATTGCCAGAGCCTACAAATACTACAAAACCCTCTGCTCCTTTCATCCCAATGTTTTCACACCCAACTCTTTTTACCCCTGGAAAGCCTTCCATTCCTGCTTGCTTCCCAGCTCTCACCCTGCAGCCCTGCAACAACCACAGGGCCTCTAGTGAGGAGCTCTGTTTAGCCTTTGACCTGTCCCTTCCCAACTGCCCTGCCAGAGCTCCTGCCCTGGTCTGTCACTCCTGTTCTGCCCATCCAGCTGCTGCTGGTCCCCCACCTCCTACACTCCCTTGCCCTCCTCTTGACTGCCATGGCCACCTATGGATGGCATCTATTTATGCCATGCTCACCTATTCCCTCCTTCCTGCCCACCAAGCAAGACTCAGCCCTTCTTCTGATAGCATTTCACGAGAGCAGGTCCCAGATGTGCTTCCTGGGAGTCCTCTCGGAGAGCTATATTAGAAGATTTATTCTGAAAATAAAAATGGCATATGAGTAATCCCACTGCAATACTAAAGAAGGCAGGAGGAATTGTAAAAAAAAAAGACCCAAACCAAAACAAAGAACATGGGTCTAGTCAGCATGGGAAGGGGAGAAAGGGAGCTGCCAGACCTGAGAGAAGATAGGGGTGGTATCAAAGACTGAGAGTTCAGGTGGTTTTGATGAGGGCAGAGTTGAAAGGAAGGGATGGAGAGAAGGAAACAAATGTGTTAATGCACATCAGGGAGGTTGTTTCATTCTTGCAATTGTGGAAAACAGTGAGGAGAGGGTAATAGGAGTCATGTTTTATTTGCTTTCACCAAAAATGAACTAAACAGCATTATCCTGTGCTGGGAGGGGAATGTTCAGCCATGGACAAAAGTTTCAGTCTGTGGCATCCAGCAGATCTTGTCTTGGACCCCATCACAGGATGTGGATGTGATGCCACTGCCTTTCAATCAAAAAAAAAAAAAAAAATCTGCTTTTCAAACTTGTCGTGAGGAGGCACTGACAAGGCCGGGCTGGGAGCTTTGACGGGCACTTCGCGGAGTGTCACAGCCACTCGTGCTCGGCGACAGCACCCGCGCTGCGACACAGCCGCACAAAAGCTCCCAGCCACGTCCCCGTGGCCTCGCTGGGGACAGATGATTATCGCCTGCTTAATCCGCACCAACAGCTGACTCTGGGCTCTTTGTCAGCATCGTGCGACCGCGTGACTGCACCCTCTGCATCCATTGTCTGTGCCCTGGCTTTTTTTTTTTGCTTATGGCTTCCATTGGCATGACGCTAGAGGGTGACAAAGATTCAAACGAGAGCCACAATGAAACCATTTAAACTGGAAACTTCGAATTCAGAGGAATTTTTTAAAACTGTCAAGTCTTCCAGTGGAACAGGCATGAAGATTCAGCGCTGCTAATGGTATTTTAATAGGAACTGGTGCCACTTAATGGAAGCTTGTTTGATTTGGACCAACCCTGAAACAGATTGTTTAAAGTTAAGAAGATTTTTCTGGGAGTTTTCCAGAACAGAACTGAAAAAACTTGAGTGTTTTGTTGGGGTTTTTTTGGAGTTGTCCACAGCACGGTCCAAAATAAATTTGAAGTTGTGATGGGAAATGTTTGTTTGTAGAAAGTGTGAATAAAGAGAAGACAAAAAACACATAATCAAATTTAGGCACAAAAAAATACTGTTGCTAATATGAAAAGCAATTTTTTGGGTTTGGAATTATATAGAAAAATAACACTTTTCTGCATGTAATGCTGTTTACAAATGTGAATACATTGGCTAAGAAGAGCAAAAGGTCCAGTTGTTGCCTTTACAACACTGGGGAAACCAACTTAATTTTCTGAAACCGTCTCATTATTTCCTACTGCATTTTTATGGGTATACAATTTATGTTTCACGTGAAAACTGGGTTTGGATATGTATTAGCCACTTGATAACACACACATGGCAAGGGATTCAAGATCAAATCAACCATGTTTTCACTTTCAGACACTGTAGCAATCATGTTAAGCCTTGCATCACTTAAAACATGGTCTATTATGTATGTAAAATATTTAAATTATTTAAAAATAATAAGAAATGCTCTGCTGAGTTAATTACCTTAGTTTTATTTGCCAACTCCAAGTAATTTTTTTGAGTGAAATTTGCATGATGTTACCATCTCCCAGGGTCTTATCATGAAATTTGATAGAAACTGCAATGTACTGGCACTAAGAAGTGTGTAAATCTCAGCTTTCATGTCTACAAAATCTTTCCAGGCTGTAAGACAGTGGAAAAGGAGTGGAAAAGAAATGAATCTAAATTTCCAGCGTCTGAACTGCAATGAAAAGAGCTTCCCTTTGTTATTTTAAAATGTTATTTTAAATTTTATTGTTATTTTAAAAATGTTTAGGCGGTCCTGTGATGTTTGGGCTCTTATTCATCACTCTCAGGGCTTGCTGTTGGCAATGCAGCTTGCAAATGGCACCAGTCTGTGCTAGCGGGATCGCTGACTGCAGTGAGGAATTTACCCCACCCTTTGAAATGAGCAGAAGATGTGAAAACCCCTCTCATGGAAACTTTGAAAAGAAATAAGAGATTTGGTCAAAGATTCTGGCTGCTTTAAGCACTTGGCCAAAAGCAATTATGTTTAGTGGTCAGAACAAGACAGAGACTGCAGTATCTGCTGTTGCCAGAACTAAGCCAGCCTTTCACCCAACAGACCAAAAGTGCCTTTGCCCTCCCTTATCCCTCTGCACAAGTGCCCTCCTGGATGATGCAGCATTTTTAGGCAGATAGGCTGAAATGCCATTTTTGTGGCATCTATGCACAAGACAAAGTAAAGGTTAAAGAAAAGGTGTTTTTTTCCCAAGGGAGGATGAAAGCTCCTCACAGATTTTATGCACATGTTTTTCACTCTGGATAACCCTATGGGAGAGGGAGGGTCACCTCCTTTGGGGCTCCATGTGCCTGTTGAGTGAAGCAAAAAGGGCAGGACATTGGTGCGGGACATAGGACTGGTAAAGAGACCCTCCACATGCTTTAATTGCCCACCTTTTGCTCCAGTTTTCTCTCCAAAATTGTATTCCTACTATAAAAACTTCTGTAATGTGTTTTGAGTTCTCTGTGGTCCAACAGAAACATTAATAGCTGAATTTGCTGTCAACTTCATCATGTGTAGGCTGAGCAACAAGGCCTGAAGTCATCCAGTTTAACCAGGTCCTCAGCCACCAGGGATGTGCTGGGGCTGTAGCTGCCTTTGGTTCACATATAAGCAGTGACTGAAGAGGTTCTGGAGTCTTTGGGCTTGAACTGGCCCTTCTACCCAAGTCTGTCTTTTGCCTTAGTGCCGTGTTTTCCACCAAAAGAGACACCAGAAAGCATTAAAAAAAAAGTTTTATAACAGTTGCTTTATGCAATATTTTCAGTGTTCCAGCAGCCCTGACAGATTCTCAGTGGTAAAAAATGAGGGGGGAGCCACCCAGCAGTTGGCTGATCTAAGAGGAAGAGAGGGAGTTGCTTTCAATCAGTGCAGGGACTCAGCCCCGGCAAAAGCAGGCAATGGCAATTAGATCACCACATAGTTGGTTCACATGGCCACTGGTGGTTTTGGTACAGAAAAGTGGAATAACACTAATGCACTCAAGATGCTACCCAGGGAGAACCATTTACATCTACATCTCAAAGGCTGTGTCCCAGGGAATATAAATGGAAGTCAATGAAAAGGGAAGGTAACCCAAAACACAGGACAGGTGGAGAGCATGTGGGGACTCTGGCTCTACTTGTATATGCAGGACACTTAAAAGAACTGTAGGTGAAAGATCTCAAAAACTCCCATGGTTAAAACAATGCTGTTGAGCATAATAGAAAGGCATTTGTGTTTGTTTTGATTGCAACCTTTTTGTTGCCATAGCTGTTTATTTTATCAAGCCACTGGAGCTATGGGTGGGTATGTGGCCAGCTATGCAGTGTCTGAGGTATCTGATGTGAGTCTGGCAGCCCCACAGGCTGGGAAGGGATGCCTGTGAGGCTGCAATGCCCACTGCTGATGGAAGGAGCTCAAAGCCTTGTCCTCACTCACAGATGGCAGAGCAGGAGCTGGCTGTGATTCAGACCATCACCCTCATGTAGAAGCTGCTGCCTGCTGCTGCAGTCAATGTTACAAAGCAGTAGATCACCAGATTTTTCAGTATGTGCTGTGGAAATCTGTACTCACTCAAATGGTCCCTGGAAAAGGGCCTCCAGTGGAAGGCATGAACACAACATCTTGCCAGTTTGTTTTATTCAACAAGCTGATTTGCCATTTAAAGGAAAATGCCTCCTTTCTCTCAGACACTCCTTGTCTGTGGCTATTCCATTTATCAATAGAAAGATGGAGGGCTTTTTCGATCTCTTTTTCCGCAGACATTTGCATTTTGCTTTCTCTCTCCTAATTCTTCATTACTTTCCTGCCAAAAAGTAACTGTTGGCATAGTTTTTTCTGGAACCACTATTTGTGAGAGATTAAAATTAATTATCTATATCTTGGAAAGAAGAAATCTAAGCTATTCTGTACCTTCTTCTAAGTGACATTATACTTTGGCATGGATTGCAAGTTGTTTATAGCATTATTAATGTCAGTACTTTAAAAGTTTACCTAATCACGTGCTTTGTACAGAAACTATGCAGATGCAGCATATTCCTCCAGAAACATATCCAATATGGTTCTGAAGATATTTAATAAAGGTATAAAATATATACAATACAGAAAATCAATAAGGACCTTGGAAACTCTGACTAATCTACATCTAAAATTATACACTTACTAGTTTTGATTTCTACAATTATTGTAAGATTCCATTTTTTTTAAATTACCTGAATAAGTGTTGTGCTAAACTGCACATAATGTCACCTTGATAAATTTCTTAAGTTTACTGTTGTCATCCAGTCCTGTGCTACCAGCTTGAAAACTTTGACGTTTAGCTTGTAAGTCAGCGATAAAGTCACTAAGAAGAAGTTGTTTCATAAATACCTCGTGAATTGATGGTTGGAGCCATGCTTCTTTTCTGACATTTACCATTTGTCACTACCGTAGCCTTTGGGAGCTGAATCTTCTATGGTCCATGGTCTTTACACTACTTCAGAAGTACAGAGCTTATAAAGCAGTGGTAATGGGGACCTTAGTGGTTTTCAGAAAGATCCATAGAGGAGCGGTTTGTGGCATCTCTTCTACCACCTCACTTTGGACCACGGGGAAAAGGTCAGGTTGAAGCATTACTGGGCTCTAGATATGCTTTGGCTGCACAAGAGATCTGCTGGGACTTGCTGCAATCAAAACATGTTGGAAGTCTGTAACAGTTCTGGCCTTGGGGAGAGAGCCTTCAACAGAGTCAGAGGAAAAAGAAAAGGAACAAAGTCCCTACACATCTATTTTCTCCCTTCCCTTCTAAATAAGCATTAAGTGTGGGTTAAGAGTGGAGGGTACTCTGCCACAAAGTTGTCTGTTGATGCTTTTCATGACTCTTAAGTTCATGATACCATTAGATCTAGGGGTAAAGTCCCTAGCTTATTACAGATCATGCTCTCAAGTAAAGACAAAGGAGCAAGCAAATACAAATAGGCTAAAAGAAGCTCGTTGTGGAGATCTTGTGGATTGACAGAAATATTTGGGGAAGTTTCAGAAAATGGATGACAAGTTAATGTACAAAATTCCGTGAGCCAAATCCTCATCTGGTTAATATAACTTTTTTCCTATGAAACTGAAACCTCTAGATTCATTAACACCAGATGAAGATCTGGTCCTTGTCTGAATTTTTCCAGGCAGAGAGCTATTACTTTTGCCCTCAAATACTAGCCCTACTCCTTCAATAAAACTAAGCAGCCAAATATTCAAAAATTAGGGAGAGGGATGTGGGGATAATTTCAAATTCAAGCCAATAATGAAAACTTTCTTCAGACTAGTCTGGAGGAATACTTGTGCTTCTCCATAATGGTCACATTGAGATGGTAAATTAATTCAATCGTAAGTGTAACTGATAGCAATCAATGTGATTGATTGCTGTGAACACAAAGGTTTTGTTCAACATCTAATGTTTTCAAAAGAATAGAAAGTCTTCCTTACAAATATACAAAATAGTTAACAATAATAAAATACAATTTCTTGTTTGCCCCTTGCCTGAAAGCAATGAAAAAATCCTGCTGGTTTTCCAAAAATAATTCAACTGAATTCTGAGAAATATGGGTAGGGTCTGAAAGGTCTCTTTTTCATGAAAAAAAAAACACCATGGGGAAAAATAAATTTTATTTTGCCTTTTTTTTTTTTCTATTCTGAGACTCTGAGCAAAATTAAAATGATACTGTGGTAACTGTACGAGCTGCAAGACACCATTCTCCAGAAAATGACCTCCTTATCATTCAATCAACATTTCTAAAGCCTATATGCCAACATCTTGCTTTTTGTAACACATACCTTGTGACTTTTAAAATGGATCTTCTGTGATTGTTCTTAATGCAGACCTAAACCCATGTATTTCCTCTAGTTCATATAAGCTTGACACTGTTAAACAGACCCTTTTCTTTGTCTGGGTGTCTGAGTGAGAAATATTGTCTGTATTGAATTTTATCACTAAGCACACCCACAGTACTTCCTGTGTTAAGTGCTAACACATATTCATCAGTATTTACTTTTGTTTAGATCAATATACATATTTACAAGTGGATAACAAACTTCTTTAAATTAATGGGTTCCTTCAGAAAGTCCAAGTACTCTTAGGGATCTGGACTGAATAGGAAAGAACCAATAACTCAGAATCAGAATAGAAACTTTGAGCCCTGGATCATCCAAATGCACAGAAATGTGTGAGAAGCCAAGTATCTCATGCATTTTCATTGTAATGCAAAGAGCCAAGAAAGGTCACAATTTTTCCTCTCAACTTCAGTAGTACCAAGCAAAAGAGACGACAGACAGAATCCTTGTATTTTATAGCCTTGAAATTACCCAAGGAATTAAGTTCTCAAGAAAAAATTAGCTGTTGAATGTCATCAGACACATCGAGTCACATTCTTATCTCAAACCCACATTCTATACAACTTTGTCAGAGACCGTTTTTTCGTAATTATTTAAAAATAATCAAATAGAAGGACTTTGTCTGGGATTCTGAGTTTGTTAGCAGAAGGTCTTAGAGCACAGCAGCTGCTTGGAGGGGTTTCCTGAAATTCTTTGTTCAAAGAAAATTACAGCCAAACAAAACATTACTAAGACGGAATTAGTACTAGCTACAAAAGAGGATGTTAAAGAAACCACACATGCATATCAGACACTTGAGAGCTGATCATGGGCAAGATAAAAGACATGCAAAAGCAGCCAGCTTGTGTGAAATACTCTTACTCTGCCTGCCTGCCTGCTTTCCCAGGGTAATATTGCCCAGGCTACCCGTCTTATGGAGCAATAGGAGTCACAGTGATGAGTAATGGTGATCCCTCTGGGCAGAACCACTCTTTTGGTCATCTCTCATCCAAGCCTCCACTTCCTCCTCCAAACAGCAGCAGAAGTAGAAACTCTGGATGGACTCCCTCACACTTAATTCTGTTCTTTTCTCTGATGTGTATAGAAAATACTTAATCTACAAGAGTTATTATATTTATTTTTTTTTATGGTTGGGTTTTTTTCCCTCTGATTTCTGTGCCAAAAAGCCTGAGTGTGGTTTCAGTGTTGTCCTCTTAAAATAAGTGCAGTTCTTAGGCCAAAACAGAAAAAATTCCATCTGACACTCCAACCTATCTTTTTCTCTATCAGAGAAATCAAATGTCCGTATTCAAATAAAACCCCAATAAATTATCATGAGGCTGCATAGAGAATTTAAATATTATTTCATAGTTTAAAAAGCCTATTAAATAAATTCAGTTGTTAATTTGTTGTTAGCAAATGGTAAGAGATCAATAGCATCTAGTTAGGCACCAATAGCTTCTCAAGGCCAGGTTAGGAGTAGAGTCAGATAACAAAGTGTGAAAGAGAGGGGGTCTTCACAGCCTGAAGTATTAACAGCTCAGAAATAAAATTTAAAAACAAACAAATAAAAAAACCAAGACCTGAGTCTTCCAATTTGATGAGGCATTTTGTGACTTCTGCAAGTGAATTATGATTATCACTTTTGTTTTCTGCTTCTCTAGTTGTTGCCATCATTGTGCTCAACAAAGCTGTTTTTACTAAGAACCAACCCTATTTCTAAATCAGTAAATGCCAATTAAGGTACATTGATAGAAGTGATAAATGTGATGTAGTAATTCTCAAACACAGTTCCTTTGGCTTCGTTTCATGTAGTGAACTCTTGCTATTGTCAGGGAATATGAATTAAAAGAAAAAAAGAAGAGGCTGAAAGTAAAAGTACGTCAGGTTCTTTTGGTATGTTATGTATAAAATTTGGAATTGCTAGCATGTTCCTTACAAATAATATCTGCATGTGATTAATCAAATTACTCACTGTTGCCACAGATCTCTCTAGAACTCATGCAAAAGTGCCTCCAGCTGAACTACATAATTAATGGCACCATAAAATCTTAATCACTAATATCAGAAAATGATTTATTACCACATATACCTGCATTCATTCAGAAAAAAAAATCTTGCATTGGATGCACACTGCGTTAGATGAAGTAATGCGGCAAAATTATCCTTGATGCTCTTTAGATATTTATCTGAGAACCCTAATTAAAGTTACATGAAATCACCTTTCAATGCAGTTGCTTCTTAATATGTTTTTTATTATTTAGGGGCATTAAATGCAAAGGAAAGAAAACTAAAAATGCATAAACTTTGCTAAATTTCTGTCCATTTAAAGAAAGCTAGTTCAGACTAAAAGACTTTAACTGATAATCAAATATATAAGCCAGTTACATGTCTGATTTCATCATTATGGAAAAATACTGTAATATGTTCACTATATTCTGTGTTTTTCCCAAAAATACTTAATAATTTATCATTGCCAATAGTTTCAGTGTGGAAACAGATGTATTTCTCCCTGTCCCTATGGTACATTTGAGTTCCCCATGAAGGAAAATAACTACCAGAAGATAAGAAGTTCTACATGGCAGTTCTGCAAAAAAAAAAAAAAAAAAAAGAAACTTCACTTGGCCTTTTCTCATAAAAAAAGTAATCAAAAAAGAAAAATCTTTATTTCAAAGTCTATCTCAGTTCCTTCACTAAAAGAAAGTTTAAGTCTCTGAATATCATGTGCAATAGTCTCTGCTGGAGTTTAAAATATTTCAGACATAGTTACAAAAATGTCAGGTACTTACTGTCTGAAAACATGAAATAGCAGCCTACTACTTTTTGTGATATTCCCTTTTCCAAAATTCTCTGAAGTAAGTGGAAATGTTTCCACTGATTGCATGGGTTTTGGAACAGATTGTGTTCAAGCCAGTTAAGGTTCTGCCTAAGGAAATATTACAGGAATATGATTCTATTCTGGGAATTTAAGAAAATGCCTGTTTTAGGTGATTTCCATTTACCATGTTTTTGCTGGACAACTGAGTACTTAAACAAAACTGAAAAAAATTGGAGGTAAAGGAAGAGCAATCTGCCTACTGGGTAGAAGTCTCTTCTGCTCTATCTTCTTATTTTATTCTAAATTATACTTTTCTTCATAAATATTTAGCATCTGAAAATATTCAAATTTCAAGGAAGAAAACGGATGGAATTATTTCACTAATATTTCAATATTGCTGATATTTTGCAAATTATTAATTTAATTAAAGATACTCAGGAAAGTTTAATTACGTATAAGTAAATTCTGGCATTTGCATTGCAAGATTTAATTGACTTCTTTGACTAATAAATACTTCCCTTTTCTCACATACAGCAGATTAGAAAACTGCTGGAGGTAAGCTTTTGAAGTATGGAGAATTGTCTGAGCTTCATGGCATCAATTATGAGCTAATTATTCTCACCTGTTTAATTTCTGTTGGTTCCCCCAGCATTGCAATGGCCATGTTTTGCAATTATATCAATCAATACATTAATGCTTTAGCATTAATGCTTTAGCATTAAATTAATGGCAGGTCCCCTTCCAGTGAAATAGATATAAATGAAATAAATTTCTTCATGTCTTATGACTAGTAAGATAATATATAAAGTGAAATTTTTCATTAGAAAATGACACATTTTTCATGTGTCATGTAAATAGCAAGGTTAGAATACAGAAATTCCACATATGGAGAGCAATCTGTCATGATGATCTTTTTCACTAATGAGTACATATGGTTTTTCCTCATGTTTTCGCTGAACACTTGTACCTAACCCACAGTATTCCAGAGCAATCAGATATTGTGGCAACAAGCCCACACACAAAAAATAGAACTTGGCTTATGCAGGGAAATCAAAAATTTGCTATCATATGTATATATATCTATGAAGGATTTTTTCCTAAGAGGAAAAGAGGCAGAAACTTCAAACTATTTTGAACAATGAAGACTGCCTGTCCCTGCCAAATGTAGTTGCCTGTGATAACAGAGAACTGGACTAGATGACTCAGTCCTGTATTCCTGTTCAGGACAAATGTGATTTGGTGTACAGAAAATATTGTAGGAAATCTCTGGGAGGCAGCTAAAAAGGAATTGAATAAAGTAACTACATTTTACTCATTATCTATATGTAGGCAGGAACTAATATGTTTGGCATATGTTACGACTTGTATTTAATTTCTTCTCATGAATCTCAATAAAGTATGGCTTTATAATTACTTATGCATGAGTTAGCAAGTCATGAACCTCCTAAAGAGGAAGGTATTTTCTTTTTTTTTTCCTTGGATGCCAATGTGAACTGTGAGGTGTGGACGGAGCCCAGGTATTAGCACTATTGGCTTTGGCTGCTGCTACGGTTGTGACATTTCTTTGGCACTTGGTGATGCCACCAGCACACAGGGTACCATGGTCTGCTTTAGAGATCAGCTCTGTGATACAAATCCCATCTCCTGGTAGGCATGAATAAAATCTCCCTGGGCTTATCTGCACCTAGGGTTTCAGACAGTCTGACTCTACTCTTCCTTGTAGCACTGGAGGAGTTTGTGAAGCCCTGTTGCATTTCAGCCCCTCTCTTCAGGGGTACCAAGGAACCCTGGTACTGAGTGAAACCCAAAAAGGAACAGCTTTCCTTTCAGCCAGGAAGATCATGGCTAGCCCATCTGGCATTGATCCATCAGCTGCCTGGGCTTTGGTAGTAGACATCTGTAGAGACTCAATACAAAAGGTCTGGGATGAAAGCAAAGAGAGGAAAGAGGAGGTTAGCAATCTTGCTGAAATGCTAACTGGAACTGAGAGACCTGGGACATGGATGAGAATTGCTACCTCAGTGGACATACTCTGAGTGGCACCTAGAAAATTAATTGCTCAGCTCTGAAGCTGAACTTAGGTGAGAAAAGGAGGCATTACTTCCATACTCACATCCTTGCATCATGCAGAAAGATGGTCTTGAGGAAATGTACTGTCATCATTAGGGGAAAGAAATGATAATGTGCGCTGTTGCAATGCCTGTTTAACTTTATTTCCTCTTGCTTTTATGTAATTACAATGTTCTGATAGTGATAAAAACTTTGCATGCAATTTTATTACTCTTCACTCTTTCTCACATATTTACATAGCAACACATAGCACAATCAAACCAAGTACTAACAAACATGAGTCCAAACTGAGCACTTTTAAAAGCCATTGAAAGATTTTATCAATATGCCAGCTGAAAAGCAAATCAAGGCATTGAGAAGGCTGCTGCTGCCACGTGAAATCAGCCTCAGCTGACTAGCCCTGCATTATCCCAGACTATATCTGATACCTGATCTATTTTGTGTAAAGCTACCTTGAGTATCTCAACTGAACTCTCCAATCTCCAGGACAGATCATTACAAATCACAGCATTCAGTGGAGCTGGGCTTGGAGCAGGGTGTTTTCCTTGAGGTGCTGTGCCTAAGGCTACTGCAGGGTGAGTTAAAATCAAAGTACTGCTTGTGAAACTGGTTCTTTCCAAGTACTTTTGATCTGAACAAGAACACAACAAAGATTATTTCCCCCTGGATTGATGAATTTATGGGGGTAAAGGATAGATTTTGCCTTGTTCCCATATTTTTTTTTGTGGGTGACCATATATATAAGAGACCAAGGCATCCTTTCTCCTTTCTCCAAAGTCGGAGCTCTTCTTCAGTTTTGCAACACTGCTTGTGTGGAGAAGGAGTTCAGATTCCCCATTCATGTCACAAGCACATGGACTAGAATTAAACTACAAGTAAATGGGCTATTTTTCAAGGGTCCTTACAATAATTTTTTTCCAAGCTGTCCTAACACTTTTATGAAACTACAAAGGACTTCATGATTAAATACTCCACTAGTAACTCAGGCAAACTTGACTGTAATATTAGTCCATACAATTTCAGAGACTAGATAAATGCTATGAAGATTATATTGAGTTGCTATAGCTAATTTGAAGTCATATCTAGAAACTGAATTGAATGTGACACAAGATCAAGAAAGCACAGACTACCAAGTCTTTTTCCTCATCAACTTTTGTCTGAAAGTTTGTTACCAGGAATCCAGGCTTTAGTACTTGAGTAATAGATGTTTTTATCAGCACTGGGGGAAAAGCCAAAGTGGAAAAATTTATGAGGCTTGTGCCTGTAGCATTTTATGGATTGACATAAGTTTTATTATTGTTTAGCAGTATTAATGGGTTGACGTAGAAAGAGAGATTTATTGGAACTATTCTAATATCAAGATGCTTCTGCAAACATAAAAATAGATTTAAGACCCAAAGTGTATCCAGGCTCATTTCAATGTCATGAACAAGTTTGGCAGTCCTCTTTGCTTTGATTTATCTCTCTCTTGCTGAGTCCATAGTCTCTTAGACTGGCTCCTTGCTGTTTATCATAGCATTATGGATTTCACTTGCTGTAAATGGGAGAACTATTTATATAAATATTTTCACAAAACATTATTTTATTATTAAATTATTGTTTATATAATAAAAATGTAGCCATAAAGTTATTAATTATTTCCTTTAAACTACTCTTTTATTTTTTTAGAATACCTTTTCTAGAGGTTTCCTAACTGCACTGGCGACAAAAAGGCAAAACAAAATAATTAAAATACAAATAAATCTCAACTGACAAAACAACATGTAACTTTGTGTATTATTTTCTCTTCCTGTAAATATAAAACAGATTTCACATACCTTTCCTGTGTTTATCTAGACTTTTCTTCCGTAAAACTTATGACTGCAAGGGCTCGTAGACCTCATCTAAGAATTATTTTTGATCAAAAATTTCACAAACATCCAATGATTATTTTGTTAGCTGCATGGAGACCATGAAATCAATAGCCATTTTGGAAAATTGTTGCCTGTTAGAGATAGTGTTTATCTAGCAGAGTTCTGGTTTTTTCTGCCTTTCACTGTTTTCCCACTATCTGATTTCCACTTCCACTTGAAATATTTTTGAATGTTTTCCTCCTACTGTTGTTGTGCATTGTCGTTAATAAAACTATGTCTAAAGAGAAAATACACATTCTTCAGCTTTCTGCTCTGATCATTTGGCAGCACCTTCACAATGATTTCGCTGTCTCAGTAGAAAACCCAGTTTCTATTTCCTTGTACACAGCAGCAAGGTGAAGCAAAACACTTTAAAAAATCTAAATATATGTTTGAAATGGCAAGAATGGAGGGGGAAGCAGGGAACATATACATACTTGATATATTTAATCTCTGACCTATTGACCCAAGATAGAACATTCCCATTTCATGACTTGTTTCTTGTGCTGATGATCTAAGTGAATTTATTGTCCGTAAATCCTTCCTTAAAACTCACCTCTGCCCTGATGTATACCCTGACCTTTGCAAGGCAGCTGGGCTGGGTTCTCTTGCCTAATTTAGTCATCTAAAAGGCATTTAAGCACTAAATATAGACCAGTTACCTAGGTGCCTACTGCAGTCAATGGACACAACCACATGCAGAAAGTGATTCATCACATCCTAAAATATGTTGGATGAATGGCCCATTTCATGGATCTGTCACTCTCTATGGACTGTGGCAACAGCCCAGGTGTCTAAGAACAAATGCCTTACTTTTATACAGCTAAAGTTAGGTGAGGTAAATCCCACTTCTGGCATTCACATTGGATTTCCTGTCTTGATTGAAACAGTCCTATTGTTTCTTTGAGAATCTTGTCTGCGGCAACTATACATAATCTCGTTTATTGTAGACACATATTCTGGTTTCAGTTGTTTCTTCTCATACATATAAATTTCAAGCTCTTTAGAGAAAGGACATGGAGAACCTTCCCCCCTCCCCAGTTTCTGCCTCCTTTTTCCCCTCCCCACTCCCCAAAAGAACAATAAGAAATAATTCTAGTGCCAACAAAAAATCATTTGACACATACCCTTTAAACAATCAATAACTGCTAATTTAGAAAATAGAATTTATGACATTTGCTCATAAGGAATCCCCACAAATAATTTAAAAACGGATACTGGAAACTCTTACTCTCCCAGTCAGTACTACTGAGGGTAATGGAAAGATTTATAAATAAGGGTTTGAAATTAGTGAGAAGACATGCAAAAATAAGAATTACTTGCATCAGTAAGATTTGCTGAATGCAGTCTTTAATTTATCATCTGCAAATGTGGACCAATGAAAATGTAGTAAGATTTGCTCTTTTGTAAGAGTTACAGCTCCAGATGATGTTATATGATAGCCCATGATTGAATAAATGCATGGTATTTCTGAAGGATTGTGAAGGGGTGTAGAATGATTACTTTCTTTACCACTCTTCTAGTCAAATTTCATGTATTTGAACGGTGTAAGCTACACTTATTGCTATTTCCCTTTTTAAATTAAAATTTAGAAAAGTGGAAACCAGAAACAATATTTCTGGGTTCATTATGTGGGAAAATCTTGGCATGTAATACGATTAAACCTTCAAAAGTCAAAAATAAGTGTCATTTTCAGAATCATTTAGGCTTTAACAGCTGTTGAAGTTGATTTAAACAATCTGCAATGACACTGTCCTACAATAAACTTACTGGATTCTTACAGTCCCCATTCCAGCCTGTTAAATTTATACACATTGTGCCAATTCCTAAGAAGATCCTTCTAAAACCATTACACCTAGCTTAGCCTTTTCTCAGGATTTCTCATTGTAATTTAGAGTTTAATAATTTCAGTTGGTTGTAGTAAATGCTTTGGACAGCTGGAATAAAAAGAGGCTTTGTTTCATAAAATCATTTAGGTAGTTTCATATGCCTGAAAGAGAGTTGTGCTGGAAGGAGTTTGAAGCAGACTCAGGAACTGCAGCTCCTTCCACCACATTGCATGTGAAGAAAAAACCGAGAGAATTCCCTTTGCTGAGCATGAGGCCAGACTTCATGAACCATTGCCAGCTCTCAAAATTTCTCAGCAGTTACTATTTATCCTCACCTTTAAACATGTAGCTGCAAGCGTATTTCCATGGAGTAATTTCTACGAGTTCCTATGGGGACTAGACATTACCCATAATCAAATAGAAATAATAACCCCCTCAACTATTTATGTAGGAAGCATTATAAATACTATATTACTCAGCTTTGCAAGTAGAATTTGTAAATACTGAAATGATAGGTTGCTGTCTATGTGATTGAATCATCTATTAATCCATGTGTCTGTGTACTTAAAATCCCTGAAGCAAACTGGTAGTTTTTCACAAGAAAGAAACTTTGCACTTGCCTCCATAGGAACATCTGAAATGAAATATCACAAATTTCATGCTGATGGTGGTTTGATGATAGTTTTTACAAAGCAGTCTAACACTACATTATTGGGGAATTCTTTAGAACATAACATAGAATGATAGAATCATTTAGGTTGAAGATCCTTAAGATCAGCAAGTCCATCTGAGTCCAAACCTGGACATCAAGGCTGAATTTATCTGTTTTTCTAGAGTGGCATTTTATTTTTTCCATTATGTGGAGAGATGAATCAGGCATTGACACCCGTGGATGATGATTCACAGTAGACAGTGAATCTAAAAAGAATTTTAAGATCTTCTCCTCTTTGTCTATGTACTGGTGGAAAGTGTTCAGTCTCCTGGGGTCAGGTTGATGAATCCATGGCCAGCTCTCAGAAAAGCTGCCAAAGTGCAGCCACATAGTTCCTGACCTCAGGACCCAGATTTCCTGTAAACAGAATGGAGGTTCACCAAATGGAAAAGTGCCACACTGCTCCTGAGTCCCACCTCTGATTTGGGTGACTGGAGAACTCAAACTATGGGTTTCAGGCACGGTGTTGTGTGAGGAAAGCCTCTCTCTCCTTTCCCCAGCTTCTCTAAATTCTCATGCTGCTGCCAAGTCACGTTGTATGAAATATGTTCTTTGGTGCTCAAGTATTCCTTGCAGGATTTTCTTATGTAATAATTTGATTGCCTTATATTTACTT
Organism: Petroica traversi; assembly: GCA_025920805.1. Taxonomy (NCBI): domain Eukaryota; kingdom Metazoa; phylum Chordata; class Aves; order Passeriformes; family Petroicidae; genus Petroica; species Petroica traversi. The sequence continues at coordinate 7,202,361 of JAHLSL010000044.1, forward strand.
TTGCATTTATAAATGATCCATCTATTTTTAATTTAGGTAATGAGTTCCTTCTACACTGAAACATCTCATTTTATTCATAGGTACACATTTCAGCAGAAATCTTAAAATATTCATAAGTTTCTCTAGTTGTTTTTTTTCCAAGGCTCTGAATCAGTCCAAGATAAAAAGGACCTGATCCTGCTTCTGTTTAAACCAACAGAATAACTTTTAATTCCCTTCGGACAGAGATGAGCTCATTATGATACTGAGAAAAGTTTGTTTTACTTCTTTTTCCTAGCAAAGTATGTTTTGTTATCTTTCTGTAAGACCAAAGTACTTGCCAATATTTAAACTTTATTTAGGCAAAGCTCCCATGAATATGGGTGTCAGGATAAGACCTACTGGCTCTTTTAATAAAGGAGGGGGAAAAGCCACAATCAAACAAAGCCCTGAAATATATTTATCTTCTATTAAAGAAAAGCAGTAAGTGATTTTCTTCAGCTCCTCATACCTTAGTGCCCAGGGATTTCCCTCTGGGCAGTGGGATGGGTGTGAAGAGGGCCAAGCTACTGCCTGTGAGATTTTTGTTAAGGCTGGCTGCAAACCAGCACACGGGGAAGCTCTGAAAGCTGGGCCCTCTGTAAACAATCCAAGATGAATTTTTGTGTGGGGCAGTATAAAGAAGGCTAAAAACCCCCTGACAAATCCACCGTGGTCTCTCTTGGTTAATGCCTTGATTTGCGCTTTTTCCTCAAAACTTTTCTATTTCTCCCCGGCCATATCAGGGCTTAATTATTAAAGTGGAGTAACCAATACACTCCAAATTCAGTGCATGAAGCTTCCCTGCCAAGTCCCACAAACAAAATTACAAGGTCTGGTGAAATCTTACACTTCTTTGTTATTAGATCTGTCAAATGAATCATGCTTCTGGGGAATCAGATATTCTTAAGATTTAAACACTCATAGCTGTAAATGCAGAAAAATATCAGAATAAAAGTTTGCTGTTTAATGAATTTGAGCACATGATTTCTGCAAGCTGTCCCTTTATAAAATGTAGGAATAACACAAATGTAGCATGACATAGATAATATCATAGCCCTTGCTAAGTCACTGTATGACAAATACAATTTATAATTAATAGTGACCCGTCTCTTGTGGAAGGAGGTCCTGTTTTGGATAGTTTCCAAGTCATCCTCTGTGTCCCTAGGCACAGACTCACTGCAGAGTGTCACAAAGATTTCTTGCTTCAGAAGCAGGAAGGATAAAATAATGTAAAAAACTATTTTAAAGCACTTGATATGCTTAAGCCTACGACAGATTCATTTTGTAAAATTCACAAAGGAAAAAAGCACACATTGAAATGTTTTTTCTGGAGTTCCTTTGATTGTTGGTTCATTCGTGGGTTTTCTTTTTATCTGCTCTGATGTGTAAAACATGAATAAATATATGACTGAGCAAATATAAACAGTGTAACCAAACTAAAAGAATTGTCAGCAATTACCATTGTATATCTCTTAATTTGCAAATTTAGTACTTGCTCTGAAAAAGACAGAGGCAAATCCTATTTGTACTGTTTTTTAGGAGATAAAGCCCATTGCAAGAATCCCTTGTACAGCAAAGCTTCAGATGGAAGTGAGGAACACAGCCTGACTCTAATCCAATTTTGACGCCTTCTCCTGTGAATAACTGGGGAGTTATGGAAGTGCTCAGCCCTTTGGTGGTACCTCGTGTCTAATTTCCACAGCCACACTGCAATTCAGGCATGTGAGAGCTCTCATTTCTAATAGTACAGGTGATACAGAATATGCCAGCCAAACCTGCCCTAGACTACTGAGGGAAGGGACAAAAGCCCATGATCTGCTACTTTTGCTAAGTTTTAGTGGTATTTTATTTCAGAACCATCTCTGGAGCCAATGCTCTTATGCACATCCCTGCTGGAAGCTGTGTGCCTGAACTGTCTCTGAGCAGACCAGACGGGTCTGCATTCCAAGTGTAAGCATGGAACTGCACACAGTCCTGATGCAACGACACCATGCCAGTTAATCTGCTAAAGAGATGACATCAAGCTACCAGGGAATCTTTCATCCCTTCTCTGTGCTCTCTGATACACACAGGAACAGAATTCAGCAGTCATCCTGGCTACCAGCCTGCTGAAATCAGTGCAGGTTATGGCCATTGTGAGCAGCCATCAGCCTGCTCCTGTAGGGGAAGTTCCAGTCTGCCCCCAAACTTCCCTAAGCTTTTAAAGCAAAAAAAAGAAAACTCACAACCCCCTACAAATGAAGAATTAAAACAATGAAAAGCCCTCCTAAGACATTTAACAGGCAACTGAAGTATTTTTTCAAAGACTCCCAGTACTGGATGCCCAACAGCTTTAAAGGAGGACATGCAATACAATGTAGAATTTCATCTCTTTAATCGTATTCCCATCATGGAGCAGAAACTGACTTTGATTTTGTGTGGGGGTTTTTTTGAGCTTGATTCTGACCAGTGAATTTCTTTCTGCTACAAAATGTCCTCTGATGTTTCCTATTGTAATAACTACCCTTGCATGGTCTGTTCCTGAGTCTGTTATGTTTCAAAATTCATTAAAAAGAAGCACCCTCTTTCTTCACTGTTAAATTCATTAAACCCAAGAGATTTAATCTGTGTAGGAAATACTAGTTTCAAAGAAATTTAAAGTTCTGAAGTTTAATTAACTTTTTGTTTGTCTTCTATCTGATATCATCCTGATATCTTCTCATTGGAAAACTGATGTCAGAAGACCTTGATGGTGTAGCTTGTATTTCCATTAATTTACTCTTGCCAGATAAATTTTTGCCAGAACTTCTCAGTCACTGTCTTTATTAACTCAGTTGAATTTCTCCTTTGGGTCATTGTCCAGTAGTTTGACCAGCTCACTCATCTGCTGGCAGACTGAAGGATCCAGTGTCCGGAAGAGCACTCTAGCAGGGAAGATGATGAAATCATAACATTTTTGGAATTACACTTTTTTTCATTGAGAAACAGTTTTATGAAAACCAGTCACTGTGGATCCATTTCCCTCAGAATACAAAGGACAAAACAACCCTGTTTAGTAAAATAATTTGTTTGGGTCTGACTAGCTGGTTTTAAATACAGATTTTCTTTGAACACAAAGCTTCTATTCACATGAACGACCATAGCCTGTGCTGTTATTGAGGGGTGGTGCAGTGCCCCTCCCACCCAGCAGGACCCACTGAGAGGCTTAATGTTATCTTCTTATTTGTATTTACTACACAGATAAAAGCTTCCTCCACATCTAAATCTTCTCCCACCGTGTTCTCACAAGTCTGCATAATGAGATTAATAAATAAGGCTTCAAAAGGTAACCCGATCAACAAGACTTTGTATTCCTCAGCTTTTGGTTGTGGTGAAGCAACCCGATGGTGAACTACGGTGAACTGGCAAGCTCCCCATGCTCCCAGACACTACAAAGCACCTTAAATTACAAATCTATTTTCCAAAAAAAATGATGCTTGCAAAATGACACAACCAAGTCATATTTTTATATTGTTCTAATTTGTTCCAGACAAAACATATCAAATTTACAAGTGGAAAGGAAAGCTATCTCCCTTTTCAGTCCTAATGTATTAACTTGCCAATACTTGGCTCTATCAACTTGCTAGAAGCTGAATGTCATTTTGGATTCTTTCTCTTGTTTTTCCAGTGTGTTGCAATGAGCAGGCCAGTTCCGCCACCAGAAACACTTGGCAATCAGATTGTCTTCGGTAGCTTTGCACACACACAATGGATTCTGACACTGTACAAGAGAAATAACAGAAACCATTCCATTTCCTCTGGTCTATGCAGAGCTAGAAGGAGTCAAAATAAGCTGTCAAGCCTCCAGGCAAACAAATAACATGATCACACATGGACCAAGGCTACAGGAATAATGGCCAAACTTCTGCAGGATCCTATAGGAAGCTGCCCTGTCTCTGGAAACAATGCGAAGCTCTGCCTAAGGCACAGGCAGTCTCTTCCTCACCCCATTGCAGCTCCTCAAATTGCTGTGCTGAATGTCTGGTCCACTCAGTGAGGTTGGAGCAGACTTTTCCTGGAGAACTGGCCCACATTATACATCCATCTTGGCACCCTTTCAGCCTGCAGGCTTTCTTCCCTTGTTGCCAAAAAGCATGTTAGCAATTCAGATACACTGGTGGGTCTGGGATATGAATAGCTGGCCACTGGGAACAGTATGAAAACTTTATTGTTATCCATAGCCCATCATAAAACAAAAATGATTCGCCACATGTAACTGAGCTGGTTTTGGATTTTAAATCCGAAGACATCAAGCCTTCCAATTTATTCCAATTACTTTTTTTTCCTTTCCATTGCTGTGGGAGAGAAATAAAAAAAGCTCCACTCCAACACAATAAAAAAGTCCAGGGGTTATCAAGAGGCAGTCCAGGGATTGTTTGTGGTTTGTCAGGCAAATTTATTAAGTCCTTAAGTATACAGTTGGCACACCACTGAAAATGGGTCATTTCTGTATGTCTTTTGGGACAAGGAATTTAGCAGGTTAGTCAGATGGAGAGTTATGCAAACAAGGTTAAAAAAGCCATGCTTTTGTAGACTGTCTCAAAAAACAGATTCAAAATTTGCAATTCATCAAAAGCTGACCAGAGGAGATGGGGAAATAACATAGCTAAAAATTAAAACATTGGTAGATGGGATTTTCTTCAATTGTGTGGTGAAGAGCTGACAGTGAGAGTTGACTCTTCGTGGATTCTGCTGTATTATGCTCTCAAAGCCATTAAAAGAACTGTTGAAAAATTAACCACCATACAGGAGTTCAAGAAATCTCTCAACCATGTGTTTATTTTTCCATCATGACACAGCTTTATGCATGCAAGAGAAAGAAGCAATCTACCATTTGTTTAAAATAGCAGAGTCCCAAGAAGCCCTTGCCCTTATATAACCTAAAAATAGCAATATTAAAAATCTATCTCCCCATATCTCTAACTGGACTTTTTATAGCATATGTGTGTGTGTTACAGGGCTGCAGAAGAGGAAGATGCTGCTCCTCTCATAACTGTCAAAGCTGTGGGCAGGTTTAGGGATAATGCCATTGCTGCAGTGGGCAGATACAGTGACATGGAAATCCGCTGAGCTTTGTCATTCTGAGTTTGTCTCATTCCAGGCAGGAGCTCCACTGGCTTTCTCAATCTCACCTTCTAATGGTCTCTCAGAGCCTTCAGTACATGCTGGGGTAGCCTTCAGCTGTTCCAACTCTTTATTCTCTTGACATGTTGGCAGCAAGTAATTGCTGGCTATGTTAGATAAAAAACATTGTTTTTGGTGGAAGAAGGAATAGCTCTTCCAGTCCATCAGAAAATTACAATGGAAACCTGTGGGGACAAGGTTGGGTGCTGCCCTCCCACTCTGCTTTCAGTCAGTGACAGCATTTCCTCTGTTCCTCCTTTTTCTTCTCTGCTCCTAATTCAGCCATATGTTTGTGTTTTGTACATGTAAGTGAAGCTAGCAGGAGCCTTGCTGCTAACTTCAGTGGGGTTGAAATTTAACCCGCTATCTGCATTTCTGCTTGTAATATTAAATGAAGGAACTGGAATTTTAGCAGTGCTTTTACAGACAGAGAGATGCACACTTGGGTTAAGATTACTCGGGTGAAATTCAAGCCTGTTGCAGTCAATGTGGGAGCTTTTTTTTTCACTACGCCTCTGTTTAGCCCACACTTGAGAAGAAAACACATACAGACACCCAAGAATTATTTATTTAGAATAAACATCAGTTGAAGGAATTGAATGGTGGAAACTGCTAAATTGTTTGTATCCTTAGTCACAATTATACAAGCTGCCTCCATAACAGCACAGCATAAAAATAATTCCTTTGGTCTTTTTCTCTTTTTTCTATAGCAGTCTTCCCAGTAACAGTCTTAATGATTTGGAAATTGTCCTGGGTTGGCCATATGACCTGTTTGTATCCCCAATCGTCCTCTTGCTTATGCTGGACATTAAGTTCTGCAGCTTCAAGTTGGTCCAAGGAAGACAGTGAGAGTGAAGGTGGAGGAAAAAAAAAAGACTCGCCGTTTGTCTGCAGGATACTTTACTCCTACAAACCAAGGCTGAGAGGGAGGGCAGAGAGGCTACATTCCAGCGGACAGCGTTATCTCTTTTTTTTTTTTTACTCTCTCTGGTGTGGGTGCTGGAAGAGCTCACAGTGGAGGGTTTTTCCTCGGATTTTTCCCGGCTTTTTGCAGGGAGGGACTTTGTTTCTTTTGCTGGGTATTTTTTCCTTTTTTCCTCTTCATGGGACTGATTGGCATCGCATGGGCCCAAGACACCAGGGAACCCCCGGGGGGCCCCCCCCCCTCGCCGACTCCTACAGCCGGGCCCGGCAATCGTCCCCCCACTGGAGAATTGAACCGGACTCAGACGGACTCTGAATCTACCATCTCTTCAGAGGAAGGAGAGGTTTCATTGTTTTCATATTATCCAAATTTTTCCTATACTTGTGAATATTCCATTTGTTAAATAAATAGTTTTTTCCACTTTTCTCTAAGGAAATTCTTCCCGGACCCGTAGGGGGAGTGGTGATTGGAACCGGCTCTTCCTAGACGAGACCCCCCAGAGGTTTCCTCTTAAATATTTGCCCTAAACCAGGACAGAAATGCAGCAACAGTATATTAATATACTAATTTGAGTATGGAGGAAAAGCATCTGCTGCCAGTATTAACCTTTGTTTATTACTGTGAAAAAACCACAGTAGCATGTCACGCTGATCTAATTTGAGAATTATATGTTGAAATTATTACGTAATTCTTTTGTTTCCACCCTGTTCAGATGTTCTATGACTGTTTCTGTGTATTTTGTTTTAAAGTGTTTATCAGATTGTTTACAAGGCTTTGTTTGTTTATTGTCCAGTAAGGTAATAGATGCCAGAGCTGATTTTACCTTGGTTCCTCACCACTATGTAGTATTATCAGCAGAGTTAACTTTCAAAAACTCAAATTGTTTCAGCTGTCTTTGCTGGGCAAATAATGCGGTGCATTCAGCTGCTCTTTTAATTCACTCATTTATCTGCATATTAGTTACTAGTGCCAGACACAAGATACACCTAAATTTATTAAATTGGTAGTATTATTGGGTTTCGTACATTGTTTTTACATGTTTTCCCTTTCTTTCTCAAGCAAAACAAGAAACAGAAGGTATTAAAAGCCTGTGTAAGGATACAGAGGAAGGAGGTGGCAGTCCAAGTATCATTACTGCAGTCCCTTGGTGCTCAGTCTCATGCCACTGCCCTTCACTGTGTTGCCATTTGGCATCATCTCAAGAGAACTACAGGTACCTCCTACTGTAAACTGGGCTGGCAGTGATGCAGGTTTGAAGATTTATCCTTTGAGGCAAAGTTTCCAGTACACACATGGGAGGATGCTGGACAGTAGATACACAGTTTTACTTTAACGTGCTGGTAGAACATGCTAATATCGTGCACCACGGTAAATGTCCTACAACATCCATTCATTTCTATTCCTGGAACATTAAGTCCCTCTCAATATAGAGGTCCACTTGTAAACTATGTAAACTGCCTTGGGAAGAAGATGGAACACATTTGCTTTGCATGAAAAATACACACACACACACACACACACACACACACACACACACACACACACA
>JAHLSL010000044.1:7218020-7229786 GCA_025920805.1 Petroica traversi
CGGGCTGCCCGCACCGGCCAGGAGCGGGCTGGAGCTGCGGGCGCAGCGTCAGCTGCTGAGTGTCCCCCGGCCCCGCGTTTTGCCAGACGTGTTTAGTGGTTTCGCGGGAAGAAAATAGGCTCCAGGAAGGGCTACGTCGTGTTTGCTGCTTCTGCGGAGTTCATCCCAGCCCTGGGAACGGCACAGACCTGGCAGGAGGGCCCGGGCTGCTCCGTAGGGAATTCGGGCGCTTTCCCTGCACGGCGCGTGTGGGAGCGCTGAGCTCAGCTGGGATGGCAGCGTGGGAGATGGCTGGGGAGCCCTGGGGAGTGCGGGTCACAGATGGCAGCGGCCGTGTGTTATCATTCCAGACTGCACTCTGTGACCAACTGATCAATTGAGACAAGTTGTAAGAACCTCTCCGCGAATGTAGTAAGGCTGTTTGATAATCGTACTTGTGACAACAAAGGCTCATGAACCAATTTTTTTTTTTTAATGGGTGCTACTGGTCTCCTACTCGAGTGAAGTCATTGCCCCTCATGGAAGCAAACACAGGGTTGCACAGGATGTTCTGTGGGATGCTTCTGCGGGAGTGACGTAAACAAACTAACACAGAATATTATGTGGAAAATGGAGTAACTTAAGTCCTGCAGCAACAGGTGGCAGAGCTGAGGAGAAGAAAGTGCATGTCCTGGCTCTCTATCTTGCATCTCTGTCATAACACTATCTTCGTCCATTAGGGTAGAGCTTTGTTTTACCAAAACAAAATACAAGGCGGGGAGAGCACTGCCGTCGCAGGAGGACGCTCTGCTAGGTCGTTCAGCACGGAGCAATTGTGCCCTGGGGCAATCAGGAGGCACTGAAAAACGGAAAGAGCTTCAACAAAATCAAGCACTTGCAGAACACATACAATAATCAAATCACAGTTCTTTCCCCATGTAAAAGATTTTTCTTTCCCCCCAGAAACTATACCTGAAAGAAAATACTGCAGGGTACTGAAGCACTAAACCAATGGTGAAGGAAAACAGAGAGATACTGTGTATCATAAAAAAAAAAGAACTGGTAAAGTCAATCTACGCAGGCAAAGTTCCCAAAAGGGGTAAGACTTGCTTAAGAATTTAAAGCACAACAGTATGCTTGGCTACAAAAGTTTAAGGTCCTGGCCTCTCTCATTGAATCAATAAACATAAACTGAAAATAGACAGATTCTAATATAAATTTATACTGAGCAGTTGAGATAAAACTTGAACAGAATAAATGAGAAGGCATTGTTAGGAAAAAAGGCTTGGGAAATGGTATCAGGATTTATTGGGGAAATGAAGAAAGACATATTGTCTCAGATTTAAGAAGGAAATCTCTTAAAAAATGAGGCCTAGCAGAAAGAAAGAAAGGGAACCTGCTAATACAACAATATTTTGCTTTCATGGAAAAAGCTGCAATGAAAAAGTTCTGAGAAAAGAAGGGGCCAGGGAAAAAAGTTAAATCAAAAGAAATGTCTTGGTAATGATGGAAACATCCTATTAAAAAGAAATTGAAGTGCTCCAAGTAACACAGACATTTTCAGAAAGCAATATTGGAGTAAGTTGACTTGCTTAAGAGAAACAAACAAAAAGGACATGGGATTGTATTACCCAGAAAGGAGCTGAAATGCAGGAGACAAATTATGTTGATTTTCATCAGAGAAATTGTCACAATCTGGAGATCAACCTGAGCAAGACACAAAAAGAGAGGTAGCTTGCAGAAAAATAGTGGAAAAGGATTAGGAATAGAGAGTGGGAAACAGAGCATAAGTAGATAGCTGAACTGCTACAGGCATTTCTGGAGAGTTTTTTATGGGAGGAAGAGAGGCCACACTGCTGTCCTAGAGAATTGTGAGCTATTTTTGCCATGTGGATAACAGAAAAAGCTAGAACCCCAGACTCTGACACCTTACTGTTTTATTTTCTTGGCAAATGAGGATACACTGGAGAAACCTGAGAAATTCTTGAATGTGCTACGGGCTGCACTTGCAGAAAAAGGACTAAGCAGGAAAACAGCTGATGTAGGATGATGTATCTGCCATGACAGGGGGATGTCAGAAGCAAGGCAAGGAAAGTTAAGGAGGAAAAACTGAAACTCCCTTATGGGGCATTGAAAACCAAAGGTACTTACAGGAAATACAGATTTTATATACACCTGAAAGAAAGACAAAAGATTGTGAGGTGATTTCGTGGAAAGTATTACCAACTAGAAGGGGCAACTGTGATAAGGCTGAGGTTCAACCACTCTGGTACAGCAGCACGTACACAACTATGAGGTATGTTGTGTTACAGGATGTCCTGCAGACCAGGAACAGCCTAAGAATTATCCTGCCCCAAGCTGGGCTTTCTAGGCCATGACAAACCAGCATTTTATGTACAGAAAGGAGGCTACTGATTTCTTCATCGACCCAGAGGAAATCTAGCATTTTAATGGGGTGTTTGACACCATAACAGAAAAAAAACCCAAACCAATCCATGAATAAAAAGGAAGGAAAGCTTTTGTAGAAGTACAAATGTGACAGTGTGGTGCAGCTACAAGAATATAGACAGCTAAAGAAAAGGCATTACATAAATAAAATTAGAGAAAAAACAGATTCCTCACCTTTCCAGGTCAACAAAGCAATTCTGCCCCATTTTCAATCAGGCATAAATAATGGCAGTCATTCTAACAGAAGATGTCTCACATTAGGATATATCCTGACCTAAACTTTACACTTAGATCTGACCTTGGCTTCCTGAACATGGACCAGTTTGTTTTTACTTGTTTTTATGAAGTTCTTAGTACTTCTGTTACAATTATTCTATTTGCATTCAAAACATGTGCTTTGGAGGGGAAAAACAATAATATAATTCCTAATAATTTTGTCCCTACAAGTTTAGCAAATGTAAGGGAGAACACATAGAACCTATGAAACTTGAGGAACCTATGGAATTTAGCCTGCCTGAAAGACGGCTAGAGATATGCAGGATCTTCCAAACATTTCCTGGTTTTTAAATTAATGGATTAATAAACCAATAATGGGAGGAAGAAAAGGATCCACACAAAGCTTTCAACATATTGCACTTGTCTGACATATAGTGGCTATAATTCAAATGAGATATTGAGTCTGCATTGTATAAATTGTACTATGAGTTCTGTTATCTTCCTTGGTGAATCAAGGTTTTGGCCATAGTTAAGAGGTTTGGTCTAGACATTTCTGGAAAATGACAGAACACAAAAGCCACATGGTTACTTCAAAGAGGTGTTTTCCTTTAGGTTTCTAGAGACAGGGCAAAAGAAAAACTCTTGACTTTCTTCTGTATTACTAGATCCTGGTGGTTAACCTTGATCAGGATCATGGTAAAGTAAAACTGCAGGATCTTTACCTGTTCTTCTGGTGAAGGTAAGGAGATTTTTGTTAAGAGGTTTGATTTCTGAATGACAGGTAACTGCGTCAGGCACGAGTCGAGGGAATGTAATCCTTGGTGCTGAGATGAACTGCTGAGATCCTGTTTGTAAAGTAGCCAGCTGAAGATCAAATGACAAAGAACACTGAGTAACTAAAATACATAGGAGGACGCCCCTGAGTCTCAATATTGCAATTAAAAGAGCACTGGCGTGGAAAATGTTGCAAATGTTTTATGACTTTGGCAAAAATATGTCATATAACATCACCTTCCTAATTTTGTTGGGATAATGACAGGTTAATAAAAAGTAAAAGGGGACTGTAAGTAAGTAAGTAGGTAAATAAATAAATAATTAGTAAAGTAGGGACCACTGTGTTACGAAATGTCTGAACAGGTATTCACCTGGAATTGCAAACTCAGACTCCACTTACTATATGTGTGGAAATTTTGTTCTCCTTTTTCCTGGCCAGGTTATATGGATTTACGTTCATTTACAGTGATATTTTTTAAAAAAATTAATTACTGGTCTTCACAGTAAGGATGAACAAGTTATTTATTGTTTTGAGTAAGGATGAATGAGTTATTTACTGTTTTGAGATGTTATAGGAGATGTACTTAATATCTGAGATCTGTCCAGTCCTCTGGGATTTAGATGGATGATTTCATTATGTTCAGAGTCACTGCAGTAAGTCCAGAAATGTACAGATGCTAAACATAATGCAAAATCTTAATTATTGTTTGCAGTTAATTAAAATGCTATTTTTGTTTGTTTTGCCTCCCTCTGGCATCTTCAAGTACTAATTAATTCTTAACTGTGGGTGGTGGGATTAGGATTGGCAGCAAAACACACCTCAAACGGCCCACCAGCACCATGGGGCTGTACGTGCAGAAGTTCTGCCGAAGCAAAGATCACATTCTTGAGAAGTTAGATAAAGGTCGCTATTGTTCTTGCCGCCAAGATTATTTTTATCACATTGTCAACACAGTTGTTAATGTACAAACATGCAGGTGAGATACAGAACACATGAAACCCATAAAAAAGGTGGAGACTTTGTATGCACGTGCAATCAGAGAACTGGAGATGAGATGTACATAAAAACGCTGAAGGGGAGCAAGTGTTTGCTTGACAGATTAAGGAGCTGGCTGGCACTGTTCCTTGTGGTGAACTGCTTGGTGACATTTATGGCACTGTTAAATAAAATCTGTGAGCAAATGTCATTAATTGATGTAGTTCAAGGAGTGGCTGTTTGGCATGTTTCTATGGAGGTGGTAATTCAGGTGCATAACCAGAGCAACACTGAGGGATTTTGGGTCTTGGTTTGGGTTTTTTTTTTTTTTCTATAATGTTGCAGTTGTTTCAGAGTACAGTGAGATTTTTTTTTGGCTTAGAAGTGCTGCTGTAATTGGTTTCTGGGACTTTCTTGATTTGACCTAATTGGACATTTTGAAAGGTTGCCAAAGTACGAGGTAGGATTTTGTCAGTTTTCCGTCAATGATTAATAAAGCTCATTTGGAGGATCAATTAGAGTTCCAAAAAGAAGATTTTGCACCAGAATTGTTATAAACGCAATGAATTCTATTTTATTAATGGATATTTTCAATGCTGAATAATGAAAAATATATAATGAACAGTAAATGCACATTTTTTTGGGAGAGAATTTCCTGCCATCAGATTATTATTACACTATTTCAGGAATTCTATAGTCAGGGTGGGGAAGCACTTTAATTCTGATTTGTAATGATACTTTTGGCAAAATTCAAATTGTTGTTTTAAAAAATTCATTAGACTATTAAAAAGTGGTTTACACAGGTAAGATTTCCTGAAATGCTTATTTCCTTTTCACATTGCTCAAAGTTTAAGTAGCTGCTTTCTAAAAGTTTTTAGAAAGAATAAATAACTGCTCTTGGTGTGTCTGAAGACCTAGTGAATTTAAAGAAATGAAGCGATGTGTTTGGAGGAAGGAAAAGTTGGTAGTGAATGCCATCATCAGTTTCTAATCATCTCGGCTCCTCCCCAAGTTCTCGTTTTCATAAAGATGATTTAAAAACAACATGCAAGAGGTTCAGCCTGTCTCTGTGCATTTATAATTTGTTTATTTCCCTGGTACACAAGTATAGATTTGGTGGATTGTTTTTTCTACAGTCAGAGAACTGACTAGGGTGGGTAAATTAACAAGCAGGAGGTTCCTGCATGTTGGAATTAGCAACTTATCTGTCTCATCCATTGCTTGTTTGTTCATGTTTTGCTCATTCAGATGTATCCTAAAGAAATGAGATACCCAGCTATTACAGTAGTGCCAGTTTCTAATTTGTTCCAGGAGTTCATAGCCGTGGGTCTGAGTGCATCAGGAAGGACCTGTAGGTGTTTCCATACTGCATCTTATTTCATTTGGGTCATAAGTAAGTTTTTAATCTTAATGTTGTTGGGTTTCAGCTGACCAGGTATTTAAAGACTCGCATAGCACTGCAGTGCTATGCTATGCAGGCTATGCCATGACTTGCTATACTTACTCTTTAGAAGTCAAGCAAGAGCTTTTACTGAGGCACTTCCCTCTGCAAAGCTTTGAGCACAGCAGGTAACGCTGCCACTCTGCTGCAGCACTTGAAGGTCACTTGGAAAGCCAGAGCTTTGACTAAAGTAGGACTCTTCCTTCCTTCTTCTTCCTTCCTACAGAGAGGTTTTTCAAGCTGGCTTCCCAAGCACCTGGGATTCATGACAGATCAGGTTTTTTAGGGGAAGGAACTGCTTCTTTTGCAGACACTATTAGCATAAATATCACAACATGGAGCCCATAATCACACTCAGAGGACGCTTTCCCCTTGTATGTCAGGCAAATTGAGTTTAACTTGGCATTTACTGAATTATGACTCTTGAAACTCTACCAGCACTACCTATTCCACTAGCAGGTATATATGCTACACTATGTGCTACACTTGGGGTAAAAAATGGCATTCTAAACTAACAGAACTATAGTGCTATCCATTACGACGTTTCTGTTAGCACCAGGGTAATATTTCTTTTCTGTGCCTCTCAAGAGAACTTAGGATCCAAAATACTTCCATGAAAACTCTGTGCATATGTCCGAAATCTTCCAGAAATTCAGCTATGAATGGATCCAGGATGAAGGTGGTAAAGCGATCTCATTTGTTGCATGTGTTAGGCCTGCTAAAATAAAGCTTAGCAAAATACTGCTAAAACAAGCATGGAAGATGAATGGGAAGGTTATAGAGCATTATTTTACATGTTTTTACTTACTGAAATGAGTAGATGGCCTCATCTTCTCCAGAGTAGAGATAGCAGGCTTCTGTTCTGAACTTAGTAGAAAGGTGGAATCTCAATTCCTAGATTTTGTTATTTTTACTCTAAGGTGGAGGTTGTTTCCCAGCATCTCTGTTTCTTGCTCTCTTTTGCATAGTAATGGTTGCTTAACAAGTTGATTTAGAATAGGACGAGCTGCACGATCCCTCGATTAATACACCCACCCACCTGGTGGTTGAGCTCCATATGGTCTTGGATAAGGAATGAGAGAACTTGCAAAGCTCTTGCTTCTGTCAGGCCTCCAAAATCAAGACTCTCCCCAGTGTGTTTGCCTCAGAGTAACCCAGTTATAATTACTGCAACTGCAGAAGCCTTTCCAAGCCCTAATCTTTTAACTGAAACCAATATGGTTTGGGACAAGGGATCTGGTTTCAATAGGGCCTCTACACATCTTCCCATTCTACCTTCTCTCCCAGCTGTGTTCATTCTTAATTTGAGTGTTCTCAAATGAGATGTCCTTGTCCACTGTGTGGCCTCTAGTTTGCAGTGGTGCTGTCACAACCACTGCAAACTAGAGGCTTTTCTGCAGGCCAGTTAAATTCTATTTCTTCTTGTCTGATGGGCTGTCCTTACTCGTGTGCTTCTCGACCATCCCATTCAGTATGAAGGAAAAGCTACAGATCTAAGCTACTGAAGCCTGTCATTTGTCATCTACTTTTTGCATTAATATTAATTTATTGATGTGAAGTTGCTTCTGCTATGTATTTTTGGAAAATCCAAACTAGGTCCACTATCATGAAATTTGGAGCCATGACTTGTTAAAAAATACATCAGAGATGGCACCATGACAAGAATGGTCTTGATGATCTGTTCAGAGAATAAGAAGAATGAACTACTGGTTTGTTTGCTCCAGTAGCCCATCTGCCCCAGTTGCCTTTTGCTGATGAGTAGAGGATGCTTGCAGAAAGACTGGAAGAATAGAACAAGTGTAGGATTTCCTAACTTCTGGCAGTCAGAGGATATGGGAATTTCCTAAACCAGAAATTTCACTGGATTGCATCATCATGTTTACTGGCCATTAACGGACCAGACCATAAATTGTCTGATCTGTTTTGAACTTTCTTGAACCTCCACATCATCCTTTGATAACAGTCCAAATAGCCTTTTTTAGTAAAATAGCTTTTTCAATAAAAAGGAGAACATACAAAAAACTCCTGTTTAGTCTGGAAGCTGGCTTCAGTGTAGGAGAGCTGAGACCTGTTTTTCCCAATACTTTCCTGCAGCAGTTTAGAAACACAGATCTTAAAAATAATTTTTGATAATAATTTTATCTTGTTGTTTTTCTTTCAGTTCAGATTTTTTTGCCCATGTTCATTTGGTTTTGTGGACTGAGCACTAATTTCCTGTGTCATGTGCAACCCTGCATAACTTGAAAAAAAATTCCCTGCTGTGTTTTTTCATGACAGATCAAAAATGGATATGAACTGTGCGTTGGAGGTTAGAGTGTGCCTCCAGATTGTTTCTCTCTCTTTTGCTTTCCTTCTTGTTATTTATTTTTCTTTCCTATTTGTCTCAATTTTCATTCATTTCTCTTCTGTTCTCACACATCCACTTGAATTCCCCTTGAATTCTGTTGGTAGGATGGAATTGGATCTATGTACAAAAGCAAAGAATTATTACATTAGGTTATTTTTATATTCCCCAGAAATATTGAAACAGACATATATAACACTGTATTGGAAAATGGAAATTGAAGAGGAAAAGAAACAGTATATAGTACTAGTGGTTTATTTTCCTTTTTTTTCCAGGAAATGGACTTTTGCCCCAAAGACTAGAGGATGTTGGCCAAATACCTTCAGTTAACACCAAAATATTTTGCATATTTAGAGAAGATTGGCCTCAGCTAGCATTAATAATGAATGGAAATTAATCTAAAGTAATTGCAGTCACGTACTGTCCATCAGCTTTGTTGTGTGAATAAGCACATCCATCGTTTAAAGAGGGACTCACACAGGATGCTTTCCTGCTGTGCTGACTCACTCTTGGTAGTCTAAAAATGAAAAGGGGCATGCATGCTTCCTGATTTTCACATTCCTTTTAACACTTCTAAAACAAAATGTTTTGGATCCTCATGGTCTGCCAAAAGGTAAAGTTTTCATTTAATCCGCAGACTGGAGTAATTTTTAAACTGCTGCTTTACCATGATTATTTTCATCTTTAATCACCGTGTCCTCATGCACTGTAGTACTCAGGAAGCGAGAGGCCTGGGAAATTGCAAATAAAACCCATGTGTCTTATACCACCCTCCTTCAAAAAGTGATTAGAGGGTGTCCTGTCCACCAGATAATGTGTGCTACATGGTCAAGTAATTCAGCTTAGCTTATGTTTCATTGCCTGTGCTCTCTGCCTGCTGGTGTACAAACAAATACAAAAAGGAACAGATGAGGTGTGTAGTACTTCTGAGAAAACCACAAAGTCATTAGTATTAGAACTGATGTGCCACACAACCACTCTAAAATCAAAGATCTGTTGGGCTAAACAAACCAGCCAGTAACAAGGAAATCTGGCAGCTGATGTCAGATGCACAATGTCCTTTACCATTAGAGAGCCTAAAGAAACTAAAGTTCTCGCCTATCTTCCCAGCCCTGAGGCATGAAAGCCAGACAAAAATTACTTAAGAGGAAAAGTAAATTGAGAGCAATAAATAAAGGATAAAAATCTGAAATTGACCAAGGTACCAAGTTAAGTTGTTGTGTTAAAATGCAAAAGAAAGAATACTGATTCATTGACAAGAGCCTTATGCCCTGAAAGGTGTACAGATTCTCTTCCAGCTCATCTCAGTGCTGAATTACATCCGAGGCATTCCTAGTCTAGCTATCAGGGATTTGATGAGGTCAGTGTTAGGTTGCTTTTTAATTGAAGGGAAGTTTCTGACTCCTGCATTTGTGAGCACTGATGCAGTGGTAAATTGTGCCTGTACATGACCTGAACTTTGCTTCTCAGAGAGGAGGAAAATGCTGTCATTACTTTCCTGCTACAAACTATGTACTGCCTCCCTCTGCTCCTCCCTCCCTTCTTTAGAGCCCACTGCAGGTCAGCCAGCACAGATACTGCAAGGTTTCAGACGCTCTTTGACATGTCCTGCAGCTGTACTGAACCCTCATTTCATGGCCGCTAAGAAAAACATTTATGTCAACGTACGGTAGTCACAGCACATCCCTGAAAATCAAAGACAACAAAAGGACCTCTCCATTTGCCAGACAGGAGTGGTGTTTCAGGCACTGGGAGGGCCATTGATAGTGGAAGTTACAGAGGGATTAGGGTCCTGGATTTCCGAAATCTGGGGACTTACAGTTCATATGCAAGTATCATCTTCTGCCTAAGCAGATGGAAGGGAAACTGTGGTCATGTGAGGACCCAGGAGCATCTGTCCTCATGCAAAGTAGGTGGCTAGAGGAACACTTTGAGATCCTTTGATGTATCTATTCCAAAAGATGCAGGGAACTGGAATCAGAATATAGTAGGAAGTATATCCACAAGTATTTGCAGTTGCCATCAGCGAACGGCGTTCTGTGTCAGTTTCATGCGATGGGGATGATGACACATTTTAAGGCTCCTGTTCTCACCGTCACATGGCTTTGTGTCCCTGCATTTTAGTCATTTCAGAGCAGTGCATCACCACCCCACTGGCTCATGCTGTGCTCTGTGTTTAGCAGCACATATTTATGACATGGGGAGTGAAGAATGAAGTCTAACTCAAGTCCTTAACTAACCCGTAAGTGAGGGATTAACTGCCTACTGCATTCTTTTACTAAGCATTAATCACTTAACATTATTTTCATTTTTTTGAAAAGTCTTTCGCTGCCTTAGTATGTCAGCACAAAACTGGGATTGAAATCACTGTGTTTGAAGTGCTGATGTATTAGATGGCCATTGCTGTCATTAACCTGGCAAGGGACCTGTTGTGTTACTTTCTGGGTGAAGGAAAAGTACATGTGGATGGGCTACAGCTATCAAGGTTTGCTCTTGCTTTAAAAACCTGTCTTCCTGGCTGAGGCAGAGTTAAAAAAATAATTACAAGTTTTTCAAAGGATCACCCACATACACATGGTATGAGAGCTCTTTTCTTTGTTGGTTTCATTTTATTTGTACATGACTCACTCTTGGCAAAATGAGTGAGCCTCATGAGCCTGTAAAAATTCTGTTTGGATTAAATGATTTGCATTAAATGATTTATAACTGCAAGAAGGCTTTAATATTCCTGTAATTCCTTAAGGAAAAACAAACTGATCTTATTCTTTCAAGTAGCTATTGCTTTCACGCCTGTTACTTCGGACGCCATCTTACTCGCTCAAGCTGATAGCTGTTAATGAGACTCTGGGTACCTCTTCCTTGCTTTCCCTGCCTCATGAATTATAGACATGGGTGGTGGGGATGCACTGACGTCTTTTTCTGAAGGCCAGGAAACCTACAGCCTCCCAGACCTGCTTGCCTTGCTAAGAGCAAGGAGCAGCATGTGTGCTGACCTGAGGTGGGGTGATCATGATTCTGAGACCCAATTTACCCCAGTTTTGTAGCCCAGAGGCCCATCAGTCTTCATTTTCCTGTCAAAGCCAGTGTGCTGGTTACAGCCACATCATTCCTGCTGATTCCTCATGGGTCAGCTGTCACCTTGGTTCCTTAAGCTCAGAGACGTGGGGACAGGGGGAGAGCCCTCACTGGGAATCCCTGCAGAGAGGGGACTGCCAGACACGGGAGCCAGCGAGGCTGCCCTCACCCTTGGGACAGAGGCTTCGCAGCAGGGTGTGACTGTCAAAGCCCATGGGAAAAGCATGCGAGTCAACAGCGAGACAATCCAGCCGGATGCAGGACGTGCCATCAACGAGCCCTTTAACTTTGTGTTTGCGCAGAGCCGCGGCTGCCCTGGCTGCCCGCTCCAGAGGCTGAGGCGCGGCACAGTTGTTAGCGGGGGCCGCTGCCTTCGGCCTTAGACCACGGGGAATCCTCCTCCTTTCCCGTGGCCGCGTCCGTCTGACAGGAGGACTCGCGGCCACGGGATTTTAATACCCGAAGCAGAAAAGCGCCGCGGTGCCCGCGCAGCGGCTCCCCCGCCGCCCGCTG
>JAHLSL010000044.1:7230186-7287119 GCA_025920805.1 Petroica traversi
AGCCGCGGCACCGCCGGTATTCATCACCGCGGGGGGCGGCGGGGGGTGCGGCGTGCGCGGCTTCCTGATTTATTTATGTTCACGGCATAGGTGGTATTCCCCCGTTAAAGAGTTTTTGTCCATTGAAGTTTTTCTGTTTGACTTTCTAAAGCGGCGGCGACGACAACAGCAAGAGAAATCCGCGAAGTTAAAGAGCCAAATGTGTTAATTGTTAACTAAATATAGACGAGGAAGGCTCGGAGGCTGTAGTGGGTGGATTGATCAGGCAGCGTACGAGTAAAAAGAAAAAGGGAAAATTGTCAGCCCTGTGAAGCCAGGTGCCGGTAGGAAGGAAGGATCGCACCTGTTCTGGTGAGTGGTAGGAGCCCCATAGCCCCGTGGTCCCCAGAAACCTTGTGTATCCTCCTGTGATCCGGATGGAGGAAGGCGAAACACAGGTTAAAAATGCTGTAATAAATACCAGGTCTGACCAGGAAGGCAAACGGGACATTTTTTTCTACAGTATAAGCTGTGTTCCCTTCAGCATTTTAACTTAACACAGAATTCGTGTGTTCGAACTGAGCCATCTGCTAGTTACAGTAACATATTTAGCGTTTATTTACAAAACTTAGTCTGTCGTAAATATATGTTTGCATAATTGATAGACTGGATATTTTTATAAAAAATGGTTTGTTTTCCTTTTACAGTTCAGTACTGCTTGTGTGTTGAGACAATTTTCTAGATTTTCTGGTCCCTGTTTCCCCTTCTAAATAAATGTTTGAGAAGAAGAACCAAAACAACAGAGCAAAGGGTTTGCTCTTTTATAAGAAATTTCTGTAATTACAAGGTAATTTTCAGGAGACTTTACCATAATCAATGCAATTGCATTTGTTAGTTGCATTGCCTCACAGAGAGGCTTGAGTTCTCTCCCTTACTTTGAGCTCTAAATAGTACAGCTATATGAATGTATAGGCATTTTTAAAGAGAAGAAGCTGGAGTAAATCACTGGAAAGTATAGCCCTTCGCCCTTCTCATAGAACAGCTGGTTAAGGCACAATAACAGCAAAAGTTTTGTGACACTGTTTATGCCTATTTCCTTCCTCACAAGGCTTTTTTTCTTTTCTACTAACTGGCATGAAATCACCATGCATATTAGTCCCAGGACCCTTAAATTAGTCTCAGCCTTCTTCCAGTTTATTTGAATTGGTGACCTTTGGATGAGCTGGTGTGTTCCATTGTTACTTGCTAATGATGGAATAATCTAGTCCTGGCGTACCAGTTGTGAAACCGAGGGCGCTGCTGCTGGATGGAAATTCAAACGTCTTATGGCTCCATGTTGGAAAAGGCAGGATTTAGCTGTGGTTTTCATCTGCTTTTAACTGTGTGGACTCTGATTTTCAGAGCTGAAAGGGCTCAACCCAAAATTTGTTAGAGTTGATGGAAAATCTGCCCTTGATTTTTATTGGTTTTGGATAAAGTCTTGTATGAACTGGTGTTGAGCACATCATGGCTACTCCAAATTGTTCAGTCCTTTTGAAATTCTTTGCATATCCAAGTCATTATGTAAAGCCAATTCTTTTTGAGTTCTCTCTCTTTGTGAGAATGTTCTTTTGCTTGGTAGAGGTGGTAGCGTTTTTATTCACTCTCTTATATGCTACAGCATTAATTTTATCATCTGATCATTTCCTGTTATGTGAGGATGACCTGGGGGATTTTGGAAAAAGTGAAAATGCTTTTGCTGAAGGCTGCTTATGCTGAGAGGTTTCTTCAGTTATTTTTCAAAGAATTTGCAGTAGTGGGACATCTGAAGTCATTAGACATGCTTTCTCTGATGTGCATGTTGTACCTCCCTTGTTCATTATATGGTTGTTTGCTGCCTTCTGGTTTTTTCTTACAAATGTGGAGGGGAGAAAGTTGTTGGTGATAACAGATACTGGTGTTCTATGAAGAAGCTTGCAACATAACACATACCTGTGGTAGGCATATATCTTCTCCTGGCTTCCCTGTTGTTGATGATGAGCAGTATTTTTCCTCTTGGCTATACGTAAAAACCCAGCCAAGAGAAAGTAGGGAGGAGAAGGACTGCTAAACTTAAATCATGGAAGTTTGTCAGAGCTTATTGTCTAGTGTAGCCTGTCTTGAAATTTGATTCCATTTGGAAGGGAGTCAAGGAATGAAACCTCAAAAAAAACCCACCTGACTTGAGGCAGGACGTCCTCCAGCAAGAATCTCATTTGCCACCGGAAGGGTGAGACCAGGAATTTTGGCTCCTTGGAAAAGGAAATTCTGGAGCTCATTATCTCTCCACCATCATATTCTGGTTTACTGATTTGGGGTTTGCTTGTTACTAGAAGTTGAAGAAGGCAAAAGAGGCATGCATGTGGAAGAAGCTCAGGTAAATAGGCTGAGATGAGGGAAGGCAGAAGAAGCGTAATTACTGTGAGCCTTCATGCCTTGAATTTCCTTCTAGGACTTGGAAAGTGCTAATTTTCCTAGCCAAACTAATTTGCTCTTAAATGAGAGATGCCTGTCATGGCAGAAAGCAGAGCTGTGTACTGCAAGGTGCAGGGTAGCAGTGCAGAGTGCAGAGCTGCATATTTTCTCCATCTCATCCTTTTTCCTCTGGGATTTCCAAAACACATAAGAATCTGGCCTCTGGAGGAAAGGTGGAACTTAGTGCTGGGGCACCCTCCACCTGCCTGCAGGGACTGAGGCAGCGCATCCATGCCATGGGTTTGCAGAGATTATGGCCAGGATCTAAATGTGTGAATTTTCTGTCAGAAAGGGTCAGAGGATCAATCAGGAAGGATTTTCCTAATATTTCCGCTGTTTGTCTTTGTTCCCTTCTTTCCAAATATCAGAAATGGCTATGTTTGTAGTTCTAGATTCTCTCCCATTTGAGTAAATAAATAAAAGCTGTTCAGTAGCTCTTCAGGTGGATGACAGCAGTGTTCTGCCACGTCACCAAGATGCTTTCCTTCTTTCTGCTTGACTGAAGGGAGCCCTCTGGGTGGGTGAGGAAGTCTTAGTCCAGGGAGCTGCTTGGCTTAATTTATCCCATTGAAAAAGTTAGCAGAAAAATTCACACGGCCCCTACTGTGGCAGTACTGCTGCTGGCATTTTTTAAACTTTTCATGAATGGTGCAGTGAAGAAATAATCTCCCTTCTTAGTGATGAGCTAGGATTTTATGTATTGTACAGGGATAGCTAAACAGACAATGCATGTGTTATGAGAACCTTCGTCATTAAAATCAAGGGCAGACTATAAATTTCTGTGTAAAGAATTGTATTGCTTTAATTCTGTGTTATTCCATCAGTTGTATGTGGTCCAAGAGGACATTTTGAATAAAGTAATTGAGTCTTGCATAAGTTGTTTCTCTCATTTAATTCACAACACGTGAACGAGATTGTTTCCATAATTCATCACAACTACTTAATTTAAACATGGTCATGGTAGGGGGACAATGCAAGTAAAAAGACTGGTTGGAAAAGTTGGTTCTGTTGTTAACCTTTTCAGTGTGTAGTCACACTGCCAAAGTGCATGCAAGGCTGCAATTAGAGAGGGGCAAATTGAAAGCAAATAAAATGCTTTTTTTGAAATACAAAAATTGAATATTCCATTTTGAATGCTTTTGGTCATAAAAATTCTCATTTTACTCTAACTCATTGTAGCTTATTATAAATTAAATATCCTGTGAAACTAGTGAACTAGTGAAAGAATAGAGGATTAAACCACAGTTTAAAAAAATACTTTATATCCTGGAGTGTTTTAAATATAGAGAAGCTGTAATAATTTTTACTGATGAACTAAAAGGGCAAATACTCTTATGTTATAATTAGATTATACGCATGAAAGCAGTGTAATCATTCTAGACTACAGAACTGTTCTGTGTCCTCTGATGAACCTAACCCAATAAATTAGGGTTCTGTTTTTCCATTGGAAGAAATAAAAGGACTGATTGTCAAGCTGCCTAATAGTAAGGTAGAAAAGACAGCAAGAAGATCAATGTCTCATCAAGTCAATTTAAAGTCAAACCAAATGTAAGTCTGTCTTCTACTGGACGGAGTGAAGTTGGTGCATGTGGAACCAAATTGCTTGTCTATATGCATACACAATGTTTACTGTTTTATCTTGGGTAAAAGTTCATTCTGCTCACCTGGTAAATTTTTTTTGCCTATTTTGATGCTGATGTTTGAGTATCTTCTTGAATACTTTGTGGGAGTTAGTTGGCATGAACTGCATGCCACAGGTACAGCACCAATGTTGCTTGACAGATGCTTTACAACAGCTGTGGTCTAGGAAAATAAAGGAGCTCTTTGAAGAAAATCAGAAGTATCTGTCAACTACATAAGTAGTTGGATCCTTGAACAATTGCTCACTAACTGATATTTTAGTGACATGTATATGGATGAACCATTTTAAAAACATTCACAAGAAAAATACACTTCTGTGGGTAAGAAAGGCTGTTTTCATCACCATTGCAAGTTGGCTTCCTTGAGTCGTGTGTCATGCTTGCTGTACAATGTTCTTGAACTATGGGCCTTTTCCTTTCTTGTGTTTTCATTTGTAGACCTTCACATCTTTCTTCCACTGACTTGGTCCTGCACCTTCCCCTTTAGTATCCTGATAACTCCCCACCTCCCACTCAAGACTTTGTGTTGTTTCTCTCGATTCTGCTGTGCCAGCTCCTTGCCATGTGCTCCAGCCCATCTATACTTTGGCAAGTATGGAGTGCTGCTGCTTGGTTTCCTTCCAGTGGAAAGAATGAGCACTAATAATTAAAGCTATTTCTTCTTTAGCATTGTTTTCTTTCTTTGACCTTTAGCACAAAATCATTCCTGATCCATTTGCCTACCTTCTTGCAACTTTTGACAGGTAGGATTGCCTTCATGTGACTTTATACTGTCTCCTAGCTTTACATTAAAATAGTTTTATTCCCATGATTTATTAACTTGTCCCTGGCTCTGTTTTATTTTTAATATTTCATACATCTTTTAAAAAAGCATGGCATGTTTATCTGCAGGGTGCTTCAAAGTATAATTATGAGCTGTAGCATATATGTATAAGGCTTAAAATAACTTTGTTCCTCACTTCAGGAAATTGAAGGGTTTATCTTGAGCCTTCTTTTATAAGTTAGGTGTCTTACTTTCCATACTGCATTTTTTCTCATTAAAAAAAAGATAAGGTGAAATGCATTATCCAGTTAGATAAACAAGGAAAGAGCCTGTGCAGAGTTGTATCCATGTAAATCCAGAATATACATGACCCCCCACATATGCATTAAAAGAATATTCCCCTGTAGAGTATTTGTGACAAATTCAATTTTTAAACCTAAATAATTACTTCCATTAAATATTAAAGTGTAATTTTATTTCTAAAAATACAGAGAAAATTATATCTGGAACACAGGGTACTTCCTAGGCAGTGTTGAACTCCATGTATTTTGTGTTGTGCCTGATTCACTGATGTGACCTACTGAAGTGATTTAATTTATTGAAATTCTCTATGCAACCAGGATAAAACAGCTTGGGCCAGAGGACGTGGATCAACTATTTAACTGTGGAAGCTGCTGATTATTAACGTTAAAGAAAGGAAAAGAAATACCAGAAATAGGGTTTGATATGCAGCCTTAATTCAGGTGTCTTTGAATATATGCAGGAAAACTGAGGTTTAGAATCCATGGATGGTATTACTTCACTTTTCAGGGTGCTTAGCCCCTGAAAAGTCATCCTTGAGAGCTAAATTTCCTCTTAACTTTACCTGAAACCAGGAAACTTGGGATCAGATCACAGGGAATGCAGTTGGTTATGTAGAATATTGTGAGCATGTGGTCCTTGCCTGTGAGTTACATACGTGTAACAGTAATTTGTCACTGGTTGTTGTCAATTTTGAGTTGAAAAACACCTCTGCACCAGGAAGATATCTAACCTGATAACCCAGCTTTGCACTTATTTGTTGCAAACCATTCAGCTCTCTTTATTTCTCTTGCCCATCCTGTTTCCCCTGCCCTCAATCCCATGCCTCAGACACCTCACGCTTTTCTCCTTTGCTGGAAATGGGAGAGGGATGCTGGAGACATTTCATTTTCTGAAGAGTCTTCTAATGGAGATAGCATCCTTGACCTTCTTTCCCCTTAGAATGTCCTGCCAGTTGCTCCAGGTCTGAATCTGGCTGATGCTGAACGCAGCTGCTATGCACCTGATTCTTTCTTACAGGATCTTCTTTCCACCAGAAGGGATAAGCCAATGACAAGAGTCCTGCTTGCCATTGAGCTGGCCAGAACCTGTGCTTTTGCCTTCTTGTCTTTCTGCATTACTGAGTTTTGAGTTCTTGGGTTGGTTTTTTTTTTTTGTCCCCAATCCCACTGCCATTTGGAATCTCCCTCTCTTGCACCCCTGCATGTGTATGTGAGCAGTGACATGTGATGTGAGACTTGGACCAAAACGGTGATAGCCCCTGTAGCCTCTGAAATGCTCGAAGCCTCCTTTCTTGCCGAGGAGGTTGTTGCGCAAGATACCATCTTGATGGCAGCTGTCTTCATTTGCATTGAACTCTGGGAGAACCCAGAGCCTGCTCTGATAGTCAGGCCTCCTAGGAAGCCTGTTTGCTTTCATCCTCTGCCCAGGGAAGATGAATCTCACCCGCTGCCACTCTCACGGTAGGATGTGGGGAATGTGCTTGCAGCCATTCTGGCCATGACTTTCTAGTGGGTGGATGGTGGGAGTGTGTTTTGCAAGGCAGAAGGATCTTCTACTGTTATCTCTTCAAGAGACCTCATATCAAAGCATTCTCTTAGTTTTGGCTAGTGCTTTCTGTGCTTGGAGGTTAGGCATGAGTGGGAATAGCATGACCTGGGGAAAGAAAAGTGCTGGATTCTGTGATTCCAGGAGGGAGGAAGGGCTCTGGTCATACTGTCTCTATGGAGCTGTTCCCTGAGGTTGCCATCTTCATCTCTCCATCTTCCAGTGATATGGATAAGTCTCCTTGCTTTGGCTCTGTAGTGGCTTCTCTTCAGTGCCACTTTGCTTGCATGGAGCCATGGATATGGAAAACCATATGTATTTATAGAGTGTGCTCCATTTTGTTTTCACATGTCTTCACATCTTCTGAAATACCTGATAGCTGGTAAATTCAAGAGTCTGGGTGAAACACATTTTTTTTCCAAATATTAAACAAATGTTTGTGAAGCACAAATAAACTTAGGCAAGCCTCTCTCCCCCACTTTCTCTTTTTAACTAGATTTTTATTTTCACAGGGACAGCAAGATTCATTCTTGATATTCTTGCCAACTTACAAGAAATTCTGTTCCAAAAAATAGAATTCAAGT
This sequence comes from Petroica traversi, assembly GCA_025920805.1. Classification (NCBI taxonomy): domain Eukaryota; kingdom Metazoa; phylum Chordata; class Aves; order Passeriformes; family Petroicidae; genus Petroica; species Petroica traversi. Next base: position 7,237,494 of record JAHLSL010000044.1, read on the forward strand.
GGTTGAAAGAGAAATAATTTAAATTTTTTCATATAGAAAAAAGCCCAATCCCAAACATTTCCTTTGATACTTCTGCAGAAATAGCAAGACTCTTTGTACAGGTTGACTGGAGAGATTGTGGCATTTCCATCCTTGGAGATACTCAAAAACCAGGTGGACATGGTCCAGGGCAGCCTGCTCCAGGTAACTCTCTTGATTGAGCAGGGTGGTGGACTGGACAGTCTGCAGAGGTCCTCTCCAGCCTCAAGCATTCCTCGACTGAATCTTTCTGAAGAGGTTTTGAAAGAGAATTGCAGTTCACGTTGTTAGAGCTGAGTGAAATACAAAATTATTTAAGGTAAATTTATTCAATGGAAAGTGTAGACCACACTTTCGAATTAAGCTGATCTGCTAGGCTTGCCCATAATAAATTCAGGAGAGTAAAAAAAAAAATTACAAATTCATACCAAATTAACAGCATATCATATTGCTTCTGTCTACACAAACAACTGAAGCGTCTCTGTAACTTTAAAAAGTTCCTTAAATGCATTTTCCATGCACAGATCAGAGTTATGAGCTTACTTAAAACTTAGAAAGAGAATTCATTCTCTCACCTTTGCACATAAGAGGCCAATTCTCAGGATCATTGCCTTTGATCCCATAGAAAGGATCATAGACTTAAAAAGGAGCCAGGACTTGCCTGCTGTTTAGTAGTAATTTTCTGATTATACTTTGCTCATAGGAATGTAAATGTAAAAAGCCAAATTTACATAAGCCGAGTACTCTGTGAACCTTTGCCCTCCTCTCTCCCTTGACCTTTGCTGTCCAGTTTGGCTCCCAGTGCTTTTTCAGAAATGTCTTTCCAGGGTTATTTGTCTCTCTAGTAAGAAACCCAAGTTCTGAAAGCAAGAAAGTGGTGGAATTGTAGCCACAAAACCTGAACTCAAGCAATCTTCCCTCTCCCATTACTGCTACACCTACTCATGAGGCAGCCCTGTGAGGACCAGTGTGGACACTGGCTGGCAGCCAGGCATGTACCAGACATCTCTTTACCTTTGCTCATAGATACAGCTCATCCACAAATGGAGCTAGAAATTCATGCCTATAATATAAGTTCATATATAATATAAGTTTTAACAACAGTGCAGGCTGCCTTTTTCCTGAAAAAATTCTATTTCTCAATATTTTTAACATGCTTTATTTTCTCAGCTTAGGACTAGCAGGAAGGTTTATCAGCACTTTGCGGTGGAGATAGAGGGGAAAGGAGAATTGGATTGCTGACAGGATATTGCTTGCTGGCAGCACAAACATAGTGCAGGTGTTGGACTTCTCTTTGTGAAGTTCAACACCAAGCCAAGTTAACTTGAGCTCAGCCCCTTCAAATAGTGTCTGTATAAATATAGTTGTAGTCCGTTTTGATGATCACAAGTCTGCAGCTGTATTAATTATTTGCTGATGCAAGAAAGATACGTAAAGGGAGACCTTTACCACTGAATCCCAGATCTACAACATCAAATATACAGCCTGTTTTTATTTTTTGATGTTTTGCTGCTAAATGTTTTCTGATACATCATGCCTAATTTGTCAATATTTCTTTAGGTCTTCCTCCTTTAAATAGCTCTGGATGAGTACTTTTTCATACATCTCCTGGAGTCAGTGAAAGCCATTTGTGTGAACATGGGCAGCTGAAAGGAGCAAAGGCATTGTGAGCCCTGCACAGTCTTAAGGTGGTCTGTGTTTGGGACGTGAGAGTAGTATGTCATTGCTATGTTTGCTTTGGAAAGTAATCTAATCTAAAAGAGCTTGAAACAATTTGCAAGTTAGGATTGCGGAAACCTCAATGCCATTTTTTTTTCTTCTTCTTCTTTAAGAAAAGAAATATTTAAACACAGAAAGAGCATTAGGCAGGAAGAATTTGAGAGATTCAACCTGGCAGACGTTGCAAGGCATGTGATAGAATAGGACTGAGCTTTACCTATTGCTGTGTGAAGTTAAGATCTGCAATCTCTGTTAGGAGCTCCAAATTTCACAACACTTGGGTGATGGTGTAACAGGAAGAAGGGTGTGGGCAAAACTACAGAGCTACATATGAGTAATTCAAGACCTCACCTGTTTTCCCATCTGGAGAGCAGGACAAAGTGGGGAAAGCAGATGGGCAGATCAGAAGTTACAGTTTAAACGCTTAACTTTTGCTGAGCTTATCTTTATTGAGGATAATCTTCGGGAATTCATGTTTGTTGCATGCTTTTTGCATTTTTTGATAGATGCATTTTGAGTCAGAAAAGAGTGATATCTGGGGTCACACTTTTTATATTCAGTCTCATCATAGGAAATCTGAGCTCCTAAGTTATAGCCAGCAGATGCCAGCAGTCTTTGTGGTACTGTACTCTTAGTTTACTTGGACATGTTTTCTGCAATGATGTTCCTAGTGGTGAACAAGCTCCCCTTTTAATAATATCAGAGGGGTGGAATTACTGCCTCATTTCCATGTGAAAAAGTCTCGGTAAGTATTACAGGCAGATTATGACCTTAAGTAGAGCGCAGAAGTGATATGTCAGGAAGAAGAAGCTATGATCCCAACAATGGTTTTTGAAATTCGGTCAATATTATGTATGTTTAATAAAGGCATGTCTTCCTGCAATGTTTGAAATCAGGGGTCAGGACTCCAAAATTAAACTTAATGAGATTGTTTTCACTGGCTATTATGGTTGGAGAATTGAGAAAGACAAAAATGAAGGTAGGTGATAAAAGCGTACTGTTTTCCAAAGCTCGACAGTTCTGTGAGCAAAATGATCTGCTTACAGGGTGTTTTTAAGATGGCAGTAATTTTATCTACAGTGCTAAATTTGGAATCGGTACACCCAGCCATCTGCATCTGTGTGTATGGCAAGTCTAATACCTTGATTTGGGGATTAAATTTATACCATGCTCTTATATGTTTTTCTTCAGATCTTTACCTTAGGTTTTGGTTTGGTTTTTCTTTTATAATGTGGAATCTCATTGTTGAGTATTTTTGCATTTCTTGTTTACTGATATCTTTATTAAAAACTTGGTGAAAGTTTGTGAAAACTCAAGGCTCCTTATACTCTTATATGTCAGTCAGCCAGCAGTATTGATACCAAATGCAATTAATGCTCTTCCCTTTGTAATCCAATCTAATGTCCTCTAATCAACATTATGTAATTCACAAATAGAGCAAAACCTACTGAATTAAGATACTGTACTGTTCTGTTATCTCTGGATGTGCAGCATAGCACGTATTTTTTTATCTTCTGAACATTTTGTAGATCAGTAGCTGAATTTCTGGGAGTAAATGCATTGTATTTTTGAGTCAATGAATTTCACTTTCTGTCAGCACTTATGTTCAAGTTATGTTTCTTTTGAGTTACACATTGTTAATTAAGAATAATTTTATCTCTTTTGTTAACAGAAGAAATTGGGGCATTATTAGGGTGTTGGCCTTACTGTTTCCATAACAGGTTAGCTGCTTTGATCTGGCTGTGTTGACAGTAAAATTGGGTCTTCTGCTTGGACGTGTAGAAGTATGTGTTTGGTTAGACCTTTATCAATTAAGAGGAAGTAACTAGAATTGGTAAAGCCAAGATGGGCACAGTCATGATAAAAAGAGAGAAAATTAAGCAGTGCAGGATCACACAAAACAGTGTCATTTTGCTGGTGCAATTTGTGGCTGTAAACAGAGGTCATGATGCGATGCTGCAGTGATTCCTGCTCCTCTCAGTTTTGTACCATTTTCCTGTAGTTCGTACAAGCCCAGTTGTAGAACACCACTTTCCCTTTTGTGTACTGCTTGTTATTTATTCTTTTTTTTCCTAGCCACAAGGGATTAAATGGGAAAGAATTCAGGCAGGATTTGGAAAAATAAATAATATAGAGTGTGAAATGAAAATTGCACTAGAAAAGACTGGAAAGTGTCTGTATAGGTCTGTTAGTGGCCATGTCCATATTGTCTGAAAGTATTGGTAAATGGTAACTGCAAAAAAGTGAGGGTTTTAAAAATTTTAACCAGGGGATCTACTTCCTAGACTTTGGTCCATGTGTGATGGTATTACTACCCTGGAAGTGGTCGATAGGAATTAAGTGTGTAAAGCACCAGCAGCTGTGCACTATAGAATGCTAAGGCTTTGGTAGAATAAGGAGTAGGCAGCTACTGAAGTCCCCTCTTGTAGGATCATTTTTGCTATTAGTGACATGTCCTGCTTTTCAACACTAAATGCCTTTGACCTAATTTAACTCTAGTGTAACAACATTGGGAATATGGGCCATGTACCTCATGGAAAGGAAAAAGGAAAATATATTGTAGTATTTCCTTATTTAAGTGTAATATTTTTCCTTAGTTAAACATTTACAAAGCATATAAAAAGTCACAAAATAATACAAAGCAAGATACAGCAAAAATAGGATTCAGTGGTATTTGCCTAAAGTAAGCATATGCAATCTTGTAAGCGCTGTGTGACATTTTAGATTTTATTTAATTTTTCCTTTAAGCTTCAGAATGGAAGTTAAAGTGCCCTAAAGGAGTCTTTATTCTAGTTGAAGTGCTCTGATTGCACTGATATTTTCTTCCTTCTCCTTTATTTTTTGGTAGTATTTTAAGGTTTGTGGATTGTCAGGGAAGAAGTGCCATCTCTTTAAATATGGACATTGGCAGCTAAAGCTACTCAGTGCCTTTTCAGGGATCTTAACAATTACCAGTCAGCCAGAAAAGGAGGAGGACCTTGCAGAATTGCAGGTTATATGCGACCCTGATTCAGAAGTGTGTCTGTAATTTAGAAAACTTGCAGGGCAGGTTGTGAGATCCATGCTGTGGTTGGCCATCTCACTGGCTGTCTGGTTCTTCTGGAAAAAAAAAAAAAAAAAAAAAAAAACACCTGTTTAAAATGTTCCAACAGCTTTCGAGCAACTTGTGATTTAAAATGACAATCTCAAAAAACTTGAGCCATGACTAAGTATATGAAGATTGTAGGTTGGTCAAAGCAGAAGAGATTACATTTCAAGACCAATGCTAGGAGAAGTACACAGGGAAGAAATGGGGAAAAGCACCCCTGTCTCCATGTCAGAATTACCAGTTTTTGTTCCTCTAGTTGCTTGGTACCTCATCTGGGCAGCACTCCCCAAAACAGAATGGTCATACCCAGGTTTGAATGGAGCTGTCATGGTAGAACTTCAGTGCTTTTCTGTGCAAAGAGATCTAATGTGACTCTTTCACCCTCATGAAATTTTCAAATATATCCTGGCATCCTTAAGTTCAGAATGTAGCATGTCAAGAGCATTAGTTCTAACATTTGGACAACACTGGTTCCAATTATCAGTCTGGATCTTTTTCTAATACTGCCATGTTCACAAAGAAAGCAAGTTAGGTGCTTGGTTTTTCCTATATTCACATAATTCCTTTTTATTCTTAAGGGTTTTTTTTGTTGTTGGGTTTTTTTTGTTGTTGTTTTTTTTTGTTGTTGTTGTTTGGTTGGTTGGGGTTTTGTTTGTTTTTTTAAGAATCCAGCTTCTTCTAGTTTAGTCCTTTCAAGGAAACATTTCAGAAAATTAAATGAAAAGTCACACTTCCAGTAGAGTGTGCTTATGGTCTTTAACTCTTGTTGTTACTCCAGAGTCACTACTCTCAGCTGATGAAAAACCATAAGGATCACTGGATTCCATTTAATTTGTCTTCTAAAACTGCTAATGAGCTTCCCAAGTGTCTGGGTGGCTGTACAGAATGGCTGGGAGCAAACTGTTTTAGGCAAAATACTTACAGATGAATAGTGGACATGATGTAAGCCTATTTTTCATAATCTTTATTCTGTCATCGTACTTCCCTGAGGAACTTTTGAAGCCTAGTGGTGATTTTAGAAATGTATAAGGTAGCATTAGAAATAAGATGTGTGTGGAAGTAGCAATAATGAAGGAGAGACTATTTCACCACTGTTGGTGATGGTCTGGAGATGAATTTCCTGATGTTAAATTCCCAAAGTGCCAGGAAATCATCTGATAATGTATAATAAAAATAGGCAGTTTGCAACCCTGTTATAATTATGGTGTTAAATTTGTAGTGCTGCTTTCTTGCCTGAATTCCAATACATTTGGTCTGAATTGTTTATAAGGATAGAGTAGTAATCCTTCAAGAATGACAAAATTTCCATGGTTTGTGTTGTGTTGTCGAAATAAAAATCCCTTTTCTGTTTGTACCTGCATATATTTAAGACCACATTTACCTATTTGTATGTTACCCATGTAAATGGTGCTTTACAGTTGTACGTAAAGAGATACAGTCTTTTCAAGATCTTCCAACATATTTTTATGTAATTATGGCTGTTTTCTATAGCTTTTCTGGGTTTTAACACTTAGTTAGGACAAATGCATTTAAGTGATTCAATTTTCAGTGCTGTCTGGTTACCCATGTTAGAAATTATTCTTTAACTCTCAGTGTTTGCTTTTTTAAGGATATCATGACTCATTATTTACTTGTGGGTAATCATCTTTAGTAAACAGTGCATCTTGTGAGTGCTAGTACAGAGCTCTGTGTGTATCAGCTAGAAAGAGACCCTTCGATTCAAAAGTTCCTGCCAGCTGTCACCTCCTCAGCTAATAACACCTCATAATATAGAGCTAGTCACAAAATACTGATGTAATGTTTGTGTTTAGAGAAACAGGAAAGCTTGCAGATAAACCAGAATTCAGTAACATGTATGACTTCAGGGCTGCAGCAAAATATATCTGGGCAAATAAAACTACAGGTTTCTATTTTGTGACTGGTATCTTGCTACTATGTCTAGTTGCTATTGTATACATTTTCAATTGATGGAAGCACCAAGGAAATGGCATAAAAAAGAATAACTTAATCTTGTCCTTTTTCCTGCTATGGAAAGAAAATATACTTTGTATCTATTACCAGCTCCTTTCCTTAACATGACATCCTAGGTTTAGATTTTGAATCATTCCCTGGCTGACTAAGTGATGACTCGCTCGTTTTGTCTCCTATTTATAAAAGAAGTGAAAAGATTTAGCTCATGAATTTTTCATACAGACTACAGATGTACTGGTTGGGGCCAAGTGCTGTCCTCAGTTACAAGTCAGTGTCGCCGGTGAGCTGTCAATGGCAGTGCTGTGAATGTATTTCAGCGTAGTACTGAGACTTAAATGTTTTGTTTCTAGTGTGCATATGGGGATAAGAATTAAGGAGATGGTAGATAAACTGATTATAAAAATAGATAGGAAATAGAGGTTCATTTTCCAGTCCAACATGCTGCTGCCAGTACTGAAGCAAGAGTAAAACCATTACTCACTGCCCTGCGGGTGCTGCGCCCTGCAATGAATGAGTACCATATTTTAAAATATCTAGTAACATTATGAAAAACTGAAGTTGAGGCAGAAGTTCAGATCTTAATTAGTGAAACTGCCTTTCCGCCTTTGGTGCTGCCAGCCAGAAAAATCTGATTATATTTTAAACTTTCCCAAACGGACTTTGCCTTTTCCCTTCTTAGGAGCTGCCTGTGAAACCAAGAGCAAGGAAAGGTGTAGCACAGAAGGCAGCTTTATGTGCCTTCCTAGCCTGGTTTCAGGTTGGTAATATCCCTCTGAAGTTTTACTGTATTCTTTCAACCTCCGAGTTTTTCTGTACTTTGAAGTTAAAAACCAAGTTAACCTTTGACCAAGAATTTCAAAATCACCTGGTAGAAAGCCCTTCCCTTTCTGCTGCCCAATAAATGAAAAACTCTCCTCTGCATATAGGGCTCAAAAAACCTCTGTAGAAAAGACGTGAGGCTTTATTAATTCTGGATTGCAGTTTTTCTGGATAATTCTCTTTAGGAGGAGGCATCTCTTCTAAGTGTTTGAAGCTCTTCCTTCCTTTTTGACCTGAAGATTGGAATACTGAGCAAAAATAATTAGAGGAAAAATGTTAGCAGCACTGTCGTGATGAGAAGACCTTACCTGCAGCTGGGGTCTGCCAGGTAAATGAAGGTGGCTGTCAGCCTCACCAGCTCAACACCTGTCTGATATAAAAGAAGCAACCAATACAAAGAAAGCTAAATGGAAATACGTCCCTGTCATGTCTTTTTTGTGCTGTAATGAGAAAAAAATAAAATACCTTTGTGGTGAGCTTAAGGTTGTTTTTTCCCACTGCTTGTCTCATTGAGCATCTCTTTTCTGAGAAAGGGCAGAGCATGGGCCATTGCTCAGTTCACAGCCCTCTCCAGCTAGCAGGCATAGGAGGTCTTCTCAGCCCCTGTACTAAATTTCAATAGGAAACAAAGAGCATTGTCTGATATAGGGTAGAGGGTATATTTTATATTTGAAATTCCAGATGCTGCTCCCTGCATGAGCATCTTGAGGTTTCTGAGTGAGTCTGTTAGTGGTTTTGTAGATTTCTGACCTCTTGTAAGGCATTTCCAAACTTTTTTTTTTTTTCCGGTGCTGTGTCTGGATGGCTCACAGGGGCGCTCCTGGGCTCTGCTCTGTCTGCAGGAGGGTTTTGTTTCAGGGGAAGGCTGGATATTGGTACCTCCTGGGCACAGCACCCCGGGTTGCTCCATGAGGTAGCGCCGTGCCTGCTGCTCCCTTCCATCCCCCTCGGTGCTCCTGGCAGAAGGCTTCACGTGGAGGAGGCTTCCTGTGGGATGCACGGGGCAGCATCAGTGCCCTGGTTCAGCAGGGGTGCAGTTCTGAGTGAGAAGGGCAGATCTCTGCATCGTGGGCTGTAGAGCTGGGTGAATGGTCAGCACCTCTCCATCCATGGGTAGTCCAACAAGCTCTGCAGTGTTTTCTGTGCATATATGCTGGTTGGGAAAGTCAGAGATTCCTGCTCGTGATCCTGCTCTGAAAGCATCGGGGTACGACATTTTTAGTCCCTTTTCAGGAGGTGACTTGAACCTGAAAGGGACATTCTTCTGTCCCTTCAAGGGACATTGTGTATTGATACACAGGAAGGTAGGTGAGACAGGAACTATCTGGTACTACCAGGATAATGCAAGACACATCTTTTAAAAGAAATCATGAGCATGTTTGGCACATATACACAATAAAGTGTCTCATGTAAGACTCATTCTTCCAGTGTTGCCTACTCAATTTGGTACGCTGTTTTTGAAGGTTTGATTTCTTTTATGCCTTGTGTCTCCTTCTGGTATTCAGATGTCTGGCTGGTGAGGCCTTTTGATGCTACATGCTGTATTTATAGCCTTTATGAACTTGTCTTGCAAAATCACTAGATTTTAATCGCTTGCTTCTTTGAGAACTGAATCTTAAATATGCAGACTCCTTGGCACTTAGACAGCTTTATTTGTCTATCAAAATACAGTAAAGACAAATCAGTCTATCAGAGCTGGCTATCTTGAAAGGGTTACTGATTATGTATCAGCTTTATCCAGGGGCAGCAAAAAGGTGAGGAGCAGTACATAGATGGACAGAAAGATTGGAAAAGAATTATTAATTTAAGTATCTTGGAGTCATAAACTCCTGTTTTAGCAGAGCAAGTCTGTCATTATCTGTTTTGCTCTTCCTGTGGGCAGCTCCTGATCTCTGTGAGGCTGCTGCTGAGTGCCATTTTGAAAATCTTGTCAAGGATAATTCCTGTTGCGAAGGTAGATGTTTGCACATTCTGGATATAAAAATGGTGATGTCTGACTGCCCATTTCCTTGCTTTTTCGCTTATTTTACTGAAATTTTGAAAAAGATCTGTTAGGGAATGATGCTGGTAAAATGGATTGACTGCCCTTGAGTTTTTAAATTCCACCTTTTCTTTTTTTCTTTGTGTGAATCTTTTGAGTTCCTCTTTTCTTTGAATTTCCTGGATTTTTCTTTACCTTTTAAATTATTTTCTGTGGAGAGCTAAAATTCTCAGAGAGATTTTTAGACATCGAATATGAGCTGTGCTAACTGAACAAAGAACAGTTCCTATTGAAGCCTGTCTGTGTGGCAACATGAACAGAGAATGGAAGAAAATAGGATATTAAGAAGGAATCTCAAAAGATATGATAAGTCCCCCCTTCTTTGTTACTAAAATACGTTAAAAAAGGAGAGAAAGCTCTGATAAGGCACTGTGTTGAAGATAGGCAATATACTGTATAAAAGCACAAGTTTAGCTTTCAGCTTACATAATAGACAAGGGAAATGTCACTCCAGATTATACTAGTTGCACTAAATGCCTGTCTATTAAAAGCAATTGAGTTTTTTTCCTGCTGTGCTGGCATATAGAGCTGCTGTCTGCTGTGCTGTAGCACAGTTTCAGCTATGTTGATATTTTTTCCCCTGAAACTCTGTCTGTCAGTCACTTTGCGGAACTTGCTTGGAATTACAGATAGAAAAGTTGTGTGACAAGGAAGCAGGCTGCTGTTTCATCAGTCTGTGCTTTTCAGTGTCTTTTCTCAGGGCAAAGCAGAATTTTAAGAGTTTTGGAATGTCAATTCTCCAAGTATTGTGCAGGCAAACTGCTACTTATGCTAATTATACTAGGTAAATTTTGGGGAATTTTGATCATTTATATTTAGTGGTAGAAATATGATATGTTTATTTTAAACTTTTTGAGGTACAGTGCTTGAAGTGGGCTGATGTAGCATTATGTACCATGTCAAAAAAGGAGACACACTTTTCTTATTGCTGTTATGATTTTTTATCTAAAACACAGGCAGAAATTGTTTAATTTGTGAACAATCTGAAATATGTTTTCCTCCATTTAAGAAAGAAGCTTGTTTTTGTGTGTGTTTGTTTGTTTAACTGGCCAGTTGAAAACCTTGGCTGTTGTGTTTTGTTTTGCTTTAGGAAAGAAACCAACCAAAGTGATCTTTCATTTTCTCCACATTATGGTGCTACTCTGATAATAGTGAAGGAATTTATTTTTTTGCTGGGTTTTGACACTAGATACAGGATCTTAAATTTTCAAAAGTGACTCATGATTTGGCATAAGGCCATTTTAGAGTGCGTAACCTAAAACATCTGAAAGATGGTATTCAGTTCTTACTGGAAACAAGATTCCATTAAAGACATTTCAATTGGTCAGAGAAATACCCAGGCATCCAAAATCACCACTTGTATGTGCAAACTGAGCTTATTGGATTTCTTTCCAGACTGTGTTTGAAAGCTTGAAATAGCTTGAAAAGGTTAGATTAAAATCCAGCAGATTTTTACATCTATCTGTAATTACATAATACAATGTGATGATACTATCATTTATGATATAATGCCATTTATTATAAAACAATTATTATTGCCTGTATTAATGCAAGGGGAAGGCAAACAGGAATAACTGATGGCTGCACAGAGTGTTAGATTTGGATATTTTGTATTCTGCAGTATAGAATCCCCTGTAATTTTCTCTTTACACCCCTTACAACACAGATTTTATGGCTAGTTCTTAGAATCATAGAATGGTTTTGGTTGGAAGGGGCCTGCCATGGGCAGAGATGTCTTCCACTTGACCAGGTTGCTCAAAGCTTTATTCAGCCTTGCCTTGAATATGTCCAGGGTTGGGGCATCCAGAACTTCTCTGGAAGACCTGTTCCAGTGCCTCACCATCATCATAATAAAGAATTTCCTCCTAATATCTTATCTAAGCCTACTCAGTTTAAAGCCATTCTGCCTTATCCTGTCACTGCGTGTCCTTGTATAAAGTCCCTCTCCAGCTCCCTTGTAGGCTCCTGTTAAGTGCTGAAAGGTGCTCCAATGTCACCCCAGAGCTTTTTATTCTTCAGACTGAGCAACCCCTACTCTCTCAGCCTGTCTTCAGTGGAGAGGTTCTCCAGCCCTCATTGTCTTCATGGCCTCCTCTGGACTCCCTCCATCAGAAAGTTGCTAAGCAGCCTGACATAAGAGAAATAACTACATCTTATGGGGCAAAATGTAAAACCTAGCAAGGGTTCTTAGAACAGCAGCACTGAAATTAAAAGTTTCGTTGAACGACAATTTATTTAATGATAGATAAAAGTGGCATGCTGTGTTTATTTCTGTCCAAGAAACAGTTTTCAGATTTTTGTCAGCAGTAACTATGTGAGATGATAATCTGAACCAGTACCTTGTCACCAAAATGCATCTATGAAGACAGTCCATAAGCATAAGCTTGTTGGTGTGTTTCATTCCCAAACACTGGCCATTTCTCTTAAATGCTGAAATAATGGGGACAATAATTTGAACATTATAGCTAAAAAGATCTGATTTCAAATATATGAGATTGTCACAGTAATACTTTGTATTTACAGCATCATTTTCAGCACAGCATAAAATGGAAATGAAAAAATTATTTAGGAGTTCCCCATAAATCTAGCCTATGGGTCAGGTTTTCAGTTCATCACTGTTTTGAGTGAAGAAAGCAGGTACAAACAGAAGGAAATCTAAAACAGTTCCATGAAACAAGCAGCTGCTCATCAAAATAACCTGATAATGTGTCAGAATCCAGTGGAAGATATGTTCATAGTTAATAATTTTGATTCTTCATCGGTGAGGAAACCACAGAGTGTTCTGTCCAAGTTTTTAAAGATGCCATCCAAAATGCCGTCCAAGATTTTGATTAAAACAGAGTATGCCTTTTGCACAATGAGTTGTTGTGACTGGATCTAATTAACAGTGAACAATTGGGACCACGAGAGAACAAAATAAAATAATTATTCAGATAAATTGTAGAGCTTTTCCATTATGTAGTCCATATGACTGATCCCAAATACAAAAATCATGGATTTTTTTTTTTTTTAAATTTCAGGATCAAACACCAAAGTTGAAATGTTATATGTAGCAAAACTCTTCTGGTTTTTAAAACTGAAAATGTGTATTTCTAATCCATTGTAGCTTAGCTATAATATTCACTTGCTTTGTCATAGAATATGCTGAGCTGGAAGGGTCCCACAAGGATCATGGAGTCCAACTCCTGGCCCTGTACAGGACAGCCCCAAGAATCATAACATGTTCCTGAAACCATTGTTCAAACACTTCTTGAACTCCTTCTTTTTAAACAGGAAACAAACAGATATGAAAACATTTTCTGAATTAAATGGAAGAGAGAGAAAGTAGAATGTTTTGTGTCTTAATATTGCCTATGGATATGGAATTATACATCAGAGGGACCTGGCTAGAAGACTATGAACCTTCTGCCTCTGTCCCCTGTTTTCCCTGTCTCTCTCCTCTGCAGCAGGCTTTGAGCACCTCATATCACCACCAGCTCTATGCAGATGTGGAGGGATAGTAGAGGTGATGTTGCCCATTCCTTCCTCCAGTCAAATTTCTCCCACCAGCCCCCTTGTGCCTTGGGTTTGCTCCAATGGCCTCCTGTCACTTTATTTCTCCCTGTGCCTTCCTGTCACACTGCCTTCCTGCAGCCCTGACTGGGTCAGGGATCTACGCCAGAAGTCAAAACACTGGAATTAGTATATTAAAAAAAAAAAAAAAAAAGGTTATACTTGTGAAACATATCACTAGTGCAACTGATGTCTTTTGCATGGATCTGGAATTCCCTTGACCATCTAATTAATCATAGTGCCTGTGTTCATAAAAGCAATTAATAATGAAGTAGTGGTCATACATTGCACTAGCAGCTGTTCCAATGTATTCAGGTGTAACTTTAAAAGTCCAATACAGAATTGCATGTTATTGATACCAGTAATGAATTATTTAGAAAAAATCTGAACTAGGAAAACAAATCACCGATCTTAGAGGTTTAGGAACGTAATTCCAATTTTATTTATTATATTTTCTTGACTAGCAGTCAGATTCTCCCATTTTAGTTTACCAATAAGCCAGTAAGGTCAAAACAATCTCAGAGTAAATTTATACAAAACATTTTGACTTTGAGATTCCCAGCCTATGTTTTACTGTGAGGAGATGTAGAAATCATTCTGACTTAATAAGAGTAGACACTGTGGTGGCCATTAATAAATAAATATAACGTGCATCATACAGTAAAAAACTTCTCAGCTTCATTCTGCTCATGGAATATATTGAAGTAAAACCTAACATCATCTTTAATTCAGACAGCAGGATGCTTGAAGTCGTCTTTGCTTTTTGTGTTTCCTCGCTGTTGGGACAAGCTGGCCAGCAGCCAGCTCCAAAGCATCCTCAGGGCACAGCTGTATCTGGAGTGGGTCTCCTGGGGAATGCTGTTCAAGCAGCCACAGGGTCTCTGGTGTGCTGGGAACACCTGTCCTTGGGAAGCTGCTGGTGAAACAGGAGACTGCAGGAGACTGTGGTTTAGGGCATCCTGCTCCTGTGTGTCCAAGTGCCTTTCATAGCCAGATGGACCAGAGCAAAGGCAAGAGAATGATGTTTGTGTGTTACTTAAGGGGTGTGTTGTCACTCAGGAGCTGGTGTCCTTGCAGGAGCCTGATCTGTAGCCAGGCTGGCTACATTCTCATCCCGTGGTTCTGCTCGTGCCTGTCACAAAACCAGCCGTGCCCCTGCTGGCTGCTGGGCACGGCACTCTCCACCTCCCCATCTCTGCTCCCCACCCCCTGCCAGGGCTCGCAGCACCTGAAGTGCTTTGGCTGGTTGCTGGAGTGCATCATCTGCCTTTGGTGTGGTGTGTTTTGGGCTCAGGGTTTGCTCTTCTTGTTCATCATCATTTGCTAACCATAAAACGGGTATATGCTACCAACTTCAGCCTTTGTAGGGGAGCTTGGTGGAGTCTGCAGGCATCCTGTAGCGTGACAGGCATTTAAAATCCCTTTTATGGTAAAAGAGCCCTTACTATAAGCGGTGATAATGCTCAGAGGATTTCTTTAAAAAAAAACTTATTTTGCGTATAGTATTTCTTTTAATACATCCTTACACATAAACCCTCTCAGTATAATTACAGCTTTGTAAATCCCCATTATTTGTTCTCTCTTTCTAACAAAGGATTTGCCTGTTGAGTTACAATTGCAAGTACCTCATAAACCCAGCAACTGGGTATTAACTGTGATATACTGGAAGAAACAAGCAAATATCACCATCTTTCTAAAAACACAGAAGTGTAAAGGAAGCCTTTTTTTATGGAGCATCCAAAGTGGGGAAAATACCACTTTCCCCTTGCCTGCGAGTTGTACATTCAAAGGTTTTCAATATGCATGAGTCCATATTTGAATACTTTGGTAGATCTTTTTTGTTGTTCTGTTTTCCTTTGGTAGAAATAAACACAAACGGCAATTCCAGTGTATTGGCTTTGGTACATTACTACATAGCTCCTGAACAAATATCTTACTCTGTCAGTTTGTCTCTTAATTGGAGTTTAGCCCTATTCTGCCTTTCAAAAAAACCCCTGGAGCTTCAGCATGCTTGACCTTAGCTCCAGAAAATAAAGCAAATATAGTTTCCTAAGGCTCTTATCCTGTTAGCTTAGCCAGAAAACCTTGATGCAACAAGATTTTGAATTTAGTCATAGTTGGTTATCACTAGCAAATGATGTCATTGTCACTAACAATGTTTTCCACCACCTCTCCACAGAGATGAAGAGAAGTTAGGCAGCTGCAGACACTAATGAAATATAACTCAGTTTCAGTGAAGATTTATACTTGCTCAGTATATTGAGCAGAGGGAGACATTTTCCAAAGCCCTTTTTTAGAAATACCTGCTTCTGTTTCATTTTCTGTTTCATATATAGGCAACCAAAACTGCCATTTGAAAAGAACCTCCCAGGAGAACTGTGGGCCTGGTGATTATAAATCATTGTTGTGCAATACACCTTAAAATCTTTAGAGTACCATTAATAAGAATAAATAACTCATCTCTTTAAGCTTGCTTGCACTGACTTTCAAATGTCAGATTTCCATTTTATTTATTCTTCGGGTACTTTTCATAGATTTCAGTATGTATGCAGAGCTTAAGGTCATTTCTTGCCCAAATCATGGACTCTGTGTCACAGTTCTGAACTGGATTGGGACAATTTACTGAAACAGGTGCTATACATAGAACTTAAATGAGGGCATGTGCAATAGAGGCAAAAAAAAGTAGTAGAAAGAAATATAACAGAAAAAGATCCTAAACTCAAAGTATTTAATGTGCTACAGACCAGTTCACCATATTTTTACCCCATTAGATGCATGTATTTCAAGGAACTTGCCTTAATTTTGGATGGAATTACTCTGACAGCTGCATTCCAGTGTCATCTACCATCCCAAAAAGAACAGAAGAGCACCAGTTATCAGAAAAAGCAGTGGGGGGGGGGGGAAATACGTGATCTGTATGTATCATGAGTTGGATGCAGCCAGGCTTTATTAAGGTCTAAGATGTGTTGGGTTGGTAGCGACACCCTGGAAAAGATAACATAACAAAGTCTGTCATGATTTATTCTAGGACTCAATAATGAACTTTACTGGCTGGGGATATTATGCAGCAATGCTTACTGTACATTTGTCCTTTGAGTTACTAGCTTTTTAAATTTGGCCATCTCACAGAAGATAAATCAGGGACAATTAAGAAAATCATAATCATTCATGTGTCAGTGGTGTGATTATAAGCAGTAAAGTGTATGATTTCTGAGAAAAAGTATGAAGGTCCAAGTGTCATCTCTGCAGTACGTTCTTTATGCTTGCTCAGACATATGGACAATGATTAAAATCAGGCATCTGGGGTAAAGCAGTCTGAATTTAAGGATGATTGAATGGATGATGAAACCTTGTTTTGGTTGTCTCAGCTTATCTGCTCCCTGGGTTTCTCTTCAGTAAGCTGGTGGAGGAGAGGAGAAAATTTCAGGATGCTGTTTATGCCATCAATCTCAGAAGTGGTGACTTCCACTGATAGTTGAAGTATGCGGTTAAACACATGTGGGATTAATTCCCCTGAGTTTCCAGAACTTCCCATTTCACCATTGTCATACATTGCATTTAAAGCTTGAAGGTTCCCCTTAGATTTGACTATTAGCTGGTTGGTTACTTAAAGTTTTGTTGAATATCAAGAGTTAAAAAATATGTATGAAGGCTTGTTTTCAACATCCTGGTGCTTTTCACGCTTGAGTCTTTGGTCTTACATGAGGTTTTCAAGCCTCAGGGGAATGCAAGGTTTCTCTTCGGCTCCGTGTGCATCGTTGTGCTTTCCGTGGCACTGGGCCAGGCCCTATGGAGATGACATCCTTAAATACCTTTCAGAGGAAGAAAAATAATTGGATTTAGGGCATATGATTATGTTATGTACAGAGAGAATAGCTGCCCTTTTCTGGGGTCTGCTTAGTTCTCTTAAATTCAATTAATTCTTACATTACAGAAACTCATTAGCTTTTCCTTGTAATGGCATAAATAATGTACCTTTTCTATAAAGTGGAATAAGTTTGAAGATTTTAAGCAATTATTTTTGGTACAATTTTTAAAAGTAATGTACCATTGTACTTTTCAAAGTCAAGAAGAATTGTGACATTAACATTTCTAATGTAAATTCAATGTACTGTAATGGAACTTGAAGGTCTACTAGCCAAAGTGTATTTAATCTTGTTAATTCTTCATTAAAACAGAAAACTGTAATGGAAATGCTGGCAAAACAGGACTGCAGACATTACTGTGGACTGTCTGTGGACTCATCATTTACTGGAGAGGTTAATAGTTTCTGGAGAGTGTATTTGTAGCATTTTCTGTAAAGCAGCTTTGAGCTTTTAGCTCTTCAGTATGGTCTCAGCAAGTGTTCAACAGTAGCAATGGTGATTTTGTTCCCACATTATTCCACCTCAGAACAGCTCTGGGTCGAGCTACCTGGCTGAAATTTAAGACTTCTAAGACCCAGGAGGATGAGTAGCTTCCAAAAAAATAATTGAAGTCCATGATTTTTAAGACAGCCAGTCATCAAGACCAGAAATAAATGGTGACTCTTTCTTGGTCACTTTCTTGGGGAGCAGGACAGATGTGAGATGGTGGCTCCTGGCTGGTCATGCTGGTGGGGCAGCAGGGCACAGAACACATATTCTGCTTGAATTTTGCAGTCCCTACCTAGGCAAGTATAGCTGTGGGTGGGGTTATGTGCAGTTTTTTGGCAACAGTGGCTAATTTTTAATCTGTATGTATGCTTTAAATGGAACTATTTTATGAGTTTTCTGCCTCCCAGCTATGATCTTGTCTTTGCTGTCCAATCTAAACACAGGCTTTCTTCTGCCCTTTTATCCTGCAGAGAGCATATACCCACATGCTGATTATGATTAGCATTGAACTGGTAGTAAACATTCTCAGGATGCATCCCTGAGTCCCAGAGTTTAGTCTGGGCACCCAGGCCTATCTGTTGCCTTGCAGCACCCAGCAGCCCAAGGCACGCTGTGCAGAGTTCCAGAACTGGGAATGCCTGTCACAGATCAGACTTTGGCATGCTGCAGTCATGACTTTTCACTCTGCAGAGTGCATGGCACAACTTGCTAACTACTGCAAGTGCTGGAACTGTGAAATCAAATGGCCTTGAGTCAAGACTGGTGGGGCAGGAAGAATCAAATTAACTTTCTATACCAGCCGAGTTCCTTGCATCTTGAGGAGGAGCTTTGCTGAGGGAGGTCAGTGAGATTTTTCCCTTCTATGTTTTTCTTTCCCCTTCATTTTTTGTTCTTTTTTACTCTAACTCCACTGACCGGCTTTTAATTCTGACTGGGAGCTGCTAAACAGAAGAACTGAAAGCCAAACTTACTGGAGCAGCTTTAAGAATGCATTTATCTCCTGGTCAGGATTGCTCGTTCCCCACCCTTTTTCCTTCCTTGGCTCAGATGGAATGAGAAAGCTCTGGCTTTTTCAGGCCTAGTTGGCTTTCTGGGATCTTTTGTGTAAAATAAATTGTAGTTACTTTGTTCACTCAGTCTCTTTGTGGACCTCTGAACACCAGAGCATCCTGCAGGGACTAAAAAAAGTAAACTGAAAAAAATTCTGGGATGGTGGTGAATCTGTCTAGAGGACTGAACAGATTTCCATCTTTTGGTAACTTTGTTTTTTTTCTAAATGAAGATGTCTGTGATGGGTGTCGGGAGCTTGAAAGTAAGTTTTAATAGGATGAATGGGATTTGGTTGGATAAGAAGAAAAGTATAAGAAGAAAAGTACTGCTCTCATCCCTAATCTGATATCTGTTCAAAGACTTAGGCAGAATATATACTTTATATCTAAATTTCCTAAAGAGCACCTGAATGTCTTGCCTCCTACGGTGTACTGGATAAGTGTTGGATCATATGGAAATGAATTGTTCTAGCTAATTTGGAGTATTCTTTATAGGGATCAAACCCATATTTTGGTTAATATGGGTTTCTCTATCTTCAGTTTTTCAGTTTCTGCTAAACAGCATACAACAAAAAAAGTGAAATAATTATTACTGAAACAAGGAGGAACATCTTTATTTGTACAACTCCATGCAGTCAGGAATTTTAGCAGTATTGGTTTCCTGTGGTTCAACAAGTCAGTGGTGAGTCTTCCTTAAGAAAAATCATGAATGGCAAGTAGCAAAGTACATTGTTTTAACAATCTCTATAAGTAGGTTTTTTTTAGAGTTAATTATAGTATTTACCAAACTGAGAAGGTTCATTAGTTGTTCTGAAAAAGATGGAACTTAAAAAAAGATTTACAATTTTTTTTCTTTTGTTTTAGTACCCAGATTGATAGGACAATTATAAATACTCTGTTGAATTTACAGAGCCTCTTGTATGGTCAGTTGTCTGCTTAGTTTAAGTGAATGTGCCTTTGAGGCAGTCTGGTATAATTCTCCCAGAGTTTGTCCAAAGTTAACACATTTGGTGACTGGCAACAAGTATAGTTTTTACTGTAAAGAGGCATATGCTTAGCAAAATGACACATCTGAATATTGCAGTGTAAATGTGCTCAGTTTTTTACTTTTTAAATTTCTTTTCCCCTCCATCTAAGCAGTAGACATTAAGCATGAAGGCAGTGCAAGCAGTTTAGAGGAGATATATTTTAATTTTGAATTCTTTGCCAAGGTGTCCGAGGCAGATAAGGCAGGAAACCTGATAAGTCTTCAGCAGGGACCATTGAATGCTTGAACCTCACTTATCCAGTGTTTTTTTTGGGCACACTTGAGTGGAGGTTATCTCTGCTTGGATTAAAGCCAGATCTTCTGAGGCTGGAAGCTTCCTGCTACCTGATGGAGATAGTGATGTGTGTGTCCTCTTGAACAAATGTCTGCTGAGACCATCAGGCAGGCAGCAGGGCCCGTGAGAACCTGAGACTGGAGGTGCTCATGGCCCTCATTATAGCTTGTCCTGTTATCAACAGCTAGATCAGATAAGGAAAACTTATGCAAATTGTTTTTTTAAGCATGCTAGGGTGTTTTTTTTTCCCTGAGAGTCATAAACCCTGCCAAAGTAAGCTTTCATTCTTCTTTTAAAAGTATGTAGGATGCGTTAAATATGCTTCAAAGCAGCTTGCACTGTGAGTGTTTCTAGCATAGAAATACTTTGCTTTAAAACTGTGGATCTTGTCACAAGTCCAGGATGACTTTTAGTCCTCTTCAGACTTACTTCTGTACCTGCTTTATGGTTAAAATGGGCTAGCCTGTTAGATACTCCTGTCCCTTCCCAGAAAGAACCATTCTGGTCCCAGAAACTTTGTGCTGAGGAGCCCAGTAGTACTGTGACAGGTGAGTAACAGAGAATCAGGAATGTAATATGTCCTCAGTTGCACTCTGGCTAGCTTCAATGGGTGTTTTGCATGAGAAAAGTAAGGAGGATTTGGCTCGTGCTGTAATAAATCCCTCTCAATCCTATTGAAACCCTGCATAGCATCCAGTGATAAAATACTTACTGGTTCTGTCCCTTGATTTCTGCATGCAAAATCTTTCTTAAATTACCTTTTCTGGGTGACCCACACCTGAAGCCAGACAGGTAAATGTGAACTAATCTGGTACTGATGCATGTTTTTAATAGCTGATTATCAGGAGGAGCTGTAGAAAAAGTAAACATACGAGGATTTTATTTTGACTAAGTAATTAAATGATTTTATAGTTATTCTTCTTCCTTTAAAGGTACACATGTGCAGTGGGAAAATTTCCCACTCTGTTGTGGGAAATCAGACTTTGTCAGCTGTCCTGAGCTGACTCACAGAAATGGGATCTCATGTCTTTTCTCAAAACGGGTGGTTAATCTAACGATTTACTGCACTCCAGGAATGTCTCTCTAAGTTTACCCGTTCCATTTGTGTCTCTCAAAAATATCAGGTGACCATACCCTAAATGAAGGGAAGAGGTGCTTCTACTAGTCTTTTAAGCTTTGCTTCCCTCAGATTGACAGATTCATTCCAAGAAGACTCTGTTTTAACCCTGCTGTCCCCCAAATCACAGTGTTTTCACTGCAGAGCAAAGAATTCATCTCTTCAACCTTTACATTGATTGCATGCTTTGAGGCCAAGCTTCAAATTTGTCCTTGGCAAAGATGAACAAGGTCTCTCCTTGTTTTCCCTTCATCTGTAAATCTCTAACCTTACTGACTGATGGCTAATGAAGTGTACAGAAAGTGCTAGAGGTTGAGATGCTTTGCCTGTGACTCAGCATGATTTTCTCTGCTTTTCAACAAATACTGCTAATAATTGTCAGATTTTATTAGACTTGGCTTTTTGTTTTCTATTTCATGCTGTATATTATGCTAATTTAGAAAATGAAAGTTAAAAAAAAAGTGATTTTGTTCTTGCTTGCATTGGTGACAAAAAATACTCATTCACCTCACAGTTACCAGAATCCAATTCCCAGTTATAATGTTGATGCTTGCAAATAGTTTTCCTCGGTAGTTAAGGACTGAACAAAACTCACGAAGAAATTAAAGGTTAATTAATATTTTTGCAGGCCTCAGCATTCCTTGATTGTTCTGAGTTATGCCTGAACTTTTCCAGAATATTACTAAAGCTTTTTTATGTTTTGATTTTGTGATGTGTGTTGTTGTTGACAAATGTGTCATACAGAGTGGCTGAGTTGAAGTAGGTGTTTATTGAATTGGCTTGATGCTTTCATCTTCTAAACTGCCACTGACCCTACCTGTGTGGGGGCTGAGCAGAAAATAGCTACTTTCAAAAAAAACCTTCCAGGCTGAGAAACTTTTTGAATGGGCATACTGCAATGCATCTTATAATAGGAAATAAAAGTAATGGCAACACAAACACAAATACTGTTCATGAAATACAGCTTGAAGTGAAAATAGACCTAGTGAATGTGTCTAATCAGCCTGTAGTTTAGGTGGTGAATTGATGAGATCAGTTGTTTGTATTGAGATTTCCAAAGCATTTGAAATGTTTGTTCAGAACAGCTAATTAAGGTGACAAATAAATAAAGGCCTCCACTCCAGAGTGTTGAGAATGATTAACCCTGCAAAATAATGGAGACTTACTATAGTTATGTAAAAAGAACCTTTTAGTTTTGGTGTTAATTGAAGTGAAACTAAAATAGTAACTTCAGAAGATTCTTTTTACCAAATGGATCTTTAATACAGATTTCTTTACTCTTTCCAGTGAAAGAAAAGAAAATGAAGCTCTAATAAGGTAAGATTTTTTTTAATTCTACTTCAGTAAGATATTCAAATTACTTTGAGTTAATTTTAACAAATACACTCAGCATTTTAGGCTAGATCCTGGACCAGTAGATTTCAGCATTTTACTAGTAGATCCCAGTATGGGTCAGTATGTCAGAGAACAAAAAAGAGAGAATACAGTATGGCAGAGTGTGTCTAATAACATTTAACTTTTTTGTTGTTGTTACGGAACCACTGTTTGGTCTTTAATCAAAATAAGATGCCTTCATAGCTTTGGAAACTTCTTTTTGCCTGTCAGGAATTTAATGGTACTTATTTTTCAGCAGATGCTACAGTTTTCACTATGCAGTCAATAAAAATCTTCATTTTCTTTTCATTTGAAAATGAAATCTTAGAGGATAAGCAGATAAAATAAGTACTTGGTCACAGATTTTTGTTTTTTAAGATGTGGTGGTGGGAGTTTATGAGTTACGTAGTAAAATTAATAAAGGAGGAGCGGACTCTTCTAGCAATGAATATTTCCCCTTATATATTACATAATTCAGCTCCATCCTGAAAATGGATTCTATGTCATCTGCTAGATGGGCAAAAGGCAGAAGAAGGTCTTTCAATACAGTACCAACTGCAAGGGCTGTTAAAAAAGGGGTTCTATCTTTCCATTTCTTCCATTGCTGGTGAGGAATCTGACATTCATGTGGTGTGTCACCTAGAAAATGAAGCATCTATGTCAAATAACAAAGCCAGGTGCATGATAGCAAGTTGTTCTGACAGGCAGCTGAAGTACAAACCTGTTCAGAACATTACAAAATATATAATTACTTTTCTGTCACAGTTAATATTTCAATTATAATAGTCATTCTCAGGATTCCAAAGAAGGGAAATGTTGTTGGTTATTGTTTTCTTTTCCTCCCGTATTTGCCTGGTTTGGTTCTTTGTATCAGTGGTTAAAGTAAAATTTTGCAGAGTTGTTAGCTGGATTTCGTACACCTATTTCAAGTCAAATGGCTTCCAAATGGAAGAGTGTTCAAAAGAAATGTTTTTAAAAGCTGTTGACATCAGTAAAAGTTGATATGTCTGCATAAACTGTGTTCTGGGTTTGCAGAGGGGCATTCTTGGAACAGGAAAGAGGGAGGATTAAAAAAAAAAGGCATTTAAGCTATGCAAAAAATAAACTGCTAGAAACCACAAGTGAGTAGAAATGTGAAGTATAAATGGAAAAAAACCAGTAGGGTTGTGAAAAAGCAATGATGTGTCATAACAAATGATGGTGTAAATAGCAGACTATCTTTGCAATTCTTTTATTGTATTAGTAAATGGAGAGTGTGTGCATCTATTCGCAGCCTCAAAGGTGTGTGCTTATATAAGACATGTCTGAGACAGCAAGATGCTGCTGTTTTTCACCCAGTCAATGAGAAGGACTGAAAACCCTTCTGGAACAGGGCTAATGAAGCTAAGGAACTTTATAATGTGTTGAGAACCACATGGGTAGTGCAGGGATTTAGTAAATGCCAGAAGAAATTCTAGTTCTGAGCAGTCTTTGTACACTGATCTCATCAGCATCCGTGATCCAGGGAGGACACAAGTCCTCCTTCTGTCTCTTTACCAGGATTCAGCCATACAAGCACTGGGCAAACGTTGCAAAAATGAATTAAACTTGCTGTGTCTGTAGTTGATCACCTAACACAAGGGAGCCTTCTGTGGAGCCTCTGAATGCTACAGTAATACAAATACCTAAGTAATATGCCTAAGTAATATAGCATGACAGCAGTAGTGGAAATTTACTTATTTTGTTTACCAGAGTCACAGCTGGAAGTATTTTAAGGTATACTTTGCTCACTCCTGGATTTCTGCCTTGGCAGTGCCTGCAGAAGTACCAGGTCATTTTTATGCGATGTGACATATGGGCAGTAGAAAACCACCTGCCATCAGCCATCTCTTTCTTTCTAAGTTAACTGTAGTGTTTAGTAACTACTGAGCTGGTTTGAGCTAGAGTTAATCAGTTAGGTTAAAAATGAAGCTATATACAGGTCACAGGGCTGTTCGTCCCTAATTTCCAGGTCATACAAATGGGTACTACAGAAGCTGGAAAAGCTTGTTAAAGAAGATGTTTGGTGCCTTCCCATCACATTTGAATTTACTTTTCTCTTTTAGTCTCCTTAGTCAAAAGCTATCTCTAATACACCACTGCAGATGCTGTGTGATTGACTCAGGAATCCCTGTTTTGGTTTGCCAAGCAGGCAAACTATTTATCTCAGGTAAGAGAATTTTGAGGTGTGATGTGGTTAGTATCTAAAAATATCAGTGTAGGGAGATGGGATAGGGCTCCAACAGACAAAAATATGGCAAGATAAGGAAGAGGAGTTCATGTTGGAATTACGATACCGTGGGTGTAATTAACCATTGGAAACGCTTAGAAAGGAATGTGGTAGATCACTTGGAGTAATTAAATCAAGATTAGATCTGCTTCTGGAATATCTTCTAGTAGAGCTACAAGTTCTTGTGCTTTGTAAAGAAATTGCTGCATAAGGTATTACAGGCTGTGCCAGGCAGGAAGTCAGACCAGATTATCATAAGAGTTCCTCCAGGCCTTTTAAATCCACATCTCCACCAACAAAGGCTCTTATGTGGTACAAGCTGCCACAGAATTTCCAAAATCTGAGGTGGAGCAGGTCACTCTTGTTTCAGTGGTGAAAGGTTAAAAAGTCTTTGAGCAGATCCTTGCACCACTCGTGGTGGTGGGTGCTGAGTGCTGCTGAGCTTGGACATTTTGTGTGCATCAGTCCTTTGGACCAATACTGGGCCAATTCCTGCTCTTCTCTGATGAGCCACAAACACATTCTTCTGCATAATCTTCTAATATTTTACCTGATTTATTTGGCATTTTTTATTGACTTCGGTGAAAAGTAATAATTATTCTATGATGCCTTTTGAATCCCTTCTGTGATAGAAGTAAAGTCCTGAAGGAATTCAGAAGTTTTTTCAGTTACTCAGTGATCATAATTCCATTATCTCTTAACGCAGGATCTTCTATAGCCACTCTTAATATCCCTACGAGGAGAAAGGGCAGGAGACATTTTTAGCAGATTATGTAGAATTCCTAGGATGAAATAATCTGCTTTCCCCAAAATTGAAAAAGTAATAACTATATTTTCTCTGGGACTTGCATGGAATACTGGAGGATACTCATCTTTCAGCTCTCTTCAGCAACAGGAAAATGTATTCTTGTCTTACTGGGTAAGGAAGTAGATCCTTTTAATAGAGAAGAGGTTAAAATAGTGGGTCAAAAAGTAATTTATGCTGGAAGAAACTCAAAACACTGTGGTGAGAAAGAATAGCCCTGGCTCCTTCTTGTTACTTTGATAAGCTCATTAATTTCAACATTCAGAATTAATCAGGAATTACTGTGCAAAATCTTGCAAATGGAAAAATCCATCAACTTGAGCTCATAATTATGTCACCCTACTGTACTTAGGTCACATAGCATTTGTTACAGGAATGTTCAGTGTAATTCCGCAGCAGCATGACAGGAAGAACAACTAAGAGATGTCCTGGCTGTACGTGGGCTTAAAAACTTACTCAGGAAAGTTTTCATGTAATTCCGGCTCTGTAGAAAGATCTGTGAAAAAGCTTTTCTGTAAAATTATCCAGGGTAAATTCAGGAGTGAGCCCAGGAATATTATAAGAATTTTTTTTTCCCCAGAATACCTGATACCTAGCCTGACAGCAGGTAGTGTGCACTTGGTACCTGACCTTCCCTACTGCCCTCCCCGGACCAATGTGGACTTGAGGTTTACATGTGGCAGCCTAGACCTGAATTGGAAAACACATTGGAGTAAAACAATAGGAGAACGAAAATGGAGAAGAGAAATTCCATTGTGTTTGATAAACCAAAGTAAGGTGGTTGAGGTAAGTCTGTGTCCCTTCTTGTGGAGGCTCCACCTGCTTTCACAGACATCAGGAAAGACAGAAAGGAGAAAGAGGGCATGACGCTGGAAAAAGATAAAAAAAAAGATTAATTACACTCATTAGTAGGTTAGAGATTCATGGCTGTGGTGAAATGAGAGAAGACTTTGGTTAGTCAGGAATCAAACATATTTGCTTGGTTGCTATGCAATAATAGTTGTGATTTTTAGCATGAAGGTTCTTCTGCACCGTGTCTCTTGAAAATATGTTACATACCTATGGTTTTCACAAATTCCTGATAGCCATAATACTGACTGTGGAGAGTATTTAAAAACAAACTTAGGATGTCTCTTTTTCACAAGTTATTGCAACCAGTGAGTCACTGGTTCTGAGAAGCAGTGGAGGAGACAGTGCCATGGAGGAAAATTGCCCTCTCCATTAGTAATGTATTTGAGACATCATATTGCTGCTATTTCCTTCCATGTGAAAGCTCATGGCTGTCATTTAATGTAAAGGAAAACAGTCTTTTCTACCACAGAGGAAGTGCCTCTGCTGGACAGTGGCACCCAAGCCTGCAAAATTTGCTTTGGTTATCAGTGAGGGTTTCCTTGGCATTTCTTTCTGTTCAGGCAATTAATGCTGTAAAAGCATTCCAGATGACAGAAAAGAGCAGTCATGCTGAAGTCTGGGGAGTTCCTTTGGCACATCTCCAGTGCACTGCTAGTCCCAAATTCATTGTATCGAAGAACTGCACTTGCTTTAAAAGCTCAGTTTTACTACCTTTGAAAGCTATTCAGTCTTGTTTCCTGCACTCAGTTTACTTAATAACCCCTGTAGAAGAATCCGTGATTTTGCTTGGGTAACTTGCTGCTCTCTTGCAAGAAATAAATACACTGTTTTTTAAATTTTTAAAATCCACATATTAGGTTGGCGCACGGTTTGGTGTGAAGAAGTACCCTGGTGCTTACACTGTGCTTGCAGTGTCTGTTCAGATGAGAGTCAAGCGTGCTGTGCTCACTGTTACATAACTCTGCAAAAAGTGTTGATCCAGGGAAATTCTGCTGCCGTGAGAGAATGGGAGCATCAGGAATGTTCTCTCCTGCTTAATGGAAATGTGGCTTTTGGTGACTGGTACATTTAAAAAATAGCAGATTGCGTGTATGCGCTCATCAGAGTCCAACTTGAACATCACAGTGATGTTCAGCACAGCAGATCCTGCTGTTTGCTGCAGCCCTGGGAGACTGGATGAGGCTCTGGTAGCAGCAGGCTGGTACAGCATATGTCTGGCTGCTACCAGAAGGGATTTGCAGCTGTACAATTTTTGGTTTTGAGTAACCTTTAGAAGAGTGCATCTGAAAAATTGCCAGGATGGCCAAACAGATTAATTCCCATCAGCAGGAGAGACAGCTGTTAATTTGACTACATCTGCTTCATTTGACTGTGTGGATTGCCTTACTGGATGGAATGGGCTCCAGAGACCTGCCTGTGGAGAAGAGAGGCAGGTAGGACAATGTGCACTATGTCAGAAATTATCTTTGTCTTTGGCATTACAGAAATGGCCTTGCCTTATGGATGTGGTGGAGGGGTAGGTTGCTAGTCTAATTGTTTGAGCTTTGCCCTTTAGCACATAGCCCTTCTATTTTAGACCTGAGGTGTCCTGTTAACTACAGAATATTTCAGATGGCTGCACCCTGCTGATAGCACTACTCAAAAGCTCCCCACCCCCTGATATATTACTGTGAAAATATGGATAAGAAAATAAATTAGAGATTGGAAAAACCAATGTTGGCTGAATACTGTTAGTCCTAATCCCTCTAAGCAATGTGTATTCTTTGCCTTTTTGCTCCCTTTAAGGGTCAAAAGCCTCTCTAGAAGCTGCTAGAGATCTAGATGATGTTAGCTAGATTTGCTTCTAGGTCATTCTCATTCAGCACCATCCTCAGAGCAAGCTTTGATTCTATTGTTTCAGTTTCCCCATCTGTGGCTTTAATCCAGTTCTCTTTCTTTAATCACATCCTATATAGGCTTGTCTTTTGAGTCCCACAGCTCTTCTCCACCTCAAGTTTAAGGTTTCAGTTGTTGTGCAGGAGATCCTGTGAATGATTTTATTTTGTCAACTGAGGCAAACAGACAGTAAAAACATACACCACAGCACAAAATGTTCTCTAATCAGTTATTCGACAAGCACAGTTTAATTATTTAGCATAGCTTGTAAAAGTAATGAAGTCCTTGTAACGTGAGATTTAACACTCTCCTATTAATTTTTTCCCTAAGAGGTGGGAAAAGACTGCTATACTTTTGTGTGCAAACTGAGAGCATGAAGCTAATGAGATTTGACTGAGAATACGTAAAAGGGGCTGGAACCTTTCAGTGCTTCTTAAGTTTTGCTAATAGGTAGTAAATCCAAGCACATCCCACAGTTAGATAAGATTCTGCCTGTGTTGGCAAACCAGAAGGTGCTGTCTGATGCTTTGCCAAAGCAAAACAGAGTTTTCTTGGACCAGCTGTATTTTTTTTGAATGTTTAGCTTAGTAAAAAGAAAAGCTGTAAGTCACAGTCTTGCTCAAGAGGTATCATTCAAAATAATTTTTTATAGCATGATAGATTTCATGTTGCTACAAAATAAATATTTGATCAACACTAATATTTTTGGTTCCCTCAGGCAGGGAGGGAAGTTCTAACTTTTTACTCAAGTAAATGCAAATGGAATCTAGCAGGAAATTCAAAGTAAAATGCATGCATATCCTGGAGATTTTTTAATGGATTTTAGGTCCAGCCAGCCAGGATTGATGGCTGATTTTTTTCCTGACAGAGAACACTTTATCTCAAAGCTAAAAGGCCCCTATCCCCAAAAAAGGACAAGAACCCCAAAAGAATCTGTGTTTGATTGGTTTTAGTTGCATGGTGAACTAGATCAGTTACAATTATGTTGAAAAAGAAAACAAAGAAGAAAGGCAGCCTGAAATGCTTTGTTTACAGTCACAAAGTGGCCTCAACCATGCCAGCCCAACTCAATGAGTGAAGGGAACAGTGCAGTGACTCCGTAGAGTTGCACTTACTGGTTAGTTTCTAATTCCTTGATCTTATGTCACCTACTGGGCTCTTTATTCAGGGGCTTCATTTTGTAGTGCAAAAGGATATTCTGTGCAGGGAATATTTCTTATCTTGAGAGCTGCTCTGTCAAGCACAGTAGCAGAGTTTGGCCCTTGGAGGACGTGAGCTCTCTGTGGGCTTTCTGTGAGAGCTCTACCTCTCATGAGCCTCATCAGACAGGAGGATGGGAGAAAAGCCCTTGAATTTTGTACTCCTCCTGTATCTGCAGAGGGAGCAAGGACTAAATGGAGCCCACTTTGGTTTTTTTCTTCAAATGTGAACCGCTGACTGAGTCTCCTTCTGCTGTTTTCCCTTTCTGCTGAAGAGTCAGTAAGAGCTCTTCCGTGGTACCATGATGGGCACACCTTTATTTGTAATTGATCAGTCTGGAGACATCATGCTTGCATTTAAGAAAATCTTTCAGGACACATCTGCCCATTAGTGCTCTCACTCTTTTGATCTGTTAGAAACTCATCCCCATCCTTCTAGCCATCAGCATCTTTCATTGTCCTTTACAAATTAATTTAAAACCAATCATCCCTTGTGTGATTTAATAATCACAGAAAAGAATAAACAGAGGTAAAGGTAAAATAATAAAATTTCAGGAGGAAAATTGTGTGTTCTCAACTGAAACTTGAATGCATGTGCACCTCACAGAAAGGCAGCAGGCTTCTCTAATGTTCACCCAGAAATTAAGGAAAATATTCCCTGCCATGTCTGACTGTGTCCAAGAAAAAGCAGTACTGAATTTTGGTGACTCTGAGGATGTCAGGTTAAAATTTGTCATAGTCCTTTAGTAGATAGTAGGAGATATATAGTACAAAAAGAGAATACTATTGAGCAGTTATTACAAGGTTTGACATTTCTGATTTCCTTTATATTAAGGTGCTAACAATAAACACTGTTAGTCTCACCCCCCGATTGGGGCGGATTCAGAGAGCCTTAGGTTTTCAGATTCAGAATGGGTTTGTAAAATGTTAAGACATGCAGGATAGTAAAATTTTCATTGTAGAGCTGCTTTAAAATACAGTGCCAGTACTAACCCATGGAGATTTCCAGGTAAGTAGCCATAGTGCAGATGTTCACCAGCTCCCATTTTCTTGAGGTACAGAATGTTGGGCTTTTTCTGAAATTCCATTTCTGAAAACGAATTGATTGGAAAATACTTAGATTTCTAGGAGGAGCTCCTGCATTGCTGGCAGCAAAAGCTAAGTGAAGGGAATGTTCACTTCTTTCTGCAAGTTCTGTGTTCAGTGGGAAAATAGTAGGGTGACCCTGGTGTGTCACCATTCTGCGTGGGAGGATTTGATGTACTTTGTTTCCAGAAGTTGGTTGTAGTAGCAGCTTTCACATATGGAAAGAGACAGAGGTTAAACACGAGACTGCTGTAAAAATGTGCTAGTATTCATAATGATGTTTAAATTCCATTATTTTTTGCTTCCTTGAAATAAAATAATTAAAGGAACATAAAATAATAATAGAAGAAAAAAAGGTAATTTCTTGTTCTTATAGGACCATAAAATCATGGAATGGCTTGGGTTGGAAGGGACCTTACAAGTAATTTAGTTCCAACCTGCCTATCTTGGGCATGGACACCTTCCACTTGACCAGGTGGCTCGAGGCCCCATCCAGCTTGGCCTTGAACAATTCCATGGATGGGGCATCCACAGCTTCTCTGGGCAACCTGTTCCAGTGCCTCACCACCCTCACAGAAAAGAATCCTGACCAGGTTCCTAAATCCTGGTCCTGATAATGTTGCAGTCATTGTATCAAAACCTTTTAGATCCTCTAACTTTTTCTGCCTTAAATTGCCAGTGCAGTTGCTCCAACTAATTCTTAAATGGAGTGGAAATGACACAAATAGGAGTTATTTGAAGCTACATAGTGATTTTACACTCATTCTTATGTAATGA
The DNA here is from genome assembly GCA_025920805.1 of Petroica traversi. Lineage (NCBI taxonomy): Eukaryota > Metazoa > Chordata > Aves > Passeriformes > Petroicidae > Petroica > Petroica traversi. The sequence goes on from JAHLSL010000044.1 coordinate 7,268,761, forward strand.
GCTAGAACTGCGCAGCTGACCAAGAAACAGTCCTTAATTCAGAATTCCTGCCTGTTTTTCACTTCAGTGGTTTTGTCAACTTCCCTCTAGTCTTTATGCACCATTTTATGTGGTTTAACTGAAATTCTGAGAAAATAGAGGAAAATGAACCATGGGCATGGAGAAATGTGGACAGACAGATGAAGTGAGAAATTTCACATCGGAATGGGGCATAGAGAATGCAGTTCTGCAAGAATGGGATGGTAAAGTGACATAGAGAAAAAATTTGATTAATTGAGAAAGAATGCAAGACAGGAAAGATGTGATTTATTAGACTGGAAAAGTCTTCCTCGACGACAGTAAGTGGCATAGTTTTCCAAAGAAAGTGTCTGTCTTATTTGGGCACTGAAAACTTGGTTGAATAAACACTAGGAAATACCACTCTAGAACCTGTGCTTCTGTAGGTGAGCTCTCTTCAAGCAGAAAACCTTTTCTGTATCCATATTCTGACTTGCTGGAGAGAGCTCCATGAATCTGGTTCAGGCTTGGGATAAAACCATAAGGTATGTTTTCTCTGCTCGCTCCCTTTTCCCCCTAAATGTTATTATACTGCAGCTTGGCTCTGTCCACACAGTCTGGAGCAGACTGTGTTGTAACTTGCTTTAGCCGCCGCTGAATTTAACAGCATTTGGCTTTGTAAGTAATGCCTTAGGAGAACTCTTGCTCATCTGTTCCCTGAGCCAAAGGAAAACTCTTCCAGTAGCTTTCCCAGTGTTTTCTCTGGCTGGAACACATAGTTACCGATTGCTAGGTGAAGATACACTATCTTCAATCTTATTTTTGTATTTTCACTTGGTCCAGCTGTCTTGTTCTAAGATACCTGCTTTGACTAAAGCAGTGAAAGAGGACTTTCACAATGGATTTTCTTTTCTTTTCCCTGTACCCTAAGTAATTAAATTCTTCCACTGGTGGGAAAAATGTTTTTCCTTGATGTAAATGTGTGGCAAGTAGTTGAATACTGAGCCAGTCAGTCACATTTCCCTGCTAAGCATACTATTTCTGATAGTTTTCATAACAGAAGGACTTATCTTTGTTTCCTAGCCCTTTATGGTTTGCTTTGTGATCCTATTGTCATTTAATCTGTTGCAAAAAATGTATCCATTGGGAAATTGTTAAATAGGATCTCAATAAACATTTGGATTATATTTAGCAAGTACAAATCACTAGGAGATATTTGCATATTTATTTGTTGGATCTCAGTTTCCACTTCAGGTTAGATGAGACATAAACAATTATACAGCACTTCTGGCAAAGAATTAGTCTTCAAAGCAAGTCAGAGTAACTCTGGGAATTCAGAGGAAGATTTCTCAAGTTTTAGAAGGAACTCTGAAAGGGTTATGCTTCGTTTTAGCTCCATATATTTTATGTCAAGTGTAGAATTAATGCTGTAGACATTGTAGACTTTTAGTTTGATACATCTTGTTTACTTTAATATATCTTTCTAAAAAATATTTATGGCAGCACTGGTCAGAGACAGAGCCTGCACTTTTGCCTGCATCATTAATGTAAAAAATTACCCTAATTTAAAATCAGCTGAAATATTTTGGAGGTGGTGGAGTTTTTGGTGTGTTTGTTTGTTTGTTTGTTTATTTGATCTGGTGGGGTTTTTTGTTTGTTCTTTATTTTGCCAGGGTCTGTGGATCAGACTTTGCATTGTACTATGTAACAGAGGCCACAGACAACTGTGATCTGCCAGAAAGATTTTAATAGGTTTTATGCAAGATCCAGGATCGGGAGGCCAGATACCACAGCATGCTTTTGTGCCCTAACAAAGGAAATACTCCTTAAATGTGTTCTTGGCCTGCTTCATTTTAAGAGAACCTCTGTGTAAATTATAAGTGAAAATTAAAGTAATTAATTGTAATTAGTACAGTGTTTATAGTGGATACATGTTCCAAAATCTTTAACAAGAGTGCTGGAGACTTCATAGTTTTCAGGATTTACAGCAGCAATTAGATCATTTAGGCCGACCCTGAATACCTTTTGAACTCTGCATTTACTGTCAATTTGCATCTTTGAAAATCCTCCCACTTATTGACCATTAAATTTGATGCCTCGTTGCTTATTTACGGGAAAACAGTTGGCATACTCTTTCTGTTTGTGCCTTATTTATTTAGCGGCATTGCTGGATTTTAAGTTCTGGAGGTAAACCAAAGCATTAAGGGCAAAAGACTTACCTGCTGTTCATTGCTTGTCCTTTCTTGCATGCCTGGATATGCAGGAGAGACCTGCACTGAAAATGAAACTGATAAGTCTCCAATTCTCGAAACAAAGTGCTATTTTTATTGTATAGTAAAAGATTTGAGATGACACTTTGCTTGGTACTCTGTTTCTACACATCCACATGTTCTTTGAAGCTCTGTCCTTAATATTTGTCTGACAAAATCTGTGTTGTTTAAAGGGGAAAAAGCAGTGAAATGCATTTTAGAGTGTGTGATCCAACTCCTTAATGTAATTTCATGTTCTGATGGGAATAATCAAGGGTTGGAGTCTGATTAGCAGAAAGATATCCTTGTTAAATCCTGTGGGGTTTTTTTAGGCACATGCTTCTGCAATCATTTCAGAATATTGCGTTCAAATTTCTATGTTCTGTGTGAGGTTCATGTAGATTTATTTTTCCTATTTCATGAGCATAAGGAGTAATTTAGTAGTACCTAGCCTCTTCTCAGAAAATAAAGCTTACTCAAATCGGATTTGTGATCTGTGACATAAAATTCCTCCCACTACTTCTTTCACTTTCTTCCACTTAGGTAGGTATTCATTTTTCTTCAAGTTCTGGTAAAGCTTAGTGTACAAGAATCCCTACCCTACATTGTAATTACTCTTTCTCTTTCCTTTTTTTTTTTTTTGTGGTGTTTACAAGACCAATTTGCAGTTTTCAGTGGATTAAGCTTGTAGCTGAAGGAGATGGGAGAGTTTTTCTGCCTTTGATCACAACTAGAACTTTCCACCTAAGAGAGCTTAGTTCAGGCAGATAACTGCCTTGCAGTCAGTGGCCAGAGGAAGCCAGCATTTAATGAAAATTTCGAGTCTGTATGCGTTTTGTCTGGACTATTTATTTTTCCTTGAAGGCAGAGATGAGGAAAGATGTGCAATGATGCAGCACTGAATGAAGGATAGCAGAGAAGACACCAAGACTGGATGCAGGAACAGAAGGAGATTTACTTTCTTCAGTGTTACCTGATAGGATCTATTTTTATATAGAAATGTCACCTGACAGAAGTTAGGAGAGAGAATATCTAAGTAGTTTAGATGCAGCTAGAGGCAGGGAGCTAAAGACACGAGGGACTAGAAGAGGCAGCTGAGGTGATCTGAATGCACAGCTGTATATAAAAATAGTAGTTGGAAGGGAGAGGTCTTTGAGGAAGCTGACCACAGCTGCATGTGGCTGTAATCACAGCATAGAGGCTGGCACTAATAGGTAGTGGAGAAATCAAGTGAAAGACCGATGTGTTATGATGGAGGATTCAGGAGGAAAAAGTGAGAAACAGATGACTCAAAGAAGAGTGGTACCAGAAAAAAAGGAGGATAATATGGAGATAAGTAGACATTTGAGGCTGAGAAGGAAGAAGGATGTGATTAAAGAACTGGGGACAGCAAATATAAGATAGTTGGGCAGCACGAGGGAAAAAAGGAAAAAAAAACCAAACCCAAATCCCATGAGAATCTGAGTTTTCTAGTGTCACGAGGAAGATGCAAGCGTGTGAGTCTGAAGACTCATTTTCTTTATGAGGAAAGACACATCTGTCAGCAGAGTTTATCTAGGGAAAGAGCAGTGTTTTGTTTTCCAAGACCAAAGAAACACTGTGGAAAGATAAAACTAAGAACAGTCCCAGAGAAGAAACTTGAGACAAAGATCTCAGAATCTCTTTTTGAACAAAACAAAGATTAATAAATCCAGCCAAAGAAAACTGTCCTAAAAGCTATGGATGATGTGGTTTTAGTAGAATTACTTTGGTCTCTGAGAAGGAAGGTGGACAAATAACAAGCTAATGAAGATGTACCAAGAGGCATGAAGAACTCAGGGTCATGCATGAAGAGGTCTTAATGCAATGGGCATGTCTGTACTAGTAAATTATATGGAATTTAGAAGCAGTCCCTGGCCCTGGAAATTAAATGTATCTACTGTTGGCCAACCCTGGCCTAGTTTTGGTTTATACTTACGGGAACTCACCTGAACTATTCCCAGGTAAGGTTTGAAAGTTATCTTGGGATTGTTCCCGGTAGGCTGTTTGAAAGCAACCACCCTGTTTTGGAGGGTGATAGGCTTTATTAGCATGGCACCTTTCTGTGCCAGTTGGCCTCAGCATTCTTGGACATGTTTATTTTGCTTGTAGAAATAGAGCTGTAAATGGCTCAGTAGATGCAATCCCTTAGAAACTTAGGACATCGATAGTCTTTGATGCAAGCTGTGACAGGCAGTGAATATGATTTCTCCTTTAAAATATTGCTGAACTGAGATGTTGATGTGCTCTCAGATTTTGTTTTCATGGAGCATGATGACATTGTAGAAGAGTTGGTTATACAAAGTAGGTTTGTATGAAGCATGCCTTTACTTATTTCCATTTAAATGTTATACAAGCATAAGCAAACATAGGTCATAAATAACACTCCGTCTCACAGAAGCACAGGCTATGAAATTAAGGAAACAAGGTCGTGAGGTTGGTAGGTAATTCAGTTGGCTGGACTAAAAAGCCCAGAAAGTTAAAAGTAGAGAAAATATTTTTAAAAGTTCTTGAAACTTGCCTGTGTAAAAACAAGGCAAATCTCCAGACCTAAACAGATAAGATAAATATGGATCTAGAATGGGATAAATATGGATCTAGAATGGGATAGGTGTAATGTGAAGGTGATGGAGACATGGAAACTTTACAGTCAGTCTATAAAAATGTACAGAATTAAATGTCATGTGATGTTCTGGATTTTGAATTCAGAAATGATTCAAACTAAAACAGGCACAGCAAGAAGAGCATCGTTGAGAGCCTTTATCTTAGCAGAATAAGCTAGGAATGAGAAACCCAGAGGATGATAAGATAGGTTCTTGATAAATACATCAGGGAAGGACCTGGTACAGGTGAAAGCTGGTTAATTAAGCTAAACAGTGTAGACGCATGAACAAAGTTAGTAAGAGATGTCAGTTTTAGCAGAAAGCAGTCAATTGACTCTGAAACTAAAGTTAGATCATCTGTGTTACTAGAAGCAGCATGCATCTCAGCTCACATTTTCTAAATGGGTTCATGGATGTGACCTGTTCTTAACCAGGTGCAATGTCAGTTTTGTGAGGAGCTTCAGAGATGAACTGGAGGATTTGCATATTCCTTTCAAATGCTTTAGCTTCTGAAGAGCCAAATGCAACATTTTTGGAAAGGACTTTGCAGGGTATTTGGCAGTTCTCCTCCAGCATATCATCAGTCTTCCAGCAGTCATCCCACACTCATGGATTCTTTCCTCTTCAGTTACAGAGTTATAGAATAATAGAATGGTTTGGGTTGTGTCTTTCTCTAGAGTGGGTTGCTCAAAACCTCATCCAACCTGGCCTTGAAGAGTTTGAGGGATGGGACATCCATAATTTCTCTGGACTACCTGTTCCAGTGTCTCAGCACCCTGACAGTAAAGAATTTCTTCCTAATCTAAACCTACCTTCTTTCAGTTTAAAGCCACCACTTGTCCTTACACTGCATGTCATTGTAAAAAGTCCCTCTCCAGCTCTCTTGTAGGCCCCCTCTAAGTGCTGGAATGTGCTCTGAGGTGTTCTTGGAGCCTTCTGCAGTTCTGCTCTTTAGATTTGCTCTGTTTTGAGTTGATGTTGCATAGGTTCTCAATGGCCCTGCCATTACAGGTGCTGTGCTGCTTTCCTGGTTCAGCTGTATGGGAATCAAGACCACACAGCAAGTTCACCTGAAGGAGCTTGTTTCCAAGGAGCATTAAGTTGTGTCAGTCTGTGTCAAACTGTTGCACTGTTTTTTTCACGGTTTGCCCTGTTGCTGGAGCAGGAGAGCTCATGTTCATGGAGAGCATTCAAAATGCTTATCAGCGTAATATTGGGAAATGTTTTCTTTATGGGCAACTGAATGTGAATGTGAATTCATAACCCCAAATTGTGACAGAAGTTAATTTTAAAGTATTTTTTATTATTTTTGTTGGTCTTTGCCTATTTCTATAAATACTGTGTAGTTGAATGAGTACCAGACTGATGAATGTGGAAGCCCTCAGTGTCTCTAAATGAAAACTTTCAAATATAAATAGCTTTAAAACTATAAATAGAAAAATCTCTGTACTATATTTATCACTGACCACTTTTTCCCCCCCCCTTTAATTTCATCTCCCATTTTATACTTAGTGATGCTTACTTAAAATAGTTTCTCTGCTTTCCTGTTGGCCATTAGACGGCCACTGTGGAATCCAAGTGATTTCTACGCCAGATGGTAAGGAAAGTGTTCCTTACTTGAGCAATATGAGCCTGAAGTCTTGTCTGTTCAGACTTCCTTCACTAATGCATCAGCTTTGTCTGTTCAGTTAACTTCACATACATGTTCCTTAGTAATTTTCCAACTGTGATTCCAGCATTGTTCAGGACCTCCTGTTCTTCTTACACTGATGTTATTTGATGTCCCCCTTCTAAGGTGGTAGCTCTGGTTTTGCTATCTTACTGAAGTCCATACTCTTCACAAAAGTCACTATGTTGGCAGCCATAACAACTTTTAATTTTTTAAAATTCTTATTTAATTAGTTTTACAATGCTAATGTACTGGTGGTCACCCCAGCTGCACACAAATTAATAGGAACAGCTTTAAGTTTTGATGGCCTTCACGCCATCACTGTTGAAAATGCTGCTTCCTGTCCACTTTTAATTTGTACCATTACATCCTTTTCCCCCTTTGTGTTAATAAATACATAATTTAAAGTAGGGTTGAATGTAGTGTAAGGCACATTACTGTTAGGGTTTGCAGGCCACAGTTGTCTTCCAACACTACTTGTCTGAAGAGGCTGCAGGGTATCACATGGTTCTCTTCTCCTGAACTATCTCAAGAAAAGGAAGTAAGTGTCTGCAGGAATCGGCTGGTTATCCATACACTGCTCAAAATGGCAGATGAAGTGTAGAAATGCAGTTATTTAAGGCAAATAAGATCACGGTTGGTTCCTTGTAACTCTGGCTGCATGCTTTGGTCTTAGCCTGAAACAGTGCTGTGGGAAGGAAGAGGGAAGAAGCAAGATAGAATTCTTATGGCACAGAAGTAGGAAACAAGTAGGAAAAGTGGACAAGTTTTGTGCCCACTTCACCAGCAGTGAAAGGCTTCCAGGCACTTCTGAGGCAGCAGTGGTTCCCCCTTGCACCGAGAAAAGCACCTTCTCCTGTGCCATTTGCCACAGAGATGTGTCTGTATGGGCAGATGAGCTTGGCCCAGGGTACACTTCAGACGTGTCAAGGTGTTTGGTACCATTTCTTGTGCTGTTAGTGGGCTCCCAGGAGCAGCAGATCTGGAAGCTGATGTGATAAGTTAGGGTGGGAGGTGATGATCCTGTCTCTGTCCAAGCCTGTGGTGCTGTCGTCATTGCCATGAGAGCACTTGTACCATGGACTTCTTGCAGCTTGGAGGAGCAAAGACAGGAGCAGAAATGTATTCTGTCATCTTTGAGAGGTGGAGGAGGCATTGCTGCTTGTCAGATGGGAAATTGCTAAAATGGCCAGCTACTACACATGGACTAAAACTGTTTTCCTGTCCTTATCGGGCAGGAGTATTTTTTCCTGCCAGTATGCCAACATGAAGATTCCTTAACTTTACATCCAAGCAGATTGCTGATGCATCCAGCCAATGACAGGTAAAATGGTATGTGTTTATGTGGCTCTGAGACTCTGGGGAGTCATGGACTCATTTAACCATCAATCTTTATGCTTTGAGGCATGCCAGCATCTGCAAGCTTCTTGTTAGTTTTTAATGCGGATGATGTAGTTTTATTTTTGTGCATTGCCTTGGGATGCCTACTGAGAGGGCTCTTAAAATAGGTGGAACTTAATGTGCTGTTCAGACTTTTCATTAATCTGCTTGTCTTTACTCTTACCCAGAGGTAAAATACTAAAGCTACAGAGGGAGGAGCTTGGAATAAAATGATAGAAAAGGGGGCTCTGAAATAAAGACATTTAGTACTGAGGACTAAGACTAGCAGTGGAGGAAACAGAACAGGATGTTCAGAAAGTCCAGGCCCTTTGGCATGAGTTAAGGAGCTTGGAAAATAAGCAGGGCTACAGTGAATTTGTGAAACAATGTTTGTCTTCCTAAACTGAATACTGGAAAGGATCCATTTCACACTTTGCCTTTGCCAGCGCCCTGCTATCTATTGTAGCACTCATCTTCTGGCCTCTTTATTTTCAGAGAAAAGTTTGACTTTGTGTTTAGAAGTTATTTGTGCTTCCTGCTTTCTTATGGCACTAACACAGTCATGTTGTGGCTACAGGGCTAAACTTGGAGTCTTGATCTTTGATCCTGCTGTGCCACCCTGTTTCTGATGTTTGTATTTTAACTGCAGCTTTGGGCTTGAAAGACTCCACTTCCACTTTGCTTCACCACTGCTTTGTCTGCATAGGTAAATTAGCCAGGGCCAGGACTTGAATCTTATGATTGTCCATATTGTTTAATTTCTAGCACATTCCCTGACATGATTTTGGTCCGTGCCAACTAGCACACTCCCAGATGACAGCTGTGGCAGGATGGCGTGGGAGAGAGACTGTTCTCAACAGGCATTATTGGAGAGGTAACCATGTTTTGCAGGGCCAAGCAGTGTAAAGATGTGGATTGGAACTGCCTTTTCATTTCTGCCCAAGGCTCTGGATTCTGATGTATTTTATACACCAGGACCAGTCTCTCCCGGCCTTAGCATTTGCAAAGGATACTAAAATACAGACTTTTGCTTCCTCATTGCATCACTAGGTGCTGTTATCCAAAAAACATCAAGCCACCTCCTCCTCCTCCCTGTGAGGGCCATCTGCTCAGGCTTACAGCAACACTTCCATAGTGATAGGATCTTTTATCTTTGAATAAGAGTCAGGTTAGGGGCACAACTCAAGTTTTATGTCAAGCTAGTTCACGACAAAACCAATCCCTCTGAACCCAAGTGAGCTTTCCAGAGAGGCTTCCATCATGCAGCATATTTGCATGCAGAGGTACAGCAGTAGCTCAGAAAGGCATTGTTGTCACAGGCCCACAACAGCAACTCAGATAAGTAATTGCTGTTCTGGTATGTATGCATTTGCTTATCACACAGGGTCATGATGATTGCACATACAGATTGTACGTTTGCTTGCACACATGGATTTTTTTGAACTTCACACCTATAATTCACTCTTCAGGCTTTGTTTGTTGCACTTTAACTGAAAATAGGAAATGTTTACTTTCTTCTGTGGGACTTCTAGTAGGTGAAGCCCTCTTCTCTGTTGTTGAAGGGATCATTGAACTCCAGAGCATTACTGATGCTTTAGCTGGATATGTTTTTCCAAAAATTGTTTGTATAAGTGCACCTCTATATGAAATATTCTTTATAAACCTTTTTAGTGTCTGAGATTTTAGTTGCAAATGGAGATATTATTAAAACCATTGTCTTCCTCACTCACTGTTGATTTTTTTTATTCGTTTAGGTAGTACATGGTGTTCTGTTTGTAGCTGTAGGCTGCACAGACTTGGTTTGTTTTCTTGAAAATGATAGGTTTAGCTGCACAGTAAGCATGTATCTGTCATCAAGATTTAAGCTCCTGAGCCTGTTCTTGGTGCCATTGGAGGAGCAAAGAAACCACTGCTGAGTCATTGGTCTAACCAGTGTAGGTTTCTTCATCGTGACAATCTGTGTACAGCACTGTTATCAAGGGGATTAGAAACACTGAGCAAAAGGGATTTTGTTGTGTTAGTGCCAGGTGAAATGGTGTTTTTACGAATTGGGGTGGTGGGCAGGTTTGAGGCGAGTGAGAGCCATGATGATAACAGACACACAGAAATTGTTAGGAAAAAGAAAGGCTGCAAGAGGTGCAGGGTCTCCTATGTAAACTCTGTTTACAGTTGTTGCTAGTCTATGCACTCCTCTCAGTATTCATTAGCTGAAGAGACTGAAAAGTCAGTCTGGAAGAGATTGTGCTGACTACAAGTTTCTGTAGCCTTTGGTGGTGCCAGCTGCAAAAATAGGCAAATCCGGCTGCAGTGGAAGGGCGTGATGGGGCAGCTCCAGCCCAACTGCTGCCCTGGAGGCCTTTTGGAGGCTTTGGCTGGAAGCCCTGAAATGCATCTCCCAGGGGAGGACTGCATTGCAAACAGACCTTGCCCTTCCCTGTCAGTGGATTCCTCTGGCAGTAGGCTGGCATCAGAACACCTAAACATATTTATGATAAACTGCAATGATTTTTTTTGCCCCTCTTTGAGATGCATGTGAGGTTTGCGTTGTGTTCATTAATTCATCTCACATATGACCCTTTCAAAAGGTCTCGTTACAGCAGCCACTCAGTGGTGGCATTGTGCCTGGCTGAAGGCCAGGTGAAAACATGTTTCTCAATTTCTCACTCTTACATGGCCTAAACCAAACATTAACAGCTCCCCATTGACTTAAGTGGCTCTTGAGGGGTTCAAGCCTACTCTGTTGGAGGAAACAAAGGTCTGGAGGAGTAGCTCCTACTTTTCCTTGGAGTTTAGCTTTCTAAAAGAGGAGAACTAAGAGGTCCCCTGCACCCCAACCTGAAGGAATACCTTTGAAACAGGATACTTGTTTACTGTATAAAGAGATTAGCATTCGAAGTAACATAGAGATAATGAAATAAACCTTTATGAGTGCTTTAGAGGACTTTCTCTTTTCCCACAGAATTATAGTCCTTGGTAACTTGGTCAACTCTATGTAGAAAAAAGTCTTTCTGGGAAGGGGTTAATGTACAGGGAGAAAAGCCTGCTGAAAATTAAGAATTTATAAAACCATGAAACATGTGCTATCATTTTATGTTGGTTTTTTTCCTTAGGGAATAATAATTTTTCTTGTTCATCTTATTTACTTACTTTTCATAGGAAAGGGAGAATGTTGGGATCACTCAGTAAACAAAAAGTCTTAATAAGAGCCAGTCTTTTCTTCAGGCAGCAATTGGACCACAGCAAATGTAGGTAGACTAGTGTTAGCTGCCATGAACTGTAATGACACTTAGATTGTTGCTGAACTAAGTATGCAGGTCAATGGGTAGGTCTCTGCATCCCATACTGGAGCTCTTACTGCGCTGTGATTCACTGCTTTTAGGACCTGCATTACTAAGTCAGGGCTGCTTTGCCTACCTAGCTCCTTCCTGCAGGGAATGCAGGGGAAAAATACTTGTGAAATACTGAGCACACAGAAAACAAAGAGAGATCCACACTTACCTAACTGCAGTGATTTTGAGGCTTTTCTGTACTTTCCCATGCGACAAATTTCTGTGTTGCCTCGTTTTTGTTGGTGTTGTTCAGACGTCAGTTTTTTCAGTTCCTACCCTTGCACAAGTAGGGTAGGAACTACACAGAAATCACAGATGTGGAAATCTTGGACACCCTGATTTTTCACAGCATTTGTGACAAAAAGACAGTTGGCTTCAGAGATCAGAGGCATCTTTAACTATGAAAAAAGCTCTTTTAAGTGTATTCTTTGTAAAGGCAGTTGCTCATTCAGACCGCAGTCAAGTGTGAGTACCCTCAGCTGGAGCCTTCTGCTGCAGTGTGGTCTTGCTCCTGTTTAGAGTCAACGGGGTTGTTTGTGCCACTGCAGCTCATTACCCAGGCTTTTCATCAGCTGCTGAACTTAATTTGTTTTCTGGAATTTACTCCCTCAAAAATATGGTAGCCATCAGCAGAAAACCAACTGAAACGAGAAGCATTGGACTAGTTTTCTGGTTTAGGTGTTACATGGTCCTATAGCAAATAAAAGGTATAGATTATTTATTTTCATTCAAACAAATAATTTGCAACAGCTGGTAAGGAAGGGGAGCAGCCTTGAGCTGGAAATAAAATTTACAGCACAATTCCGTGGATGTTGTCAGGGAATCATTCCTATGCAACCCAGTAATGGCACAGAGATTTCAGGGATTATGTTCAGATTAAATGTCAACAAGAGCTGAGCCTTGGCAGTATGCCAGGAAGGTCATATGAGGAAAGTCCCAAACTTTTACACTCAAATAAAATTGTGTTCTGCTTAATAACCATAATATGCTGCAACTTTTAGCACAAATAATGACTTAGGTTAGGAAATCTCATCATAATTTGATTTTTAGAAAGTTTATTATTTAGTTTGATTCAGGATTTTGCGCTGCATTTTGGGATTTAAGACTATGTCAGCAATTTTATTTGTGGGTTATGTCTCTATTGCGTAGGTTTTTCCTTGCTAGCATGACATTAAGAAACTTTAGACCTAAGCTTTTACAAGTTTTAAAATTTGAAAATTTTCGTTTTCAAGTTAAATGGAACAGTAGCCTGCTAATACTTCCACACGTATTATTATTTCCCAGAAACACCCCTGTTATTTTTAAGGAGTCTAAAATACTGTAATTCCATGGCATTTATGGAAGATTACTTTATTATTGGGAGGGAGTGAGAAAATAATTACAAATGAATAGTTGAGAATTGCCCTTTCTTTTATTTATCTGTGGTTGGTCGGTACCATTCCAAAATACCTGTGGAATTATGAAGGAATATGCTGGCAGTCTAATACTGCATTGAGAATGTCTCATTTTGGTTTAATCTGTTCTGTTTACAGTAGATTGGTTTCAACTGCAGAAAGGAATTCTTTCTTTAAGGGATATATCTACACATGGAGTTGTAGAGCCTCAGCTATACCTCTTGAAATATACATTCTTTTAAGCCATCTCTGAAAGAGAAGCTGAAACTATTTTAAAGGTGATTTCTTAAATCTCTTAAGTGCTCTCAAATGTGATCCTACTACTGCGTATGCCTAAGGGTATGTGATTATTTTCCCATATAATTTCATTTGCTGCCTGGCACTGACTCCAGCAATGGTGTGGGCACACCCCTTCTGCTGCCCATCATGGGCATTGGATGTTACAGAGGGAATTGTCACAGGACTTTATTTTGTGTGGGACCTACCCCCTGAATCAAACCACAGCTGTTGGATTTGATTCACCAGTGAGCTTCCATAAAAAGGGAGCAAAACTTGGAGTCATTAGTCAAAGCAGTGATGAGACTCTGGATTCAGGGCTCCATCTTTATTTTCTAGTTATATATGCATCCCATATCTGTAAACCTAATTTTAGGTGTACTGTATATACTTGAGTAAGTGTTTATATACCCATGTATGCATGTGTGTGTAAACATATGTGTGTATGTGCATGCTGAAGTTTATTTTCCCCTTTCTCCTCCTTTCCTCTTTGCTCACCTTACCTGCTTCAGTGAGGCACAAGGCAGGGAAGAAAATTGTTTTAGTTGTTGAAGGCCAGCATTGCAATGGGAGAGACTACAAACTCATCTTCAGCTCATTAAAGTGTAGAGGTTGGGAGATAACGAACAGAGTTGTCAGATTCTGGAAGGTCACAGTGATAACAGTGGGATCAAAAGCAACCTGGAAAGCACCAGGAGATGAGGCTGGGTGCAGCAGCAGGACCCCAGGCTGGGCACTCAGGCTTCTGAGGCTGGGGTGTTGCCAAGTTTAGCAGAACAACAGGTTCAATTTGTTTGTTATTTATGACGGGTACAGTGTGCAACCCTCAACATGTCAAGAGTTCTTTAAAGTGCAGATGTAAGAAATTCCAGTTAGAAGTCAATCCTTTAAATACTAGGAATAAACAAGGTAGATTCATTAATTGTTTCAATAAACTCAAAGACCTTGTGTTGTACCATTAGTTTGTCCTGAATTATTGATAGGATTTTTTTCCATTACTTTTCTAGACCTTTATTTAAACTACAGTCAGTAGAATTTTACCATCCTGCAGCCCCAGACACGCAGTAATAAATCAACCCTTATTTCCTTATTTGCTTGAAGCTAATGTGACAGCAAATAGTCTGTTCACATACATTATTTCTTTGTACTACATCTTGTGCAAATATTTCAATTATTATCCTTTTATCTCTATAATATTTTAACAACATGATACAACATGTTTCTCTGATAAACTGAGCTACATAAAAGCAGCTTCACATCTACATAATGCTTTGACAAAACATTCCCTCTATTTCAAGTTAAAATGTGTGTTCGGCTTGGGAATAGCCTCATAAAGAAACTTAATTTGCCTTATTAAGAAACACTTGTGTATTCTCATAAGTTTCAATTTCTTTTTTTTTTTTTTTAATAATTATTTTATCACATTCTGGACTCCTGCCTGCCCAGGCTGCCCGGGGCTGGGAAAGGTTTGGTAAGTAGAGTTCTGCAGTTAAATTGAGTTGGTTTCTTGTTTATAAAGGATGTAGCTTGACTTCTTTGCAATTTTTTCCCCGCTCTTCTGTGAATTTTTATATAACTGGATGTTTATTTTCTAGTATTAGTGGCTTGAGAATAATGGCTTTCCCTCCAAAGCTGGTAGAACCATGAAAACTGATGTTACCCCAGCAGGGTTGATCCAGCTTCATACCTGTGCAGCGCTGGGTCACCAGCATTTTTTTAAGCTGGATTTTTCCAAGGGCCTGTGAGATCCCTTGGCACAGTGCAGCCTCACCCTGTGTCCCAGTGCCTTACTGGGACAGGTGAGAATTGAGTGGTGGTCACAGGGATGGCAGTGGCAGGTCTGCTGGATGCTGAGGTGATACAGGTGACCTACGTGTGCTGCCCAGCCAGTGTGGCTTCCTCAGTGCCAGCTGGGTGTCAGGTACTTAGGGCTGTGTAAAGTTACTGGTTCTATCCTGAAGTATTTGAAGTGTTTTATCATAATGTGTAAAGCAAAATACACAAGGGAAGGGTAGGTAAGTCTCCCCCTTTCCCAAAGAAGGGGAACACATAATGAAAGAAGAATTAGTTTCCTCTTAACTCTGGCAGTACTGTCTTGAGGTTTTTTATAAAACCAAATAGCATTACTAAGCATCTGTTTGCTGGAGGGGTGTGAAATAGCCAGGTGTGCTTTGTGTATAAGCAAGTGATTGTAGCCTGAAACATCGCTGCAGACGCTTCATGAGTCAGATCATTCATGACTGCAATAACGAGATTATTCATGGTAGGCTCCTCATTGTGACAATGGTCCTTTGTTTGAAGTCTGCATTGTGTATGTGCTATACTTCCGATTTGAAAATTCCTTCTCTGCTAGAAAACAGCGTTGCAGCAGGGAGCCAGAAGTGAAGATCAGTGCTGCTAAGTTCAGGAAGTTACTCAGTGCTGGGAATGATTGGGAATGTACATAATTGAGTAATTGAGTTACAAGCTGTAACCATGACTTTCAGTGGGATGGTACTACTTCCTTGTGGTCCTGAGGTAGGTTTTTTATTTTATTTTTAGTGACTAGTCCTTTTGGTTTTATGGGTGTTTTAAACTCTGTCTTCTGATTAGAACTGGTTAAATGCTGCCAAGAGAGTTTTGTTGCTCATGATCATATTAAGAGGTGTTTTGTCTTGATTATGACGGTCCTTTATGTACACAGCTATTTTGTTTGAGGAAAGAAAGAACAAAACCACAGCTTTTCTTTAGTGTTCAGATTCAAGTTAATTTTAAGTTTCCCCGTATTCTTAATTTTTTAATAAAATGATTCTTCTCTCCATTTATGAGGTGCTTATGAGAAGAGGTGATTATTTCCCACAGTAAGGTGGAGATAATCACCTCTTTGTGGTGGAACCATGACCAGAGTGTTTTGGACTCCGGTGCTATAACATGGCTTAGATTCATCTCCTGTACACCTGGGTGGTCAGGCTGAAACCAAGGCATGCTGTGCTCCAGATCTTTCCCCCAGGTGGAGCATCCTTGTGTGATCTTCCTGTGCCTGGTGCACAGAGCACCTGGGAAGTTCATCCCTGGTGAGGCAGGCAGGGGAGCAGGGGGAACTGGAATCATCCTGCTCTTCCATCTTGAGCGATCCCACAAAGCTCACAGGCAGCTCTGGTGGCAACCTCTGCCACCACTGGGAAGAAGATGATGTGAGTCAGGGATGACTTTCAAAAAAATGGAGATACCATCCCAGTATGGCAGCAGTGCCTCAGAGGGAATCAACAGAGCTGTTTGCTGCAATATTAGAATTGAAAATAACTGTGTTTTCCATGGAGAGTGTCAGCAGCTTGTAAGGAAAACACAGAGCAAACTCAGTTCTTGAAAAGCACATCTGAAACTAAAATGCTGCTTTTGTTTTTAATGCTTGGATTCCAGTTTTTATCCTTGAAGCTCAGAGGTTTCCTGGTGTTTTCTTTTGAAATTGTGCTGTTTCAGGCAAGGCAAACAAGACTAAAATAAATCCAATGCAAGTATTACAGAGACTCTGTCCTCTACTTGGGCATGTGATTTTTATTTTTTTCCCCCAATTAGTTATTATATCCTACAGCAGAAGGTGGTTTGGATTGTTGTGGATATTAGCTATGAATTTGAATTCCAGGTCATTTTATTGCAATTTCACGTAATATTTATATGCTCACTTTCATTAGTAAAAAAGAAGGAGTTAATTGTTTGACAGGAAGAATAAAACATTTGACTATTCTGTATTGTGTGGGGTTGTTATGACAGACTTCTTTTGGTTGCACAGCATTCAAATTATGCATCAGTGGGGTAATGTTATATTATGTCATCTGTTGGTACTTCAACAAGCAATTTCATTACTTCACTTAAAAATTTAGAGTGATCTGAAAGCCACTTTATGATAGGTTTAGTAATAATTATGCACGTGTGATTTTGTCTAGTGTTGTACAGATCTACATTTTCTGCATCCTGTACCAAGAAATAGACTATTACTCTTGCAATACTTGCCAGGTTATTGAATATAAAACCTGAATTTTTACTGAAGTATTTAGTATTTGGGTTTTAGCCATTTCAGTTGCAGCTGTTGCAGCTGATAAAAATTCTTTCACTGTCATTGGGAAGATAATCAAATTGAGTTTGCTGAAATGGAGATAAATTTTTTGAGACTGATTTATTTACAAATGAGATTAAATGGGAATGCAATAATACTTTTTGCCTTAAGCAATTAAAGGGAGCAGTGTTTACTTGTTATGTTTGCCACATGTCTAGATCAGGGCTGTTTAAATTGCAGGTTTTGATTTAGGCTTGAACCATGAGCATTATTGACCTTGCTATGATTACATTAACTTTCCCTGATGGTTTTGGAAATGTGGCACATCTTGCTATTTTTTCTAGTATCTTGGAGAGTGGAATCACCATTCCTAAGTGTAAAGATTGTGCATGACTCTTGGATAGCCGCAAAGATGCAGATTGATCTCACAAAAATAGCTGAATAGCCCTCAGTAAATTAATTGAGTAATGCAGATTAATACAGTATTTTCTTGTGATTTACTGCAAAAGATTTTTTTTTTTTTATGACAGGAAAAAATAAACTCTGGAATTCTGTTGTCAGTGAACTTTTGGCAGTTTTATTTTAAAATTCTGTTTTCTGTGAAAATAGACAAATTTCTATGAAAACGTGTAAAACCTTTGTTGTAACCAGAACTTAGTTACATAGTTTAGTAGATATTAATGTACTTTTTGCTATGTTATGCTTGAGGAAGCCCTGGATCTTACTTTGGTTATAAGGATTATGAATGCCAGAAAACAGGATGGGAGTGAAGGATATAGACTTCTGTCATTGTCCCCCATTTTTAAAAGTACAAAATGAGCAATAATTATAATGTGACTATAATGACATGGGAAAGGTGCAGTTGTTGGAATAGGAAGAGGTCCCCTTGGAGTTGCTAAGTATCAGATTTCAGTTTTCTTATTGCTTTTTATGTTTTGAGAAGTTCACAGATACGTAGTTGAAGTTTTATAGCAAATACCAGGTTTTAAACTCTTCAGCAGAGCTACTGAAGTGTAGTTACTGCGCATACACAACAGAGGAAAAATCTTGACAAGAAAATCCTCCCATTTTCAGTTTCTACAAAACTCTTAAAAGGCAGAGTCACGTGAAAATATTTTCTTTAAAGTGTTTGACAGTGCTATTTAAAAATGAGATGTTTTGTGTTTCTACTTATTAGCTCAAGTACAAGCAGATAATGATAATTCTTAGAGCTGTGATTATTCGTTGCTAAATTTATTAATAATGGTACTATTTAATTCTTGTGTGGTAGCTTTCCAAATCAATCTCTGTAGTGAAAGGCAACCTGCTCATATTTTCTCTTTTACCACCATAGCGGTCTCCTTTTCTTCTCTTCTTCTTTTTTCTCTTTTTCTTTTTCTTTTTCTTTTTCTTTTTCTTTTTCTTTTTCTTT
>JAHLSL010000044.1:7287129-7333023 GCA_025920805.1 Petroica traversi
TTTTTCTTTTTCTTTTTCTTTTTCTTTTTCTTTTTCTTTTTCTTTTTTTTCTTTCCTATTTTTAATTAATTATTGTATAAAAATGATCATGAAATTTTAATATATGAAATTTTAATATACAGCCTTGCTAGGGAAGAGAATGGAGGGAAATAAGATAAACTAGCCTAAAAGCAAATTGAAGTATAAAATTCAAGCAAAGCTCTTAACGGAACTGAACTTTGAAATATTTATCTAGATCACTAATGATTTCCACTGTGATGACTGTTAAAAATAAAAAAGGAAATCTGGAATTATTTCCCTAAGGCTGAAGCATATCGTTATTAGATATATGACACTGCTATTTGTAGATTATTCAGTGGTTAATATGTAACAATCATTCTTTATAATGGTCAGTTTATTTATCAAAATTTGCTCTTTAAGATCTTCAAAAATGTTGATGATAGAGGAGGAAAGATTTATATTCTTAACCTGGTGGAATTAAAACAAAAAGAAAAAGCACTACCACTAAACGTATTTTAGGGCTATTTAGAGGAGATTACTTACACGTGGTTTCAACAAAACTTTTTCCAAAAACATCTTTTTTTCTTCTCTCATTTTTTCTCAGTCTGCAGTAACTATACCCCAAGGGTATCTTCACTTCCTTACAAACTTCTCCTGGGCTTGGGGTTATTCCACCCATACACAGAGACCTCTAAGTACTTGTCCACTGAAGTGTTTGTTCTCAAGACCTCTGGAAATCAGTCTTGCCCTAAGACTGAATTGGTCCATTGTTCAGCTCAGCACTAAGTAAACAAAGCTGAATCTTCATATTTAATAGGAATGGAAATGTTGTTGGAAATGTAGAAGCTCATGAACTTCTACAGAGAAATCCATTTGCTCAGTCTTCAGTGTAACAACATGGTTGACACAATTTCTGGGTGCTTAGCACCCTTTTTGAACACTACCAAAATAATTTGGAACATGTGGTAAAGGGCAATGCACCACACCATATTAAGGCTGTATTTCCCAGTTTTCCTCTGTATGAACAATTCTGACTTGGAACAGGTGACGGTATATTATGAGTGAAATATTTGAAGTTACAAATGTGAAGAGGGGCTGTTTTAACTAGTTAGGAGACAGTGTTACTAACTCTTCTGCATGTACACACCCTTCTTAATCACTGAAAATTTCTGAAGGAATTCTGGGTTAGTGCGAGAGGTTGCCCGTAGAGCTGGAGTAACTGAACTTCAAAGCTGGAGAAAGCCTGAAATTTATCTGGTGGATTTTCATCTGCACACCACAGAGATGACCTGGATCAAAACTTTACCTGTCAGAAGGGTTTCAGAATAAGTAACAGCAAACGGAATGCAGTTTTTGAACTTTGATTAATTTTATTGGACTGTAGTGCTTGGAAGGATCCTGGCAAGCCCATTTACAACAGCACCAAAGTGGGCAATGAGCAAGACAAAAAATCTTGGTAGGCAGTGACAGAAGTAGGTAGTAGGTAGAAACCTTTTGGTAGCATCCTTTAATTTGGTGGTGTGGCATGTGTGGAATCCCCCAGGGGTTGCTGTCATTAACTACTCCCACGAGGCTCCTGACAGAGAAGGTTTTTCAACACCAAATGTGAATCATGAAGCGTGCCTTTGATTGATTGCAGCCTCATGTTTGGGAATGTAATTAATGCCTCAGTTCAGCTGCCAGCACGCTGCTGCCCAGTGACACTTGAGATGTGTCACAGAGGGTGTCCCCCTTGGCCACCAGCAGTGGCCCTAGGAGGAAGGGTATCTCTGTGGGAGATACCCCCTAATGTTGGGCTGGTACTTGAAAATAGGCAGTGGGGGAAAAAAAAGCCCTTCTGTCAGGAGAGCCTTGTGTTATTTGAATTTGTATGGGAATTTGGGATTTTTTTCCATTTTCATCCTTTTGCCTTTCCCTTTTTCCTCTGTTATAAATAAAACTCAAATGTTTCTGTAAAAGAGGACAGCAAAGATACCAGCCACTTCACAAAAGGAAAGAAATGTTAGTCTTGATCTTCATGTTGTGTAATAATGGCCAAATGGTAAAAGTATAGCATTTTTTGTTAGTCTTTTTGACGTGGAGATTAGCAAATCATAAATTATTTTCTTCTTTGGCTGCTGATATCCTCATTGCAAAACTGAAGTCTTCTTAGGGCAGTTCAGTGACGCTTTCAAAGTGTTTCCTCTTGGATGAGATCCAGAGGATTCCAGCATGGTCGTTTTGGCACAGTTGGTTGGTTTTATAAAACAGGTGTCTACATGTATGTAATAAATCCAGTTATGCTGATAAATCTGAACAGATAATTGAAAAGTATGTGTTACAGGGCTGGTAATTTACCATGTCAGTAAAGCAAAATCTAAGCAGTATTTCTGTAATGTGTGTAATGTTCAGTAGTTCTGTAATTTAACAGCTCCATTGGGTGAGCCATTTTTAAATTCCTGTTCAAGATGTTCTTGATCCAGATGTTCATATATTTTATTTTATTACTAGCTGCCTTTCAGTTAAAATCTGCACAACTGATTCTCTTCTTGCTTTGAAGTGGTACCAGCCAGTCAGGCTAACCAGCAACAGTCCATGACAAAGGATATAAAATTAATGAGGAAGTGGAGAACTGAATCATACACATTAAAAATATATGTAGTAAAGGAAAATCATCAGTAGGCTCATATTACCTAAGAGTCGCTTTTCCAGATGATGTTCTAGTCTATTCTTTGAAACGAAAAAAGCTTTTTAATCCTGCTCATATCACTTACATCAGACTGTTGCTAGTTAAGTTGCTAAGATTCAGCAGTATCTCAGATGTTCTGGAAATCTTAGAAAAGCAGACTGGCCATTTTACTGTAATGAATTTCATCATTAGCATTGTGATGTTTTGGGCTCTTTTGATAAATTTCTTTCCAAAGTTTTGAAGTCCCAGACCTTATTTCAGATTACTTGCATTGTAGTATTGACCTAGTTATCACCATATTGATGTGGAGTCTCATGACCTTCAGAGAAAGGTAGAGGATCTTCAGTATTATGTAAAGCACATGAACAGCTGGAAAAAAAATAGGCTCAAAGCCTATCATTTATTTGATTACTGTTATTGAATTAAAAAAAAAAAAAGGAAACACTGCAAGGAGACAGGGACATGCTGTAGTTGGGTCTTTGTTCCTCAAGTGTGTGATGGATTTCAAGGGTTGCCTCCAGCTCTGGGAAGAACTAGGACCTGTGACCAAAGATTTCAGAGATGCAGGGAGAACTGCTAAAGAAAGTTCTGGATTCTGCAGTGATTTGGGACGTGTGCTGAAGCTGAGGATCAGTCAATCAGATCAGCAGATGAGTATCTGTGTCGTGTAACTGTACTTAAAGTATATCTATATTGTATCTGTACATTCAGGATCCGTGCATGAGTTGATTATTTAAGGGGTGTGGCCTCCATAACTCATCAAATGATAATCCAATGCCTCATTCCTTTAAATACTCTGTAAAAGTCTAGCATTCTTAAAAGGCCACCTGGATGAGAGCTGATAAATGGGACTGTAACTGAGTCTTTTCCACTGTTTAAGACTTTTTTTTTCTTTGCATAAGCCCTGAGAATAGGTCTGATCCTGAGGAGACTTATCCTAAATGCCTTTGAGGAAGTACATATATTGCTCTTGCTCAGGATATCCAGCTAGAGCTGAGGGACGCTTTGGTGAATTAACAACTTTTTCACTTTATTTTGAGGCTATTTTCATTATCATAAATTTAGGAGCACAAATTCCCTTTAGGATCTCTCTGAGCTGCCGGATAAGAGTGAGGGAGCTGTTCTGTATGTTGTCTGATAAAGAAAATACATAAATCCTCTTCATCTGGGAATATAATTTCAAGTAAAGAACTTCTTTTATGTACCCTGATGCAATGATAGTTGGTTAATCTAGTTCTCTTAGCTGAGTATTATGGGGAGTCTTCAGACCTAAATTCAAGTATCTAAGAAGAGTTGGGATCTGTAGGTTAAAGGCTTGATGTCCATGGAAAGCACTGGGAGAATATTTGTGTGTTGTGCTTCAATTCAGCTGTAATTACAATTTGTGGCCAAGAGGAGGAACGCAGTATGATTTAACATGTTGAGATTTGTGACACTTTCCATTAGTTTTGACACTGAAAACAGTGTTGGTGCTCTTGTATTGTATGCTGCAAAATTCCCCTAGATAAAAGTAATATGGAGAAAGCAAGAAAACCATAATATTGATGACCATACCTATAAGAGTGTGGTAATCTATTCTAAATCAAATAGCTATGTACAGGTTTTGTGTATATGTTCTAAATGAAACACTCATACAAACATTCTGTTTACCTTTTCTGGGCTCAGAAAGGTTTGAGTTTTTATTGCCTCTCTCA
Organism: Petroica traversi; assembly: GCA_025920805.1. Lineage (NCBI taxonomy): Eukaryota > Metazoa > Chordata > Aves > Passeriformes > Petroicidae > Petroica > Petroica traversi. The sequence goes on from JAHLSL010000044.1 coordinate 7,291,492, forward strand.
GCTTATATGTAATGACCCAACATTTCTGCTGCTGAACAAGACTGATTTGTTGTCAAAACTGATGATACTAATTATTCTACCTGAGCTGTTTTCTTGTTTCTCTGCACAGTACATTGGTGGTGATGTGGGGGTAGGGTTCCAAGCCTTAGGTGCCTGAAGTGTTTGCAGTAAATCTCACCAAATCATAGAATATGCTGAGTTGGAAGAGAGGTCCAACTCTTAGCCCTGAGCAGGACCAGCCCCAGGAGTCACATCATGTACCTGAGAGCATTGTCCAAATGCTTCCTGAACTCTGTCAGGCTTGGTGCTGTGACCACTCCCCTGGGGAACTGTTCCAGTGCCCAACCACCCTCTGGGTGAAGAACCTTTTCCTAATATCCAGTCTAAACCTCCCTGACACTCAGGCTATTCCTTTGAGTCCTGTTACTGATCACCAGAGAGGATAGATCAGTGCCTGTCCCTCCTCTTCCCCTCAGGAGCCTCTTCATCTCAAGAACATGCACAGAGTGCATCAGAACATGAGTGTACATTGCTTGTAATATCTTGGACTTTATTTGTATAAGCATATTGGAGGGTTTATGCCCTACAGATTGAATATCAGTGGAATGAATGAAGAATTGGGTGGGAGTTAAATTAATTATTCCAACAGCAGCTTTCAAGTGTAACTAGATTGAAACTATTCTGCTTCTAGGTTAGAACTAGAAGAATTTTTAGAAACCTTAACTAAACAGAAATAGGGTCTAGATTTATCATCTGGGAAATGGAGAACAGTCCGATGCTTTTGGCTCATTCACTGCATATATTCTCCACAGTAATATGATGAATGCAAAAGTAGTTTGTGCCATATATTAATGTCTTGTTCTTGCATGGATGCAATCTCAAGGTTGCATACTATCTTTAAAACAGTGAATGGAGATGGACAGCAAATATGAGACAGATCAGATTAAGGAAGGACAATGCAGATTTTATTGATGATGCCTCCAGTACTCAGAAAAAATTGTACTGGTTTTTGTCAGTGTGAAGTACATACAATACTAGCAAGATCATTCATGCCATGCTTGCCTTGTGAATTTTTTCGGTGATGATGCACATCCTTTTGTACCAGAAGGGAAAGAAGTTAATTAAGTCCTTTGCAAATCCGTGTGAAATACGCAATAAATAAAATCTTGTAAGAGTGCTGCTTAAGGTTATAGTGTTCATACGTCAACCTCAAAAGAAAAGTCCAGTTACAATCCCCATGCAATGAGTGTTTTATGTTATATGTGCAGTACAGGTATCATAGTAGTTTTCTTCTCTTAATATATTGGTAATTTACTGAATTGTGACATGAGGTAGTGATTTGTTTTATGGCTTTCTGAGATCGTGGTATAATGCTAATGCTTCATATTCTTCAGACTGAAAGGTTTGGATGCCTTCTTTACTTTATTGAGGTCTAGTGCTATACATAAATATATTTTACCTTACTGACTTATCAGCTTTTCATAACTGTATCTGAATTCTCTCAAATGCCCTAACGATGATTTAGCTTTTTGGTTGCCATACACTTAAAAGTTACTACAGTACGCTTTCATCTGCTGCTGTTGTCTTATCCAAGTGTTATAAGTATCTCTTGTTTTTCTCCAGTTAACGTCCCAGCTCTCTCAGAGGTGAAATGCTCTCTCCATTAGCCATATAAAACATTGTTGTCTAGGCGGGGAAGAGAAGAGTTATTTCTCTTAGTCAGCCTAGTGTGGGAATTTGGAGAGACAGAATGTAATTAATTATCAAGCTTGAATTTTGGCCAAGGCTCTATTAGAGATGAGAGTTACAGTTTATGAATTTCTTTCATTCTTGTGATGATAGGATGAGCAGGAGGGAGACGAGAGTGAGGTTTTATGCAAACAGAGAAGTTTGGACCCTTGCTGTGGCAACGTGTTTCAGTTGTCATCATGTTAAACTGGACTGTTTTATGTGGCTGTGGCAGGAGAATGGGGGGTAAAAATGATAGCGCAGCTTCGAATGAAATTGTTTGCAGGGGAAAAAATGGTTAATTATACATAAATCAAGCTCACAAAAACCAACCAGAGCATGAAAGAGCTACAGTGCATGCCCTCTGCCTTTCACAGACTCTTTCCAATTCACTTGGTGCTTTGTGTTGCTTTTCTGAGGCAATTCTTTTCACTTTATGTGCACCAACACACATTTTGTCATAGTTTGTTGATGGTAATTTTGGGGCCAGATCTAGCAAGTCTCTAGTAGGCTGTTTAGCACTTAGATAAAATATAAATATAAATCAAGAAGTTGCTGAATATGTAATATTTTAATTCCTCTACTATGTCTAGTGTTAATTTAATAGGGAAGGAATAATCACAGAAGCAAGTATCAGGACTGAATACATACAGAACTGGAGGGGAGGAGAAGTTTTGTGTCCACTAAGGCCATTTTTCTGCTGCATTATTGGGAGCATATGCCACATTAGCCAGCACTACAGGAAATAGTCTTATGTAATGGAGAAACAGGACTGGAGAGTAGATGATCTGTCTTTGACAAATACCTCTCTTGTGAATTTTCAGCTGTGTTCCTTTTTATCATTAAAATTCTTCAGATATTATCTAATAGTTTATATCAAAATGATGGAAGAAAGTAATTCAGGGTTCTAACTTTACAGAATCTCTTGATTTTATGAATTTGTCTTCTTAAATGCATGATGTGCAAAGTCCCAATATGTCTCTGTTCTTAAATAATAAGAAAATAATAATTCACAGAGAATGAGATCTGTTTTTCTTCTAAGGAAATGCTTGCATTCTGAAGGGGTTGTAATGGTGTGCTGTGTAATGGTTCCACCATCCTTGTAAAACAAGATGTACTTTGTCCTGATAAAATTAGAACTACTTAAGAGATGCCACACTTACTGTGACATTGCAAATAATTTCTCCTGGGAGAAGGTGATTTTCCTTGCTGAAGGAAAGTTGGCATTAATAAGGACATAATCCATGAATATAGTGTTGTCATAAATGGATATTGAAGTTTATATCTGTGGGAATAAATAATACTGTAGGGGGGAGGGAAGAAAAGCAGGGTGCAACTGCACAGCCAGCATTTCTCTCAGTCTTCTGCCTTTAGAGCTAATTCATCACATAACCAACTAGTTGTGCAAAGTGGGATTCACTGTTGAAAGGAGAACAGGTGAACGAGATAGAAAGTGAGCTGGAAATTAAAAGAAAAAAAAATCTGTGTATCTTTCAAAGACCAGTCACTGGGTACAACCTTGAACCCCCAGTCATAGGAAGTTTTCTGCCTTACTTTGTTCCATTTCAGCTCCAAACCATGGCGTAGTTGCACATGCAGTGCCCTCTCTTTGTTGAGCAACCAACACAAGAAGGGTCAATAATTAACCAACGCTTGGCTACTGATCAAAAATCACAGCAGAAATCAGTGAAAACCATCACAAATTCTCCTGTGCTGAGGGAGATTACCCATCCCACTCTGCCCACAGAGCACAGCAGTTCAGGACTGCCCTGTCCTTGCCTCTGACCCTGGATGTGCTGGCGTGGTGCACCTGTGGTGGAGCAAACTCACCGGGGCAGGGTCCGAGCTGTGGCTGCTCCCAAGGCAGAGGCTCAGGGGTTTTTGCCCACATGGACTCTGCTGCTACTGTGGCTGGGTAAAAGGTGGTGTGTGCCAGGCTACACGGTAGCTACAGAATAAACACACAGTTTGACCTTGCAAAGGGTTTTGTTTAATGTATTGTTCTCAGTCCTGATGAGTAGCTCTTTTGTCCTCTCCATAAAATGAAGTTGTATATAGCTGGATTTGTAAGGAAATGGGGAGGATTTTCAAAGGCATATTTCCTTAAAAAACTCAGTAAAGCTATTCACCTGATTGCTGTAAGAGGTGCTTCAGGTTTCTTGTTTTTTATATGTACATTTCTAATCATGAAAATGGGGGGTATTTTTATATATGCATTAAAAAGAGGGATCTTTTCCTGATAAACAGAGGTTTATTTCTGACTGGTTTTTGGGGGTGTTTTGAGTCTCACTTACAGGATACCTGCATGGACTGGCCTAAATATTTAGGAGCAGCATGTTTTAGTCAGTATCTGAGAACATTAGCTTTGAGTTGTATATTTCTGACTTATAAAGTTATTATATCATTTTAAGTGCATTTTATTCTTGCTTAAGTGCTGCACACACACAACAAACAGAGTTTGCAAAGTCAAGTACTGTACCCCACCCTTGACCCGGTCTGTTTCTTTTCACCATAAACTCATTATCAGTCAGCTAAATCCTCTTCTTTTTAATCTCTACTTCAGGGGATCCTACTCTCTTCTTCTGCAAAAGTGGTCTCTATGGGCCAGATATACCTTCTTTCTCCTCCTCCTCCTCCTCTCTCCTGCATTTTTTCCCTGCTGGAATGTGGTTCAGCCTGGTCCCACTCTCTGTGCTGCCTGACCTCCATCCTGGGCTGTGCACAGCAGCAGCAGTGGCAGGGAAGGCATCTTGCCTTCCTCTCTGTGCATGAGGATAATGCTTGTCAGTAGGACCCAGCATTAAACCTAATATCCAGTACCTCTCACAAGTTTGCAGAGGTTTGGTGTGTCATCATACTTGAACTGCTTTTAACTGACCTGGCAAGAGCCACTTCCCTGATTAAAATGCACCCTTTGCTATTTAGAACAAGAGAAATGTTTGAATTAGTGAAGGAGGAGGTACCAGATAATATTTTCTCCTTGTAAAACAATGTCTTTTTATTTCCCTGCTTTTATCTTGGAAATAATTGAACCATTTTGGTTAATGTAAGGAAAAATAAAAAAAAAAGCCTGAAGCACACATCCAATGTGGAAAGTTTCAGCCCAAACAATTAGTCTGATAAAATTATAAGCAAGTGAAAATCAGATTTATGGGAAGCATTAGATAATCCTTAGTAACAGTCTGTGTCACAGCTCCCACCTGTGTGTGTTGAATACACAAGACCACCTTCTTTTCAACATGCATGCAACTTGCACACCCTCTTATCCAGTGTATTCTGCTAAAATGCATATCACTTAATTAAATAATCCACTTAACATGCATAAGAATCACTCTAAATATGACTGGAGCTAATCACATGTTTTGTTAAACCTGTTAATTGCTTATCATCTGTTTGCGTAGATTGCGTTTTATAACAGCAAATGGAGGACCAAATGTTCAGTTGTCCTTTATAATTCTTCCTGTTAGACATGTTTTAATAATTATAAAATTTTTGTCCACCCTCAAAAACATACAGTAAATTTATAATATAAAAGCTCAGTAATTGAAATGGTATTGTGACACAGAAAGCTGTCTAGCAATTAATGGTTCAGGAAAACAATAAGTTAGTGCAAAGCCTTGAGTCTTCATTCTCCTAATACATCATTTTGTCTATTTTCATACTGTGTTGTTCGCAGTGGGAGTCAGAGGAAGCCTTTGGCTGAATATTCTCTACCCCTAGCTAAGAGATTCTGTTGTGTTTTCATTACATTTGCCTCACATAATCACTCACTGTTCATTTCAAAAAGCCTTTGATATTTCTGTGTGTGTGTGTCCTAAACAATAAGCTGATCCATAATGCAGCATGATTTATTGCCTTCTGACCTTACAGCTTCTCCTTCTGGAAAACAGCTCATGAATCTGGGTGTTAACTGCAGCTTGAGCAGCACAGAAAACTTTCTTACTGTGTGCAGTACCTGCATTCCTGGGCAAGGTCAGTGATCTGGTCAAGTGAGACTTTTTTGTTTGGATGGCCTCTCTTTCCCACATTCCTTATGATATTTTTTTTCCTATATTCAAGTATGCTTCCCAAACTAACTCTGTGTGTGTGAAGTGTTGGTGTTTACTCTGACAGGTTGGCAATGCAGTGCACCTAGGCTGAGTACTCCTAGGACCAGATAGAAAATGCCAGTGTGCTATAGAAAAACAGCAGCAAGCATGAACACCTTTCCTTCAGCTTTGTTTGTTTTGATGGGTTCACATTGTGCCACCAGAACAAATCTGATGTAAGGGATGCTGGGGCAGGAAGGCTGAAACTTGCCAGGGAGACATGGAGAAGGAAGGAGGTGTGCAGAGAACATTGCCTTAAAGCTTATAATTTTCAGAGAAGCTGTCTGCAGGAATGCTGAAGGCGTGGAGGAATGATGATCTCAGGAGGTTGCACTGGCGGTACCCTGGGATATACACCCATTTGTGGGAGGAGTCTTCTCACAACGTTGTTGGTAGAACTGTGTAAATTTAAGTGGCCTTACTGAACCCAGAAAATCATTGCCCAGCAGTAAAAAGTTGGAGGTAGGAATTTGAGTCCAGGAATCTCTGCTACTTAGTTCTCTGGTAGACAGAGTCGATACTTGTTGTTTAAGGCACACAGGAGGGAAAGGCTTAGAAGAAAAAAAAAAAAGCAAGGAAATAATTTGGAAATTCAGTATCTTTGCACAGGATCAAATACAATTTCTGGTTCTGCTCACTGTCATGGCTTGGCCAGTTTTTCCTCCTCTGTCAGTGTTTTCAAGGTGGGCAGAGCTGAGGAGGATTTTGCTCTGATACGATGGCACCATGCCTTGCAGTCAGTTCCAGAGTAAATGGAAATAATGGAAAAAGTAATAAGAAGGCAGCAGTAGTGGGGCAGGGAGAGTAAAAAAGAGAGTACAGTGGTACTGCCCTGTTCTGTGGGAATGAAGGATCACACATTAGGGGCTCTCATATGTATGGAGATGTGCCACACACATGCTCGTGTGCTGATCATGGTCAGTGACCTCATCCATATGCAGGCCTGGATATCTCAGTGGTTAGGGTTTGCCAGCCAAGGACTGACTCTCTGGAGGAAAGTGAAGACTGGCTGTTTTTGGCAGAGAAACCCCACTCTTTGCGGAGTCACTTGGAATTCTGTGAAGGCCATGAATCTCAGAGTCTTTTCTTTGCAGGGCTTTAAAGGTGGATGGCAGATGAAATAAGTTCATCTTCTGGTTATTTTATTCCTCAGCTAAATCTGCTTTCTATTTGTACCTGCATGAGCTCACTGATTTGTATTTCTGTAATGTGCTCTTTCTCATTTATTTTATTTTTTTGGGCTGTCTTACTGTAGCATCCCCAGAATCCAATACCCTTCTAAGTCCATTGAGACACCGAGGAATGGTGATATCCGTTCCGTATGCAGGCTGATGGGAATGACCTTGGAAAGGATCATGGCAGTCTGAATCAGTGATATAAGTCCAGGCTGAAGCCTCTGTCCCTGCAGGTGCTCTCAGCTGGATGTAGGGTCATCAAGCTGTTATGTGTGAGCTGGGACTTGGTCTGTAACTCAGCATTTCCGGGCAGGGAAAGGCATGGCAACAGGACTGCTCTTTCCCAGCAGTGCTGCTCTGCCCTGTCCAGGATGTGCCAAGTCCTCATTAACATCTTTTGCCCACTCTTGACATAGTTCTGGGATTGCAGTGGTTGGTGTTTCCATTTAGAGGGACTGATTTTTAGGTTCTTTTCATAGTTCTGCATCTAGCAGCCCTTGCTAAAGCATACTGTAACGATATATGAAACTCTCCTGTGGTCCCCACAGCTCTGCAGGTGGGGTGGAACTGCAGATCCCAAGAGACTGAGCATTTTCCCATAAATTCTTTGCCCTGCCTGTTTCCAAATTAACTGGTGATGGATGAGGGGGAAGAGGAAGAGAAAGAATAGCATAATAAAACTCCCCCGTTGCATCACTTAAAATTCTCAAGGAATGTTCATAAAGATCAATATTGCTTCTCTTCAAGCTGCTGGGGGGGCACAAGTTTTTAATCCATTAAATTCTCATTTTCAGATTTTTTTTTAGCAAGACTTCTTAAATGTCTTTGTGCTGTTGTGTGTGCCTGGTGTTACTTTTCTAGCTAAAATAATTGGGTAAGTTTTGAATATGTTAGGTATATACTAGATAGGCTAATAATAATGGGAAACATGAAAGTATGGTTCACATTAGGAATTAAAAGTTGATGTAGTCTGAATGGGAGCCACATGAGTTTGAATTGTTTGGCTAGTTTAGTTCATGCAATTGGGAAAATAATGGAAAGGAAATGTAAGTATGGGTGGTACATTTGGTTATTGTGGATAAAGCAGAATATAATCTAAAATTGCATATTTCTTTTTGTGATAATCCTTTCCAGTCTTAGGAGGGCAATCAAGATAAAATAAGATCTGTGAACTGCCATTTTCCCTGTAAGATGTAAAAAACTTATTCTGGTAATTTGTTCATGAGTAGGTGAACGTGGCTGTTCTTATTGTAGTCCTAATTTTCACTTTGAATAAGGATATTAATCTGGCAGGCTGTACTTGATTTGTGTTTCAAGGAAATGAAACATTTTGGGATATGCACAGACCAGATAGGAATAATTTTATCTGAAGATACTAGCTTCTTTAATAACAAGTCATCCCTTCTTCTCAGTGTAGTTTTTCCCACTACTTTTTTCCCCCATCTCAGCTCCACCAAGGGCTGGTATCCTGAGAAGACCTCCTTTCCTTGTGTTTTATGTCTGACCTCCTAACAGTAGTACTTGTTTACCTAGGGAGATAATTGTTTTCTGGAGAGCATCCAGCTGATAACTTATTTTTTCATTAGACCCCTTTTTCCTATTAGTTATCTCCTGTTAGTTGATCTGTGTCATTTGATAAAACTAATTAGGTAATAAAAGACTGTTTCTGAGCTCCTCCCTTTAATTTTGGCATGGTGAAATGTGCTTCTTGGCACCTTGCTCTTTCCACATAAAGACAGCCTTCAGTTGACAAACAACATTAATCCAAAAGAAAACAAGCCAGTTCACGCATCCTCTCTTGATATATCCTTGTGCCAGAACAAAATAGTTCCTAACAAATTATTTGTACCAAAGATAGTGACATAACCCTGGCGCTGTTTTAGAGTTTTGCAAATGTTTGCAGAGCTTCTCAAGAGGCCAGGCTAAAAATACTCAATGAAACCATTCAGAATTCTACTAAAAGCATTTTGTTTCCTAGGACTTTCCTCCCTTCTGAAAATGCCCTCCCACAGCTGCATGGCATTTATTAGAAGGTGATGAAGGTATAAGGTAGGAAATCGCATTTTGTAATTATTTTAAAATATAGGCTAATTTTCAGGCTTCCTTTTTAGAATACATCATTTTTATTTTTCTTTTATAAAGGGGTGTATCTCAGTGGAAGGTAAGCTTCAAATTGAAGTATACTCATCCAATGAAAAAGGCTGATCAGATTATCTTTCATAAAAGTTTTCAGTGTGAAGGTTTGAGGTGTCATGGTACTCAGCATTTCAAAGACAAATAGTCAAGAATTGCCACCCCTTTATGGATAATGGCCTCTGCTGCACCCTAATCGTGTAGGAATTTCCCGAGGATGCTGGTGGATTTTTTTTTCTTGATTGCTGCACTCAAGAATAAAGTTCTTCTTCAAAGTTTACTTTGAGAAGAGTATAGAACATGCTATGCCCTGATGTGAGATCTGAAGAAATCTAACAGAGCCAGTGAAATTAGACTAACGAAAAGATCTCTGCAGTAGCTGTTCTGTGTTTTAAGCTCAGAGATGTCATCTCTCTTAAAAGAATGACTTCTACCTGTTCGTTGTTAAATGCAAGCAGTGCTTTGGTCAGGTCTGAAGAACTGTTTTGGTATTAGTTGCATATTTACTGTGTGTTGTATTTACTTCCATCTCAGAAAGATCTGCCATGGGGATATTCATGTTGTGCTTGCAGAGATTTGGAGTATTGCATCTTCTGGGATGCAAGAGCCCCAGAATAGCAGTGTATGAAATTTTAAAATCATTGGTATGATAAACTTGGATAGTACCAGAGTGTATTTGTGAGTCATGTGATAAATAAATGATGGAAGTGATAGTGAGAGCCAGTTAGAGCAATAAGAAGTGACTGTATTAAAAACAAAGGAGAAATTGAAGTTTGTAATTCAGTTGTCCTAATTAGATTCAGAAAAGGTTTTGACTTGCTTTCTGCCCCTGAACATTTTTTATTATCTTCTCTAGATGCGCTTATAGCCAATAGTGACTCATGGGTATCAGTTAAGATGCCCGAGATGGTTACTATCCTCTGGAGCTTCTGCTTTTCCTATGAGGAACAGTCCTGAGATACTGCAGTTTATAACCTACCATAATGCTAACTACAACTTTTGTCTATTTTGTCTATCATACCTTGTATCTCAGGCAGAGTTGATTCTGCATTTCTAGCATTAAACATAAAAGCTTTCCAAGCAAATGGCAGTTACTACTGCAAGAGAATTGGAAACATGGACTAGCCTGCCATTGTGTCAAATCTGATAATTGCTTTTCACACATAAGCAGCTCTGGAAATCCAAACTACCAAGCTTGTTTGTCCTGTGTGCTTTCCTTAAATGTACTGCTCATTTTCACTTCAGATAGTCTCTTAGCCCTCCTGGCTGAAATTCAGTGCCACAAGAAGCCCCCATCAAAGCCTTGCATGAATTGCTCCAGTGCTGTGCTTAGTGGTGCATCAGTGAATTGAATCCTGTGTGGCGTGGTTTTCAGCTTACTGTGAGCAAATTCTCCAGGATTACAGATTTGCTAAGAGGTAGAGTTGAGAGTCTCTGTATTTATAGGCAGCCCTGTGGTGCCCAGCAGCATGACACTCATTTTCCCACAGGATCCTTTCCCTGTCTGGGCTCTGCGCTGTCCACCCCTGTTGTAAGTGAAGATCTGGAACAGTGCCAGAGGTGCTCTTGCCAGCAGGGTTATGGGCTCATTTTGGCTTGAGCCCAGAAGAAGGGCAACAGATAAGGAATAGAGAAGGCTACAGCCCAGTTTTGAATGGAGTTGCTGGTGGTTTCTCTGGCTCAGCTCAATGTTTTGCCATGGTCTCTGCACAGCTGTCAAGATCCGATCCATGGGAAGGGAGAGAGACTGCTTGGCTCACACTGCTGCAGTCCTGTCCTAGGCACTGCAGAAATAAATGAGGAAGTGCTGTTGGGCAGGAGCACTGCTCTGGGTGTCCTGGCTGGAGACAGCATAGCACCTCTACTGCTTTTCTGGCTGAACAGGGTCTGCTGCTCATTCAGGTTGCCGACAGATGCTGCTTGTACAACTGATGGGAGAAGCAAACCTTTCCATTCCCACCCTCGCACATGAAGACAAGTCAGTTTAATGTAAACATGTAATTTTCACTGCTTATTAAAACAAAGCTGCTAACATATTGTACATTAAAGCATTAATATTTGAATTTTCAATCGGATGGGGTCCACAAACACTATCTGTATATGGAATTATGAGTGCATAGCTGTAAGAGAAGTGCGCCTTTGCTAGCTAACTACTGTGTAGCATCTTCTGAATTCATGAGAAATCTTTCTACAATGCAGGATTGTTTTTTTGAGTAGGGATTGCTGTTGTGACGCTAGATTCTTTTCAGGTTTGACAGCATTGTGCTTAGATGAGACAATTATTGTTTTGTTGGATTTTTTTTTTTTGAATGAACACATCAGAGAAATGTCTAAACTCATCTGAAAATTATAAGAGGAAAAAACACACCTATTTTGCTGCCATGCTAGTGTGAGTTCTACTGACAGTTCAGTTGATCACGTTTTACATTGCTTTTGTTTGGTGCAAAAAAAATGTTTTGTGATTTATGCAAAAGTTACAAGGAATACATATAAGATCTAAAATTGAGCATATCTAGCAAAGGAGAATTAAAATTGGAAGGAAAATACAAAAAAATTTGGTGTGAGTGGGTTGTGGCAGTGACTTCCTTGTGTGCAAAATTTAAGATAAAAGATGAAAAATGCTAAAAGCTAAGTGACAGCTGGTGCTGGTAAACAGTATTTGTCTTCAAAGAGTCATAGGGATTTTCATGAATTTCAAAAGATCCGTAAGTGAAAGAGATTATTTGGCTTGACTTGCAGATACTGCTGGCGAAGCAAAGAACTTAAGTAACTGTCCACAGCAGAGCCAAAATTAAAACTGACTCAGGTATTCCTGATCTCTCCCCTTGTTCTCCAGTTGCTTGACTGTCAAGGCACACTGGCACAAATTTGTCAGCAGGTTGTTCCTGATTTTGCTTTTTGGGTTTTTTTTTTTGCAGTTAGAAATTTTGGTTCTCTGCAACGGACAGTGTTTGTACTACAGATGCATGGAAGTGGTTTGGGCATGTCTGCTTCTGAATATATTTTATTTTTAGAAACTGCAGAATTTTCCCCTGTTCTTACCATTTCCTGTGGTTTTACTCTGGAGCATGATGGATGAAGAAGGCTATTTGTGTGATTAAGGGATGAGAATAGCAGCGGTAGGTCCTGGGTTTATAGTCACAAGTCAGATGTGACAGTGAGTCCCTGAAATGTGGTAGCAACAAGTGAACTTCTTAATCTATAACAGAATATTTGTCCTATTAGAAGGGTGTAGGAGAAGTGAGGCTGCATTAATGTTTTAAAAACCCTGTGGGATCCATGTAGGAAAGTGTCCGAAGAAGTGATATTGAATCAGTGAGAGTGTAGAAACAGTGCATTCACCTGCAGTAAGCAGTGAGAGAATTAAGCTAAACAGGAACACGACGCACTGGAATAAGTGTTGACACATGGAGTTAATTGAGAACAATTAGGTCTGTGTGTAGACAAGATCTACATAGCCCGTTTGATGCACGGCATTATGTGAGTAAAGGGTGCAGGATTAGACCTTTTGTTTATAGATTTACCTAATGCTTTAAACTATTTGGATGAATGGTGTTACACAAATGTTAGTCATAATTATTATTTAATTATGACCACATGTTTACTTTGAATGTAGTCCTATGCTTAATATGTAGGAAAGCTGGGATAATGTTGCAGCTCCAGTGTGGGAGCTACTGTTTGCCAAGCAGCGTTTCCCTAATGGCTTCTCCTTCCACGGGATGAAAATGCCTCCCTGGATGGTGAAGTTGCACCAGTTGTGGTATGTAGTAGGCAAATAGCTTTCATAAGAATACCTTCAGCTAGAACATTTTGAAATATGCATCTGGGATAGAAGGCTAACTTATTAAAATTGATGCTATTAAATGTGCTGCTTGTATATAATTTCAAAATACCTGAGATGCCAGTATTTCATTCTGTTTCCACTGAGAGTACAGAAAGCAAATTTCATAGTATGATTCATAATATAGGAGTGCTACAGAATTTCTATAATTCATGTGTTGCTACTTTAATATGCATTTAAATGTTTAAACTGTTATAAAATTGAAGATTCTTTAAACTTTAATATATTTTTTTTCACTCTTAAGCAGACTGAAGTTGTTCCTTATTTAACTCTATTTTGAGGTTTTCCTCTGCTCAGATCTTCCATTTCAGATACTGTGGAAATCTTAAGATAATTTTAGGAGTGGCTACACATATAAGCAAGAAAGAGCTTTGTGTGGTTTATTTGGGCTTTTTTTTTTTTTTTTTACCTTATAATGTTTGTTATTTTTTAAAGGCTCTTATAAGAAATATAATTCTGAGGGGTGTACAGTATATCCTAGGTGACAAGTGATGGGATGCTTTCTGTCCTGTCCTATCCACTAAGTAATATGGGTGGTTTTTTAAGTGACCAAAGGTAACGCAGAATGTGAACCTTTTCCTTAGAATGCTTTTAGTGCTTTGAATGGAGATACCTCAGTTCCTCTGTGCCTGGCATTTTACAATGATTGTTGGTGCTACTGAGAGGGGGAAAAAGACCTCTCTTGAGCACAGTCTGTGCACGTGGACTTGTGTGCAGGATCAACCTCATTAATTCAACAAATATATGTCATTCCTTTAACCCAGTACAGGAATCTTCTGATTCCTGACTGAATTACTGAATCCCATATAGTAATTGCAGCTTATATTTTGCTCACTGTTTAAGGCACTTGATCTTCCCTGTGGGCCTCCCCTGACATGCTTGCCCCTGCTCACCTGTAAAAGAAGATTTGTGAATCTCCTGGCAGTGACAGGCTTAAAGTGACATGACACTTCCCACATGCACCAAAAAAGCGCATATTTCTGTACTTCAGTTTTCCTGAGCACATGTTTGCTTTGGTGAGAAATTACTTACCCAGTAAGTCATTTTAAAAGAAAATTAAAATATTCGATAATTTTTAATAAATGTATGTTTTCTAAAGGGAAAAGGGGAGATATGCAGGAGAGAAGAAACTTTTTTTAAAGTCTAGGTGTTCAAAGTTTACATAAACTTCCTTTCAGAAATCTTTTCAAATCAAACATAAATTACTTCTACCAAAATACTTTGTTTCCATGTAGACACAGTCACATTTAACAGAATGTCTTTCGTGTGAAAGGAAGTTTGATTTTAAAAAATTATTTCACCCCATCAATTTATGATTTTGGTGTAGAAATGAAGGTAAAAATAATTTGTGAATGCAGTTTCCTTGAGATGGCTTGAGTTTCTGCATTCCTTTGCCTTTCTCTGTGTTTTTCCAGCCTGGTCATACGTTTGAATGTTTGAATATTGTAGTGTCAACAGCTCCTTGTATTTTCACTTGATACAGTTGAGCAAAAATTTTGACATTCAACTGGACTGTTTGAGGAGCTATTACGAGCAAAATTCTGCTTCTTAAGTAAATCTCATCTCAGTGCTTGAAATCTAAATGGATTAATATTTTTAATGTCTTGTTTACAATGCTGCCTATGAAAGCCTGTATTTGTCTACTTGCCAACCTTCCTTCTTGGCCAGAAACCATTCTGGCGTGAATCTCAACGCTGGGCTCCCATCCATTTTCCTTGAGTCTCTCTCTCTGGTTCCCTCCCTTTTCCTCAGGGGCTCTCTGGAAGATTGTCAGAGGGCTTTAATTTCTTGAGCAAGTCAGCTTTTTTTTGACTCATAAGTATTTCTGCCCCAGCCCTGAATTTCAGAGTTTGCCAGCCAAACACAGATGGCTTGCCCCGGTGGTGTTACAAAAAAATACATACATTCTCAGATTTTGCTGAAAACAAACCTAAGAACAAACCAGTGTTAGCTTTGTAAGTGGGCAGAAAAAGATGCTTAAGAAAGAAGAATCATGCAGTATGTGTGTGTGATTTGACAGGGTGCCCAGCAGTCATGGTGGAGTAAAGGTGAGCTAGCAGGTAACTCCTAATGTAGAATGAATCCATTATAGCATCCTGTACCATTTATGCATTTTACCAGCAGAGCCAAACCAGCTAGGAATGCCCACAATACTACTAAAATTAGAAAAAAAAACCACATATCACCAGTATGGTGGCACTGGTTTAGCTGTGATTGCTGAGTGACTTCAGGGGTAGCGGAGCTCTTAGAGGAGAGTCTGTGGAATTGGCGAGTGTGGCATAAGCCCAAGTGCTAAAGCAGCAAGCAGGTTATTAGAGAGTAGGAACTAGGGGTGTATGATATCAGACTACATCACAGTAGAATCAGGTAGCTGTAGGTATGGTGAACCCTCTCTTCTGAGCAGGCCAGCAAATCCTCACTAGTGGTTATTTTGATATGTGATACCCTGATGCTAATCTGAGGAGTTGAATGTGAAACCAAAGAAGCCCCAGCAACAATGAGAGCCCTTTGCCGAGCGAGGAGCACTTGGCAGTTCCCTCTGCCTTCCTAGAAACAGAGAGTGAGCAGGAGCTCATGCAGTGACAGGGTGCAGGGTTTGTGGAGAGGCATGGACGGGTCACTGCGTGGTCCCCTGAGTCGGGAACCTGTGGAAGGAACAGGTGGTGTCCCTACATCACAAGACTGCGACTGGTAGTCAAGCAAAAGCAACAACAATTTCTGCTTGGTCTGGCTTGAGGTGGGGACTTTCTACTCAGTCTGGTGTTAGAAGGGAGTGCAGTGAGGTGGCAGCCCTGGAGCAAGCCTGGCCAGAGATGCGTTTTGCCAGCCTGCCCCTGCCCTTGGAAGAGTGGGAGCCGAAGCGATCCCGTGGAGGAGGAGAATCCACATTGCCCCCTACCATCAGTACAGTGCTGCTCTGCCTCCTGCCTGCCTGTTCTCCTCCTCAGGAGCTGGGCTCCAGCCTCCTGGGAAAGGTCCTCTGTGCTGGAGGTGAGGATGAAGGCGCGAGTGAGAGGAGACAGCTAAAGGGCTGCGTGCCTGCCCACGAGACACAAGCAGGGGCCAGTAGCCCCCCCAGGAGTGAGTGAGTGAATGAGTGAGTGAATGCATGTGTGTGCATGTAAAATGCTGATTTCCAAGGAGATTTTAATTTCTGGTTCTTAACATGCCATTTGTATTTTGAAAACACGGTATTACTCAAAATGAGATAGGTTGATGAGACACGATAATCTAGACAATCTTTCAGTATAGATATCCGAAGGAATATGAGCATTCTTAATGTTTTATAGACTAATGTGTCTGGCTCTAAGATATTATAAAAGAAGTATAAATAGCAGGGATAAAGAAAAGGGAAATATGGATTTAATATGTGAAGCAGCCAAGTATTTGGCTACCCTTTATCATTTATTGATCATTCTGTCTTCTGTTCAGAAATTATTTGGAGTCAAGGATTCTCAGAATTATTTTTTTTAATCTCCTTGTCTGTCTTAGACACCAGGCTTACAAATGAACGTACAAACATGAGTGTATGAGTCAGGAAACGTGTCAGTGGAGGTGGCTGTGTGAGCAAGGCTGTAGGTAAACAGAAATAAAGTTAATTGGCAGTTTTCTTGTATGCACGGGCAGCTGAAGTCCTTTTCGCTGGAAGAAATTTTCTTTTCCCATTATCCTTCAACATTCTCTTGGAGGGATTGTCTCAAGGGAAGTGAGTGAGTCAGAAAATATGCCAAGTTCATGTCATGGCTGTTTCGGCGTTTCTTTCTCTTGCTGGCCTCCAGGAGCTTTATTGGCAAGTGTTTTTAAAGGAAATATTGGCACAGGAAGGCCTTATTGTTTATGTCATGAAAGTCTCTTGGCTTCTTCTGCCTTGTTATTTTCTCCCTTAAATGGGGAAATTAGGAGTGGGGGGGGACTGAGAGAGGAAAAGAGGAAAGAAGCAGAAACTATTGACGGTTGCTACCAAAACTCTTCCCCCTACATCAGGATGTATCTTGGTGAGTCCTCTCTTTGCATTTTCTCTGTTGCTGCTTTTCAGGCTCTGCTACAGGCAGTAGATGGGTTTCTAAATGCATAAGTTTTCTCTTCATGCTTTTCAAGATGTGGCACTTAGGGAGCTTTTTGAAAGAAGCCAGCAGTTTTCTGCTGGGCTCTCCTCTGCCAGAACAGGGAAGGGAGAGGAAAATGCAGAGCCCAGCCAGGGTCACATCACTGCCACCTTCTCACATGCAGATCAGAGCTCTGTAGTGGGCTGTGGAGGACATTTCATTAAATTCTTTTCAGTTCTGTGAAATGTTTGCACACAAAATACAAATAAAAATGAAATTGGGAAGCTCTGCCGAGCAGATGCAGAGGTACAGGGAAAAAACAATAGTGAGATGGTGCATGGTCAGAAATGTTGCTTGTTAAAAACCAAAGCAGAAAGCAAAAGTGTTCCCTCAAATGTGTACATGTTCTTAAAAAAAATTACCAAACCAACAAACTAACCCCCTCCCTCTGCCTAAACTTACTCATATGCACTCAGGCAATTTTGGCATAACATAAAAGCACACACAAAAAAAAGAGTTATGTCCAGTGTAGCAATAAAAATTGCTGTAACCTATTACCCTCAAATTAGGTGAGAGTTGCAAAGTCTCTGAGGATGCTATTAAAGAATTAAATATTAACATTTCAAAGAATGCTTCAGTATTTTATATTTTTTTTTATTTGGAAAGTAAAAAGTTAACTCTCCTGGTGATACGTCATGGCAGAAAGTCTGTTTCTAAACCAGGTTCATTCTCATCTATGATATTTGCCTCTCTGATATTTGTGTATGCAGCTCAAAGATACAGGATAAAAAATTCTTTCAGGTTAATGTAACAAAGGTATGCATTGATGTACAAAAAAAGCATAACACTAGTTCTTCTGGATTTGTTACCACAGAAAAAGAAATTTAAAGCAAATGTCTATTTTTGTGAATTAGACATAGAAATTTACATTTAAACCACTTTTCTTTGTACCCAGTTAAACGAAGGATTGTCTGTGGAATTAAATATCTATTTCAAGGCTGTGATGTAGTTTTTGTGATGTCTCTTCAAACACTAAGTATTTGTTGGTACATAATGCATCTTTTTATTGTGGCATCTTACTTGCATTTCGGTGATGCCTTTTTGGAATGCTCTTTTTCAAAGGAAAGAGAGATGATTAATCTTGGCTCTTCAAAGCTATATTGTTTCACTTTTCAACTCTTTCATGTTCTTTTGTTTTCTCACCTACCTATTTGTGGCGTCTGTGCAAAATTCTTTACTGCATAACAGTTTAATTTGTGGAAGCTTTTCCCTTCCCCCTGTGCTTCCAGTGTTGTACTTTGAATTGCTCAGACCTTGCTTTTACTTTCTTTAAAAATGTATATACAATTGAAGAAGGTTAAAGTTCTCATGGAATATGCATTTTTAGACCTGAATATTCTTAGAGCTTGTTATTTTTTCAGATTTGGGATCTTGTTCAGCCTGTTACAGGAAAAGTAACTGCCTGCCAACATTAGAATCCAGGGAACAGGAACCTGGATTTTGCTTGGAAAACATCTTTAGGAAAGGTGGCTGTGGCTTTTCTATTCCTGCATTCAAGTGTTCTTACCAAGACTGAGCCAAAAGAATTATATTGTAAAATGATAGTTATAAAACCAAGGAAAAAAATGCCCCTTCTAGCAGCACTAGCATATTTGTTTATAATTTATTTGCATGACTATGCATCTGTAACAAAGTAATCGCTTAAAAGGATATCATAGTTCCATGTAGGATGTTGCAAGTGAGCCATTTTCACTATGTTGCTATTGTTATCTAGACGGAAACATAAGCTTTTTTCTGGTTTTCTCTGTGTGTACAAATACCTGTATCTATGAATATATTTGAACAGTTATATCAAAAGATAAGCACTGTAATACTTATGGGAATATCAGCATGGATTTTTCTTCTATGTTAGGAATCCTACATTTGTCAGTTCAAGCAGACAGAAACATTTGTCCTGTGTTCTTTATGTCTAATGTCATAGCCTGAGAAAAACCAAACCATAAAACTGAGTGTGAATAACTGTACTTTGGCCTGTGTCTGCTATTCACTTTACCAGACAGACAGAATTCCTTAGACATGGCAATAAAAGCTCAATATTAAGTCATCAGCCCATACCTACTGCTCCAGTGTCAGATACACTGTGACAATATTGCTTTATGACTATGCTGGAGCACGAAGTGAAATTACTTTTTCTTTAGGGACTTTCCTTGGAGATGTCTTTCTCCTCTGTCCCCTGAAACTTTGAGGTCTCATCTGAGCTAGGAAGCCCTCCCTTTGGGTTCATCCATTGGTATTAGGCTTGTTGGTTTCCTTAGCAATGAACTCTAGGAAAGCTACCTTCTCCTTTTCAAGAGCTTTCTCCTCTCTCCCACAGCTCTGTTTCTTTTTGTTGCATTGGAGAAATAAAATAAAAATTGGATATGGATAATAGCAATCTTGTAAAAAATTTTCCTTCATTCAGAACTTCTCATTCTCTGACAGCTTGACTGTCACATAGAGAGCTGATCGAGATGAGTGCTCTCAAACCACAGTGAGAGTTTATTGCTTCAGCATGAAATGAATGGGAACAGGGAGTCAATTATAATTTAGGATTGTGTTGTTCTTTGTGCAGGCTAAACAACCTGGCTTAACAGGAAGAGGTCAAAATTCACAGGGCTTCCCAGTTCTTCAGGGGAGGCAATGATTTGCATAAAAATTATGATCCAGTTATAATCTACTTGAATTTCCAGAAGTTATTAGTAGGGTTCTTTCCTGAAGGCTTATAAAAAATTAAAACTGCTGTGCAATGAAAGGGAGACTCTTGTAATGAATTAAGTTAGGAAGCGACAGGGAGTAAATAATCAATTTTACAACAGGGGAATCCTGTAAGGCATCAATCCAACATAGGGAAAAAGGGGTTAATATTGAAGTAATAAAGCCTAGTGATGGTGGTTGAGACAACTGGGAAGAATTTTACAAAAATTGAAAGTATTGACTGTGACTGAACAATATGATGGCAGAGAAAATTCAGTCTCAATAAATGTTAATATTTTTAAAAGGAGAAGAATTGAAATCACAGTGGACTTATGGCCACTTAGGAAAAAAGTGCTGGTGTCTAATAGATTTTTGATAAAGTAGCAGCTGAATGTCCATCATATGTCAAAAGCAAGCATTGGGAATTGTTAGGAAGGAGACATAGAAAAATGCCATATTCTCCATGTTTCACTCTATGTAGGACTGCATCCAAGTAATGTGGTCTTTGTTCTGACCTGTCAGATTTTCATGTTTGTAGTGTTAAAACACGTATTTTGTACATTATTTTCCATCCTCAGATGCATCATTTTCTGACATGATCTAAAAACCCTATAATATGAAGAACAAGTGAAGGTAGACTAATGCCTTCCAAGGTTGTAACACCTTGGAAGCATGTAGCAGTTTCTTACTGGAAGTTAAGAAAGAAAAATACAAAGAGCTTATTGCAAAAATAAAAGGAGCAAAGCCTGTATGAAATTTCAAGCAGGGAAAAATTACAAATGTAAAAAGCTTTATGCTGAGCAGAAGCCCTCCTTAATAAATAAAGACGGTTCAGCTGGGGACTTTGCTGTAACATGCCTGTCTTCCAAAATGTTTTGTTCCAGAATGGGTTAGTCCCAAAGGACTTTTTGAATGTGTGGATTCAGATGTATGTACACATAACTGCTGTACCTATCAAATCCTCTATTTATTCCAGAGCAATTTTACCCAGCAAAACTTATGCCTGTTAGGTACTAAGCGCCAGTATCGTGGCCATAAATATGCAAAATTAACCAGTTTGCCAGGTACTTTCCAGGTACAATAACTGCTCCATATTTTGTGTATATTTCAGTTGCTCTCTTGGTTACGAACTTGCACACGAAGTATGAGATGCATATTGCTTGTAATGATTTCTACTTTTCCCTCCCCATCCATCTGAAGATCTCAAATATGTAACAGAAGAAAAATATTCTAATCATGCATTCATGAAAGTCATTGGTCTTTGGGTCATTTTACTTATGGCTTGATATGACGTTAAAATTTCCCAATTTCTGACAAAAAAAATTTGCAAAATTCATTGTCACCTATGAACAGCTCGATATCACACAGACAGACTGCTCTTCAGAATTACATGGAGTGTATTCAAACAGCTTAAAAGATCATTATTGTTGCTTCCCTGATTAAAAAAAAAAAATAAATGAATGCTGTTCTAAGGTTCATCTAATATGTATATATAAGTAATAAGTAATTTTACAATTTACACAAATTTAAAGAGAAAAAAATTGAAATTAAGAAAAGCAGAAAAACCAATGGATGATCACATTTTTCACAGAAAAGGTAATACAAAGATTTCTACTGTATAAATAGATAGTGCATAATGGCAGAAAATGTTATTTCTACATTGCTTAATTTCTCATTTTTCTCCCTGACATTTTGAATTCCGCATTAGTCTGTAGAACAGATTCAAAATATCAGAGGTAAAACAAAAAGCCAAACTTTGTCTTCAGGATGTAGTTTCACTAACTTGATTGGGCATTACTCAGAGGGGATCCATTTTTAGCATATTGCAATTTGCATTTTGACCTTTTCTGCACTGTGGATGAAAATTGGTGCTGTGATGTGTTGATTAGTCCCATAAAATAATGTTTAAGACCTCATTTAAATATATTGTTTGGTAAACAATAATGACATCTACTCCATTACAGTAACAAAAATGTCCATTACAATAATAAAAATAAATCTAGATTGCTTCCAGATAGCTGAAAAAGATGGTCTTGCAAAGCTAAGTTTTATTTTCTGAAATGCTCACTGGCATTCTCTGTCTGTCTTTGGTAGCTCTCAGTAAAGTGCAGAACTGTTGAAAGTTTAACAATCTTATGCAGGATGGATGTAGACATCAGGTCTGAAATGGGGGAATGCCTACGTTTGCATGTGTGCAAATGCTGGTAATAATAGTTTGGAAATATGTCACCTCAAAACCTGAGACAGAGCAGCTACTCCAGGTGAGCTATGTAAATGGATGCTTTTATTTCTCTTCCAGTGTGATTGCTGCATAGTTTAATATTAAATGAAAGCAGACTTACTTATGGGAAAATAATCTGGAGCAGTTAATGTGTGGATCACCCTAAGTAATGACTGCAAAATATGTGTGTAATTACTTTGACCTGCTGAGGTCCCAGGTGGAGCACCTGCTCTAGTTTAGTAGTGTAGGAGAGAGAGTGAGCAACAGGAGGCAGTCTAGACAGGAGTATCAAGAAATACCAAAGGCATGGGAAGCTTAAGTTGTAAGTTAGGTTTTAGCAAAGTGCAGCTGCTTAGTTTTGCAAAAAAAGGTGATTGGGAAGACAATGACAATAGTTCTCATGAAATGGATTTAGATTGGCTGTGAAGAAGAGCCAGCATTGCTTGGGGATGTAGCAGGACACTGGCAGATGTGTCTATATTAAGAGAACCCTGTTTTGGGAAAAACACCAAAGTAAGTAAGCAATGGGCAATGTAAGATGTTGCCTAGGGTAGGTGTGGTGTTTGAAGCTGGCATAAATGGGACTGGGTTTGCAGGAGAGATACACCAGCTGGCAGATCTGTGTTAGTTGCAAATGATGAGGTGCTCACTTTATCTCATGCTATAGTAGTCCCAATAGGTTGCCTCTAGTATACCAGAATTTATATAAACCCCTGTAAGATGAAACCCCTTTGAATCGTTGCTGTCCTTCACTACTTCACCCTGCACTTATGCAAATCCTGCACACAAATTACAGCAGCGAGTCTTTATGGACAGATGAAGTAACTGCTGGACTGAAGCTGATCCTGTATTGAAAGAACAGACTTTAAATGCTTGTTTAAATGCTAAAAGCCTGTGGAACGCTGCAGTTAATTTCTTAATGCAAGGCTTAAGGATGTTTCATTGCTATACAGAAATTGGGAAAATAGATGCAGATTGCACTGTTCCAGAGAGGTCATTCGGTGTTTAACTTTCAGCTAACTTTCAGTGTCTTGGAAAAAGGAAGCAAGCTTTCCATCCTTCACACTCCAGTGTTCATTCTGAATGATGTTTAATGTACAGCCTATTGTGGCACCTCCTTTAATTAGCACTTGCTGCTTTTCTTCTTCTGAGGACAATTGTGATAGTGGCAGACTTCATGTCTTTATTACCAGCAAGATGGGAAACTTCTGTAACTTCTGTAACTGATGGGCTGAGACAGTCTGGGTGCCCGTAGCTCCTAATGAGCAGCGCATGACACGGTGCGGGGTATTGGCAAGATTAATGAGCCCAGATTTCCTTACCAGCACACTGCCTTGTAATAACAGCACAGAGAAGGAGTGAGAGCATTAGCACATAGTGTGCAGTGTACCATTGTGCTGATAGGAAAATCCTATGCAGCCAGCCGCAGGAAGAGAGGTGAAAAAAACTTCATGTTTCTGGTTGTAAATCAGGATTCATGCAAGTGGCTGGGGATTGATCATTGCTACCAGACTGAAGCCCTAAAGGGGGAATCTGCCATTGACCTTGTTAAAAATATATAAAAAACATTCCCATATAAGAAAACAGATCAGAATATACTCCCCTCCAAAATTGTTCTTAGTTCTCTTGGCAACATCAAAGGGTATTTTTAATTTGTTCAAGTCCCTGTCAGTAATTTTCTGACATCTTTAACAACCTACCCCATTTTAACAAGAAAATATTATCATATAAGCACCATGACCTAAATAATACTAATTCTGATGTTCTCTAATCAATAGATTCCTACTAAGTTTTCCTGTGTACTGGGGAAATTATTTTCTAAATGTTTTAGTTGGGAAAGCTAATGACACTTGCAATAGTTTCTGACTAAGAATTTGCCAATATCTTATTTTCATCTGAAGTTTCTGATTTGATGATATAGACAGGTTTCAGGAAGTGTAATTTTTTTGGTTAATCTTGAAAGTGTGAGGACACAGAGAGACTCATTTGCATTGAATCACATATAACCATTCAAATTTGGCATCTAAAGTGCTTAAAAACACCCACTGATTTCTTATATTTCCTGACTGTTAAGGAAGACCAGAAAGATGTAATGTTAGGAGACTGTATGGAGTGGGATGAAAGAAGACTGACAAACTGAGTATGTGCTTTAACCTATGTTTCTTCAAGGAGATGAGCATCTACACACTGGAGAGACCAGTGACTTTTTTTAAGATAAAAAAGCTAAGTACAGTACAGAACTTCCTTGTAGGTAATACATGGAGGTTTTGCTTTATGACACCTATTTCTCAGTGTCTGAAGAGGATTTCAGGCTTAGTTCTTGGTGTTCCTTATTGCACTTACACTAACTCCTTCCAGCTGCCCATAATGAGAGATGACTTGGAGAGGAATGGAAGCAAAGTCTTACCCCTAGGCTGGTGAGTTGGGGCTGACAGTGCTCAGTTCTGGAACCAGGCAAGTTGTATCCCTCCCTCTTCCAAAACCAGGAGGAAATGCCCAATGCACAACAGAATAGGTGAGCAGAACTGAGGCTTTCCTATTTCTGTCTCTCATCTTGTCTGATTTGATCTCTGACTGTGAGCTTCCTTGATAGGTGGGTACAATTAGCCAGTGTGGGTCCCTCGGCATCCCTGCTGAAGCTGTTTCTCTTTTTATATAAAATATTTAAACATTCCCTGAAAACAGAGAAAGAAAATTATTGGTCTTTTCTGGGAGAAATCTGTGCAGCATGGAACAGAAATCAGTCTGGACTTGTTTTACATGGATTTAGAAAACAAAACAAGACAAAACAAAATATCCACTAGCTGTGAAAAAAGTACTGAGAGAAGCAAGCACAGCCAGCATCAAGTGATGGTTTATTTGGTATGTAAAAACATAGATTTCTTCAGATGATTTATATGGTAGTACTAATTTTGTAAGACAGAACAATGTTTCAGAAGTCGGCTGTCCAGCTCCAGAGCAGCTGATACTTGTAAACAATGGGTACTCGTACACAGGCGAAATTTCATCTGAAAGCCTTGATCTCAGGGAGTGCATCTGAGTTGTGAGACAGTGCACCAGTGAGGGCTGTGGAACTGTAAATGAGCCCCACACTCCTCTTCTCCTGAGTGGTGTAGGCAGCTTTCTGCTCCAGGCTGCTGCCTACCTTGCCTGCTGCCTTGAGCTATCTCTGCTTTTCCGTGAAAGAATATAAGCAGTGGGTAGAGAAAAATTCTCTCGAGTGAAATGGGAACAGGATCAGGATCAGACTGCTTGTTGTTTTTTTTGGTTTTGCAAAGTCAAAGTATTTCAGGTGAATGTCATCTTTATTCAACCTGAAACAGGGAACTGACAATCAATGTAAAGAGGGTTTCACTGGAGATCATTCTTGTGTACAGCTGCCAAATGTTATATCTGGGCCTCACATAAAATCTGAGTGTTACATCAAAGATCAGGAGAACTGTGCTTACCACTGCCTAAGAATTATGGAAAGTCATCTGCCCATATATTCATCATGATTTTTTTAAAATAAAATTAATGCAAATTATTTCCATCTGATTTAATTATTTTAAAATTTGTTGAGAATTTCAATAGCTTGTAATTAAGAAAAAAAAAGTTTTACCTGCATGTCAGAAGTCTTCCCCACTGAGCAGTAACAACAATAAAAATGGCATACAGGGTATTTTGTTACTTACCCTGTAAATGTGATTTTTTGACATTGCATGTAGGTTGATCTGCTTCCAAACTCTTGGCTATTTCAGTGAGGAACAAATCCTAACAAATATAATATTTTGTTTAGCAGCCTAAAATCTTCTTCCTATTGACACACTACGTATAAAATACGGTTGTCCTGAGAGAACATTAATAAAGAATATATGGTACTGCTAAATATTCTAGTAGCTAAACCAAGCAAGAAATATGCTGGTAATGACTAGTATCCCAAATCTCAGATTCCTCCTAGGAGTGCCTGGATTCTCCAGTATTGTGCTGCTTTGTGCAATTGTTTGCATTTTGTAGCATTGGACAGTGCTTTTGCTCAGTTGTAAATGTGCTGTGAATGCAAGTGGACAATTTTCAATGGTTATTCAGTAGACATTCAGTCAGTGTCTCTGAAAAATTGAACAGATGTTAATAAAAAAACCCTTATAATTTATAAGAGTTAATATATTTAGTAATTTTCTGGGTTTGTATCTACTGTAGGTGTCTTGGTGTAGAGGTAATCAGATTTCTTTCTGCATGCTGGTTTCTGAATTTTATTAAGTCTTCTCCTTAATTAACAAGTCCCTTTTTCTTCCTTTTGTCTAGCAGTCTTGAGAGTTTTAGAACTCCCTTTTGTTTTTGAGGATAATGACTCTCATATATGATTTCTTTTTGCTCTGTGGCATCTCACTTCAGAATTTGAACCAAACTTTAGAAGCACAGCTAGCACCCAAAGACAGCACATCTGCCTGCTGGAAAACCAAGCCTTAGTTATTTCAGCATCAGTAATTTACACTCTGAGCAGGGGTACTTGGATTTGGTATTTGTGAGGATAATACACTGTATGCTCCTTTTAAGCATAATTTGTGCAGTATCTAAAGGCAGTAATACTTATAGAAAATTTTATCTGTGTGAAACAAACTGAAAAAAGATCTAAGGGTTATTTTAGAAAAGCACCAGTGAAAAAAAAGCAATTTGGAAGGAAGAGACTTTTGCCTTGTTTTCCAGCTAAGTCCCTATTGTCCCCAAAATAATGCTTTCAGTGGAAGAATGCAGTAATTTCATATAGCATTTTTGTGAAGAAATGGGCAATTCAGTTTCATTACCTGCTCTTCTACTTACTGAATTTGAAGACATTAACTCCTTCTTTGGGTCTAGGCAAGCAGTGAAATGACTTCAGATGATTTTTCCAGCACACATATGTTGTGTAGAGACATCTAAAAATAATCATCCCCTCCTAGCTAGTGAAATTATCCTGGCAAAGCCCCTAATACATACGAAGCTGTGCCAATGGAAAAGTGCCGCCGCCTTTATCAATTTAGCTGATGCCATTTCGGGGAGATGACGCAGTGTTGGTGGGAGAGGGTTTCCTTCTGCTGGTGTGCATGTGAGGAGAAGGTCAGGAAGAGGCTGATGCTGTCAGGCTTGGTACATGCACCACCACGGCAGCACGGAATGCTCGATCCATCCGCCTTGGATGCTCCCCTGTGCCCATCCCACTCAGTCCCCCTGAGTGCGCCAGCAGGGCAGCACACATGATGTGCTCAGAGCAACAGGCTTGCCTGCTTGTTCC
The DNA here is from genome assembly GCA_025920805.1 of Petroica traversi. Taxonomy (NCBI): domain Eukaryota; kingdom Metazoa; phylum Chordata; class Aves; order Passeriformes; family Petroicidae; genus Petroica; species Petroica traversi. Next base: position 7,318,708 of record JAHLSL010000044.1, read on the forward strand.
AATTTAGGACAACAGGCTGCAGTACTGAAGTGCACCCCCACCTCGTTGTTACCCTCAAGCAGCCCTGGTTAATGTCATTTGCATCTGCTGTTACTGCTTCTGCCATTCTTCCTTTTTGCTGCCCTCTTTTCTCCAGTCCAGTCTTCTCCCAATAAATAACCCATTATTAATTGCTTTTTTTCCCACCTTGATCTGATTTTTTCCACATCCATCTCAGCCTTGTAAACCTGGCTTCAGGTGACAGGATGGGTGCTGCTGGCCCTGTGTGGCGGTACTCCCCAGCAGGTCCTCTAACCTCTCCTTTTCCCATCTGTGGCACTTGGCCATCTCCTGCCAAGCTCCCCTTCACCCATCTGTGAAATCATTGAAATTTGTATAAAGGGTGCAGGAGTGACAGTCCCAATAGACTTTATTGAGCCTGCTCTGTGGAAATGAGTGCAAATGAAGAAGTGCAGAACTTGGCACAAGAAGCTTTTCTTTGTGTCCTAATCCCTTGCTAGAGGAACATGGTACAAAATAGCTGATGCAAATAGAAAGACACCCTTGGCTTTACGGGCCTTCCAGCAGACCCTTATCTTTTCTCTTACTATCTTAATGCTGGCAGGATGACTAATACAGACAGATATCCTAAAGCTGACAATGACATCTTAAATCTGTCATGGAGGATCGAACAGAATACTTATTTCTACAGCGGAGCAGATTTTTCATGAATTATAGCCCAAAAAAGTGTAAGGATGAATAAAATCAAAATAAAGAAATACTTGTGAAAGATAGCAAAAGGATAGATGATTCAAAAGAAAGATAAGTGGAAGAGAGACACATATTTTGGCCATAGCTGTTGACCAAAATACCTGAGAAATAAAGCCTTGTGTGGTTACGAAATTCCAACAAATTGATGGATTGTAGCAATGTCAGTTTGTTCAGGAGAGATGTCTGTGTTACTAAGGCATTTCTAATGATCCAGTACTGTCAAATTCCAGCACTCAGGAACTGTGAATCAGGTCATTACTGCCAACTCTGCTGTTTCATTCTGAATTTTTAAGCCTTTTTTTTTCATTTTATTGTCTGTATATCATCAAGGACAGCATTTTATAGTTCACTATCCCCTGTAGCTTCTGTGCCAGTTCAGAAAATGCTGATGTGTACCAGTCTCCCTTTTGAGAGACCTATAAAGATGGTATAAAAAAAAAAAAAAGCCTGGTTTAAAAACATATCTCATCCTGTTTCTTAGGTCTTTTTTTTTCCTATAATTTGGATAGGATACCTCAAAGAAAATTCTATTTTTAAGTAATTATAAATAACTTCTTATGTAAGATTCTTCAACAACTTCACAGATACTAAAAAATAAGCCCTCTCTAGAAGCTAGTACATTTTGTGCTTCCCTTATAAGCAAACTGCTTTGTCATTTAGACCAAAATCTCTTAGTGGATGGCAGAGCATGAAAATAAATCTGGGCATCCTGTTCTGATAAAGTTTTCCCGCAGCTTGTGCAGATATCCACAAACAATATGAGATATTCTGTCAATATCTTTGGCTTTTTCCTAATTAATCTATCTGGTTTTCATAATAGAAATACTCTGTTTTGAATTGCACAAAATAAAAGAAACCTCCATGCCGTATTTTTTTTTCCACAGAAATTTCACTATGAGCTTTTGCAATCTCCACATATTGTATCTTGGCACAAAACGCTACCTCTGCTTATGGTTTGCATCATTAGCTATCAGATTGGCTGCTCACTGTGTTTATAGGATACAACAAGAAATAGCCTGTTAAATCTGGCTGGTTGGTAAAACTGGTGTTAGTTGAATCATTGCGCTCCTGTGTTCTCACATCGTACAGGGAACAGAATCCCATAAAACTAATAAGCTGAAAAACAGAATTAAAGTCAATGGCAAAGAATATGCCCAAGTGTTGTAAATAAATTGAGAGTAACTTTTCTGAAGTCTAAAAAAGTTATTCCCTAAATACTGAGAGTAGACTAGAAATGCATTCTGTAAAACTGTTATGAAGTAAAAAATGCATGCCAAGCATATATAATGTTAATAATAGCAGTTCTGATGGCTTATCTGTACATCTTACTGGCATACTGTTGGAACTGAAGCAAGTATTATCATCTCCACCTTATGGATGAGGAAGCTGGGTAACTGTAAGAATAAAGTTTCAACACGGAACATGAGGCAGTGCTGACTCCAATTCCCGTTGCAACTCCCCAATTTTAATTATTTTTCTGTGGGCTTCGTTTGTTTCTCTTCATTATACAGAACTTGTTCTTTCAGCACAAGGTAATTTGGATAACACTGAATGTAGATTAGATCCATATATTAATACTTATGAAACCTAGTAATTCTCAAATTGCTCTGATAGATTAGCTGCTTCCCATCACTGGATGGGAAAATGCCTACATCCTTAATTTAGATTGGTGTGTTGCTTTTCACACTTAATATTTTTCTGCTTGAGACACTATGAAAAGCAATAGGAAAGAATGTCTCTGATGGTTTTTTTAAGCATGTTTCCAGATTGGCCTGGTGGGAAGTATGTGGAATATCACTTCTAAGATCATGTATTTTCACTGTCCTTTTCAATATCCATGTGATGCTGCTGAGATAAATCATGGGAAGACTCAGTATCAGCAATAAAAGGATGATTTCCCATTCTGCTTCTCCTGATTGATGTGAGTGGCATAAAAACTGTCTCTGAGTGTCTGGCTAAAACCAAACTGCATGTTAGTTAAATAGAAATGGTGCTAAATGGGGGACTGAAATTTACTGAAAAAGTAGTGACTTCCATCTTGTCTTGTGTTTGGGACTCATTTTGCTTGTGGCTTCTCCCTTTACTCTCTTTGGCTTTCTTACTATCTTTATTTTTAGGGCAATCTTTCCTGGGATAAGCAGAGAAAATTCATCTGGTAACTTGACTTGGGTAATCCTCACACGTGTATCCTCCATCCCTTACCAGTGCAGTGTGTTTACATAGAGCTTTAATCTGAAAACTCTTCAGTTCCTTGAATCTGTTCAGCGTGCTCCCTGCTTTATCACTGTCTTGGCCCTGGGGCTCCATATCAGGTGGGATTCAGCATCTTCCTGCTAACCTTAGAAGTCATCTCTGCTGGCATTCCCTTGAATGGTGACTGCCCCTGCTTGCAGCTGTGTTCCTCAGGGATCTGTTTGTTTTTCAGGCAGCAGGTGCACAGGAGAAGCACACAGAGATGGAGACAATCAGGGCCATGGCTTTGGCCTTCGACAGTGGAACCCCTATATTTGAGATCCTCAGGAATGAAATGCTACATCCAGTTTTCCTGTTGCACAGTCATACAAACAAGATTTGAAATTAGAACAGAAGGAGAGATTAATTGGAAAGTAGGAGAAAGGAGAGAGGAGAGAATTATATATTAAGAGAAAAGCCTGGCCCATCCCACTAACTCAGGAGAGCAAAGAAACTTGGTACTTGATACCTTAGTGTTGCCTCAATCACGTAGCCATCATGAAACACTTCAGCAGTGAGAGTTTAATGAACTAAATAAAAGGGGTAGATAAGATTTCTGCATGTGATTTTTGGTGTGCTTTCTGGGGAAAGTGTATCTGCTCACACGAGTGTTTTAGTTCAGACACTGGGAGGGTGCTGCTTCCAGACAGTCCTCCCTCTGCCCTTTCAAGACCCCTAATTTTACTGCTTTGATAAATACATGCCCTAAGTCATAAGTAGGGGTTGAATTCAGGCAACACTGAAACCTGAAAGATCTGAGCCAGCTACTGACAAACCAGGGAAAGCAAAAGAGCTTCAGATGTGCAGCTCACAATGCAGGGGAAGCAGGCGGTGCTGAGCAGGGCCTTACAATTGAATTTCCCCTGCTTGGTTTTTCCATTCTGGCCATCTTGAGGCTTGGACTCCTTGTGTGTTGTCTCCAGCATGGATCTATGCCTCTGTGCACCTACAAGCAGGCCACCCTTAAAGGTGTCGTTTCTTTCAGTAGTTTGGCTTTCTCTAACAGTCTAAGCTTCTAGAACACCTGCCCAAAGCCTCATAATCTCAGGGCAGGTCAATATGGATCATATTGTGATGGGTCTTGAAATATTAAAGCATAGTCAGAATCAGTTGTTAGAAATATCTGACTGTTACTGCAGTTCCATTGCTGCATTTTTGCATCTTTAGCTTTTATAAGCAAATGTTAGCTTTCTGATCGTATCCTCACTTTCTTGTACAGCAGATACCTATATTTGTGGAGCTTTTCATGGCTTCTCTCTGACATGTAAAAGTCTCCCATTCTCAGTTACATCATTCTGCAGCCCCTCATGTTCCTCCTCTGCACCTGTGAGCTGTCTCCCAGTGGAAGTGCTATCACAGCGAACGCAGGGACGGGGTTCTGCTGAGCAGCGGCACAGAGACTGGGGGGTGGCAAGGTGAGCTTCCCAGGCATGCTGCCTGTGCAGGTGTGGAGAGATCAGTGAGGAAGGCATCAGGGTGAATGCAGTTGTAGAAATCTGGCAGGAGCAAAATGCTGCGCCAGAATCTTCCAGCCATGTCTTGGTGGCCCGTAGCTGAAGGTAAAATACATAGATGGCATAGCAAGCTGAAGAGGTCAATTGCAGCTTCCTCATTACTCAGAAAGATTGTCTTTTGTAAGGGTTATTGTAGGTCGTATTCAGGTGTGCTCCATAAACTATTTATTCTATTCGTTTATTCATGTTGCTCCTAATTTTATACACTTTTTTTTCCTGGTAGAAACAGGGAAGAAAATAGGCTGGTCTTGGATTTTAGTATTGTTAATAAATTTTCAGAACAAAGTTTGTGTGGCAAGTTCAGCTAGCTGAATCTGTCAGCTAAGTCTTTCCTGTGTGTGGTCTTTATTATTTATTTGACCCACTGTTACATTTACGTAACTTAGCAGTGATGCGGATTTGAGTTCTTACTGGAAATTTATTCTTGTGTCTCAGTAGTACTAGATTCATGGCTTTACTTAGTGCTAAGTAAGACTGACCTTACTGATTCATATTGTCATTTTCCAGAACATACAACTAGCACTTTTTAGTGCCTTTCTTCGGTGTGTAGGAGTTTAAACACAAAAAAAAAAGTTACAATGAATTTTATTGTCTTTAGAGGTTTTTCCCATGGTGCAATCATGAAAGGTGTTTCAGAAAACTTCAGAAATAATCTAACAATTAAAAAGTAATTTCAATGCATGGAGTTTAAATACTTTATTTTATTACAAAAGCCATCAACCCGTCCTGCGTTCCTCTGGCATGACATTTTATGAGACAGGGTGAACCTCATCTCCCTCCCCTTGCCTCCAAGCAGCTGTGGTCTCCTGCCACTTGGTGCCAGCTGTGGTGGTCACCAGCCACCTCACAGGGATAATTCAGCTCACAAAACTTACCCAGAAGAAAAGTGGGTATTTTCTGCAGGGTCAGTGAAGCGAGTCAGGTCATGCAAGGGGTAGAAGGGGGCTGTGCTACAGAGAACAAAATCTTTTATGTCTGTCCTCATTAAACATTATGTCTATCCTTAAAGCTATCACCAGCTTTTCTAGTGTTTTGCATGCAGATTTTCAATGGGCTGACTGTTAGCCTCATACTTAAAACTCCCTGTGTCCCATGTGTTAGGTCTTCTTTATTCTCTTTATTTTGAAATTCAGCTGTTAATGTATAGTTGTGTTGCATTTCAAAGAGTTCTGCTATACAGCAAAGTAAGCATTGTGGTATTGGCATTTTCTATTAGCATAATTATTCCTTTATTAAAAATTATTTCTAGCAACAAATTAATGCCTGATGTGATCTGCATACTAGGAATAAAAAATGCCCTCCCATACTTGCCGTAAACTTTCATCCATTAGAAATATGCCACTAGACATTAAAATCAAATCACCTAAGGAAAGCAGCTTAACTCCTCTTTATCTTCAGCAACTTCAGCAGTTTTGCAGAGCCACCTGTAACTCAAAATGGTTCAACAGCTCTCCACTCATGACCCCGTACAGCCATACCAGGAACTAAATAAACCCTACTTACTAGCAATTAAAGTGATTTAATTTAAAACACACTGACAGATGCATAATGGGTTAATTAGAAAATAAGTAATTAGCAAATAGGATGGAAAAGGTTAAAAGGTTGTGGACTTTTGTTGTTTGCTTGGGAGAGATAGCAAAATCATCAGCGATTAAACTTTTTCTTTTAATTTCTGGGCTTAATTCTATTATTGTTAGCTGTAAATGAGGCTGCAAACAAGAAGAGAGGTCTAAAAAAATAAGGAGAAATCACTGTTTTACCAGACATACTGAAAGGCCATTGTTAACACTTAGGCAATGTGATTTATTTCCAGTTTGCACACAAAAGCAGGCACACATCTATGATGTTTTTACCTAGTATCAGGATATATGCATCTTCTGAGAAGAAGTAGTTGTCCTCTCCTCTCTGCAGTGGGCCCTCAGTGAAGTCAGGAAAAAGACCATAAGAAGTGATAGAGATTAGAACACACTCTTAGGAAACTGCCTGCCTTAAAGATTAAATCAGAGAATTATTTAGTTGGGAATATTCCATAATGTGTTTGCTCCCAAAAAAGAAAATGTTAAAAAGGAATAGGACTGAATACGGTAACTTCTGAGCTGTGAAAATCCTCAGCTGAAATCCAGTTAACTTCATGCAGTGCTGGTTATGCAGACAAAGCCATTACAGAGGGTACAAGCAATTTTCTGTTAAAAAAAGAAGTGAAACAAGAGCTTCTACTTCATTTTCACAAGTATTATTCCTTCTCTCCATGACTTTTTTCTGCCCAAAACCAGAAGCAAATGGGCATTTAGATAGTTTTAATACAGTCATATTTTATGACCACTAGCTTATTGCCAGGTAACTTGAAACTCTTTATTTATTTATAATAATTATAAATGTATTTATATATCTATGAAACATGTGGTTTGTATTTTGAAATTTCAGAGGGAATGTTTGCAGAAAGCTTTCTCCATTTTGACCTTAATTTTTACTGAAGTCATTGAATTTTTTCTTTTGAAAAATAAGCTTTTGGGTGAACCTCAGAAATAGTAATATGGAGTTTTCCATTTCAAAATATCAATTAAAAACAGGCATGAATTTTTCTTTTTAAATATAGCTGCTTTCTAACCTAATTACAAGTCCGCCAGTGACCATTAGCATAATTTGACCAAATTTCCCATAGCAGTCACATTATTCCATCATTCCTTGCTCTCTTTTTAGCTATCCTGTGCTCGCTTCCTCATCACTCCACCAAGCCATAGTTAACTCTCAACAGATACATGTCAGTCCAGCCCCTTCATCATTTAACTTTACATATTTGTCCCTCCCTTTCTATTAGTCATATTTTTTTGTGTCTCTGGTGTGATTTCAATTTGCCTTCAGGGATATTTTCTGCTTTCACTGTTTGATATAAAGCCTGAAGCTGCACATCCAGAGATGCACTGTCCGCTTTTGGTGTGTGTCCCACTGTCATCAACACTCTGATGCCCATTTCCCTTGAGCCACCTCTGCAGTGGCAGGCAAAAGCTCCAGGTCTGCCAGTTTGACTTGTGGAAAAGGATCTTGCACAGATTTTAGCTAGTCTTTATTCACCCACCATAGTTCTTGCTGGCTAGGGACATAGATTTCAGAAAACAACTTGAGTTGTTAACTTCTTGTTCTGGTCTGTTACTTTAATTCTGTTGAAAATCAACTCCTTCAAAATTTCCCCCCAATTATAATTGAGTTTAAGCCATAAATTTCTGGTCTGGAATCTGTGTCAAATATTTCAGAATTCAGTGGTTTGGCAATTCAGCTATCAGATTTTAGGAAAAATAGAATTAAATTTGGAAACTCATCAAGTCACACAACAGATAAAACCCATGAGGCTAAATCCATAGCTGTAAATGCATCTCTTGCTTTCTTTTCCAAGATTTTCTGCAAAGTTCTATAAATTTTTACACTGTAACTCAAAGCCTGCAATACAGATAACAATTTTACATTTAGATTTTTTTTTCATTTTAGAATTTTTTTTCAACTAAATGGTGACTTTCTGAAGCTCTGCTTAAGAAAAGCAGAAAACCTAAAGCTGAATTAATTCTGCTGTTCGTATCTGGATCCCTGAAAATAGCTCTAATAAATGCCAGTACCAATCTTTAGGGTAATACTTATCCCTATTCAGAGTGACATTTGTAGATTAGAACATACTCATTTCTGCTTCACTGATTTTTTTTAGGCACAGCATATATAAGATGTATTGACAAAATACATTTATTTATCTTAACAATTCATCCAGGTACCTCCTCTCCTAACATTCAGAAAATATTCTTCTTCTTAGTCTATTCCATCATAAGGGGGGAAATACACCAGTTTCAAGGGAAGTCTTTGAAATTTATTATCTTTGGGATTAACTAACGTTAGCCAGTTGCAGAGTAAGTAGGTAATTCAATACAGCCTTCATCTAATATACACTTCTAAGTGAGTAATAAGAGAAATTAGCATTGAAGATAAACTGCCTCTTGTTGAAATTTCATGGAGAGCTAATGTTTCCTGAGTCAACAAAAAAGGCAAATAAGAAAAGTTTTATGTCAAAGCTGTTGTCTGAATGGAACACCCATGTGCTGGAGAAAGAACACATAAGCCATGAAGGTGTCTCAAAAAGACACAGAAATAATCACTCAAATTAGAGATCTTTCATATTACCCTCCTTTGCTTTTCTATCATTCTCAGCCCTCCAGGGTCTTTTTTCAACTGGATATTTATTCAAGTTGGTAGAGGTCTTTGTGAATTAAGGCTTAAAGCTTTAATGATATAAACATCACTTAATTCAGAGTTACAGATCAGCTGCTCTTTGGCAAAGCTGGCTAGCTTGCACAGTAATGCTTCATGTTAAGAAAATCACTCACAGGCCGTAGAACCCTGGTTATCAAAATAGTGGCTAAACAGGGCTGTCTCCAGTTCTGTGCTCCTCTCATGCCCTCCTGTGTACACATGTAGTAGGCCAAAGCAAAGTGCTGGAGAGCTGACATTCCTGCTGGGGGATGAAGTAAAGCGAAGAGAAGGCTGCAGTCCATTATGCTGACCGAGTGTTAAGCTGAATGTAAGTAGATTTCTTAGAGCCTTTTCATCTTAGGGGCAGTCAGCAGCTCCAGATCGTGATAATCAGTGATTTGAGATACTCTGGAAATGAGATAACATTACTCATTTCTGTAAGTACAGGGTAAGAGGAGAATTACATATTCCATTTTCTACTTGATGCCCAGGTGGTTTAAAAGAAATATTACTGTCTCCCTCTGTGTTCTTTCAATGATACTTATGAAACTGCCTTTCTAATTTTTTCAGGCTACTGGGAAACCAACAGACACACTAAAACTCTGGGGTTTTTTGCCTATGAAGAAATGCATTGTTATATTTTCCATGCGTAATATTGCATTATTATATTTTTCACTTATAAAAAGATATATTTACCCCGATAGAGCAAGCCATTAAGTTTTGATGAGATCATAAAAACAACTTCTGTCTTGCTTCTGTCTTGCATTACTTTATTTTGTGGTGCTGGGTCTCTTTTTTTTTTTTTGTAGCTATGTTCAAATCAACAGCCTTATCATTCAGGCTGTCCTGCAAACCATATGCCAGATCCAAAGCCTTACCACAATGAGTCTATAGAAAGAATTAGTTTTTCTGTCTCAATCAGTAGTGTTTATCCTGAAGATCTGCTTATTGAAACACAAGAGCTTTCAAAAGCCTGTAAAACAGTGAAGTTACCGTTACCTTTTATGAGACTTATTGTCTGCATGTAATAATTTTCTGGCTTTCATGCTGTAAAAAATCTGCTGATGCCTGCACAGAGCTGAGCACAAATTGAGTCTGTGTGAGGAGGATATTACACAGAACTACTGGACATTCCTATTAGAAAGCTCAAGAGCTCTTTGCCTTTTTGTTCTTATGTTTTGGGATAGACTGCAAATGTTTATACAGATAGTGCACTGTGGTTTTGATTTTATGCTTTATTGCAAGTTTTTGTGTCCTCGTGAGCTTAGCTATACTAGCAATAAAAAGCATGAGTCAAAGCCCACTTCTAGCCTATAAGCTAGCTCTTATGGGTGCTTTTCATTAAATGTATTTGGAAAACTAGATAGATTTTTATTTCTAATTCATTTACACAGTTGTTCATTATGTTTTGCAAGGAAGGAAATACTGCTGGCTCATGATAAATAAGCCGTGGTCAGTACAATTTATACTGAATATGTATAGCTTGCAAAATCATCTGTATAACTTGCTCTAAAATACTACTTTGGCTTTGCTGTTAAATATTGAAATGTTAAATACTGAAAGAAATATTAAAATTCAGTTAGGCATCAATGCAGCCTATAGGTTACTTTGTAATTTTTCCTGAAGCGGAGTTGCTACTCTGGATTTTTCAGATGATTTTAAAGATGAACTTAAAACTGGGAGCAGCTTTCACAGAGAGAGTTTACAGAACAAAATATTCAGATGATACATCCCCTAATTCATCACACCCAAGCCAAGACAGCCCCCAAGAAAAAAAAAAAGTGCTTTGTGGAACTTGTGGAATGGCAGGGCGTGAAGGCTGCTTGCTCTGACTGCGATGGAGCTTTCCGAACCCTGCACCCAAAACCTACCTGCTCTGCTATCGCACTCAGTGCGCTCGTCAGCTCCCTGCTGTGTCCCAGGACCCGGGCAGGCTCCCCCCGTCCCTGGGTCTGCCAGCAGCCCGCCCCTCTTCTCGGCACAAGGCTCCTCTCCCTAGAGGCAGCACAGCTCCCGGCAAGCGTTGTGTAAGAGGGTTGTGTAAGAGTGCCAGGGATAAGCCAGAGCCATCGGGAGTTGCAGGTAGGGTTACAGGAGGGACTTGTGCAAATGAGCCAGGTTGCCCCATGGCCCTTTCTGTGGCTTTTAGAAGGGAATGTCAAGGAGCTGGGCAGCTTGTGAGCGCATCTGAAAGGTGCAAAATAACTTTTCCCACCTGTTTCTGCCTGGAGAAGAGACAGGAGGCAGCAGTGCTTGACCACCCTGTGCAGCTGTTTGGAAGCCTGAGGCCTGCCAGAAGGTGTGTGGTTCATGGTATGGACAGGAACCAGGATTCAAACCACAAAATTACCCTGGCTCTGGCATAGAGGAAACTGGCAGCCACCATTTAAATCAGAAGCATCAGAATACGGTCAAAAACACCCTCATCCCCTGGGCAGCAAACTCCTGTTATATAGTCATTGGTTAATCTGATGTAAAGGAGGAGACACTTGGTGAAAGTGGGAAAACACCTAACTACACTGATTAATGCTAATTGGTTAATCGTCTTTCATTATGGAAAAAGTAAGGAGGTGCAGTAACTGGCTGTATGGCTAGACAGTGCTTCTGTATTGGAGACCAAAGCCTGAGAGTTAATTCCAAATACCACCTATTCAGGCTGGAGGAACTGAAGATTCCAAAGATGTCTCTTTTTTAACATTTCTTTTGGGGCAGTACAAGTACATTTTTTTCCTGGTGCAGGGCTGTAGATCTGAAACAATACTCAGTATCGGGATGCAGTATGCATTTTGCACCTTCCATTTGATGTACCCAATATGTTCACAAGGACTACATTGCTTAAAAATAAAAAAAAAAAGGAAAAGGAGGGTATAACTCCAGTGATGAAGAAGGAGCACAGTGCCCAGTCTGCTGGTGCTGCTCTCCAGCAGAGAGGTCATGCGGGATGTGAGATAGCAGCCTCTGAATTGTTGCTGGGTGAGCAGCGACTGTGACTCAGAGCCATGAGATCTCGGGTAGATCTTTTGTGAGCAAGTAAGTGCTCAGCACACAAAAGATAATCTAATAAAGCCTGCTCCCTGCTCCCTCTGACGTTAGCAAAGCTTAGCCATAAAAATTGTGTCACTTCTGGCAAGAAAGAAACTTACTCTGCAGTGTCTGTAAAGACCCCCAGACATTACTGGCCTGATGGAGTGGAGCCTCGTCTGTGACTCATCCATGTCCTTCCCATTTGTGCCTGCTCCCATACTTTTTAGCTGTAGACTCTTAAAATGAACCTGATTTCCTCCAGCATCTTACACAACTATGCCTTCAAGAGGATCTGGCTATAATTAATGTAGACACCACTTAATATTCTTGCTCATGAGAAGCAGAAGCTGTGTTGTGCCATCTGAAGACTGTGCTATGTATCTGCCAGAATGGATAAATAGTTCTGTATTTCCACAATGTTTCCATCTATGGGCCACATTCCTTGGAAAGAAAAATAGGAAATTACTTCTGGCATATAAAATGCGGTATAAAAGCATCCTTTAGAAAAGATCCCAAGACATTTAGGAAGATTGTTAAAATCATAAAAGATTTTAATTATCTGTATGATTTTAATTATTACTTATTATTCTAATTAATGGTTTAAATGATCATCATAATGATGATTAAAATCATCATCACAAAGCAGGTATTACAAATGGGCTCAGTTACTGTCTGTCTTTTGGCAGTTGCTAAATTGATCTAGTGGAGATGCCAGATGGGTGAGATGCTCTACATTTACAGCAACATCCAGACTGCCCCAAGAAACTTTATCTCTAGGCAGGTATGAGGAGAAAAAGAGGATGCACACTCTCCATTTTTAACTGTGACATACAAAAGGACTGCCAGAGCCAGATATGTTAGTGTAATGCTTTAAACAAAAGACCAGCTTTTCTTAATAGTCATTTTGTAATTAGTTTTTTTTACACAAGTGACAGCTGCTTTTATGCCAAGTCCTAGTCTCATCAAGGAAAATGGCAAAACTCCCGGGATAACTAGAATTTTTCTCTTTATACAGAATTCATTGAAGAACATTGTATTTATCCTTCTTTTATCGTCCTTTTTAATAGATTGGTGCAAAACCAGTAATTTTAGGTTTAGTAAGTAATTGTTTACAGGAGGGGCAGAATTTTTGTATAAAACACTCAATTGTTTACTTCAAGTATGCTTGTGTGTCACTGAGTCACCAAACCACAATTAAATTCTGGGAAATGGCTTATTGTTGAGGTTCACAACATCTCATGACGTGGTGGGATGGGTCAGTCTGATTTTAATTGGAGGCCAGATCTAAATTTGTATCCTCTTAAATCAGGATTGACAAACTGTGAAGGATTTTGAAGTTCCACAAGATGTCAGTAGCAAAAAGAAGGACTTGCATCACCGCCTCTGGTTGTGCGGTTTGTACATGGCAAATATCAAGCAGAGAATTTGCTCTTCCTTTATGAGAGATTCCGTCTTCTCTGGGAGCCCAGATGAAGTCTTGGGTGGTTTGTTTGGGAGAAAAGGAGGTAAAAACACACTGTCACAAGTATGCTGGAGGAGATTTTATCAGTTCACGGAGTTGTTAGAGTTGGAAGGGACTTCTGGAGGTGATCCAGTCCAACCCCCCTCCCAACGCAGGGTCACCTGGAGCAGGTTACAGCTGACACAGGAACGTGTCCAGGTGTGTTTTAAGGGTCTCCAGTGAGGAAGACTCCATGACCTCCCAGGGTAGCGTGTTCCAGTGCTCTGCATTCCCCGTATAAAGAAGTTCTTCCTCATATTGAGGTTCCTGCTGTAGAACTTTAAGTAGGTTTTGCATTGTGCTTGTTTTGCAAATAGAATTAACATTGTATCCTAAAATCATTAATTTTCCATGAACTATAATATACTACATGGAGAAATCATTTCAGATGATTGGGAAATTAGAAAGGAAAAGATAAATTTCTGTGTATTTTTTTCTTTTTCCTCTTTGGTGACCAGTGAGGGGATCCAAGGGCATGGCATGAAGAGATTTAGGTTGGATATGAGGAAAAGCTTCTTCACTCAGAGGATGGTCAGACACTGGAACAGTCTCCCCAGGGAACTGGTCATGGTCCCAAGCCTGCCAGAGCTCCAGGAGCCTGAGGCAACACTCTCAGGCACGTGGTGTCATCGGCAGAATCACAGTATCACAGAATCTGCTGAGTTGGAAGGGAGCCATCAGGATCACATTCCTGGAGTTGTCCTGTGCAGGGCCAGGAGCTGGACTTCGATGGTTCTTGTGGGTCCCTTCGTGCTCCGGATGTTCTGTGATTATGGGTTTTTTCCTGCTTTTTTATTTGGGAGAGGGGGTGTGTGTGTGTTTGTGTCTTGTGGGCTTATTGTGTGTGTGTATTATTGTTTCTTGGCGGTTTTTTGGTTCTTTGTAGTTTTGGGATTCTTTTGTTAATCATGAACAATTTCGACCTTTGGAGTAGGAATGAATTTCATTTAAAGCTCTATGCGGACATGCCGGGAGCGATGGAAAAGACCGGGAATGGCGCTTCGGGCCGCGCCGGGGCCGCCAGGGCGCTCTGGCTCCCCTTGCCGCGGGCAGGCTCTGCCTGAG